>CM028247.1:20883630-21428599 GCA_016432835.1 Brassica nigra | reverse complement strand
AAAAATTAACATATAAATAATGTTTTTCTATTGCTTTTAAAATTTAATATTTCATAACTAATGTTTAATTATCATTATTTAAAATATTTTTATTTTATTCAATTTTCTTAAGAAAAAAATATGAAAATCTCTTTTGGATCTCATAACTATTACGATTTTCCCATATTCATAAAATTGAGATTTTATTTATAAAAATAAATAAATATGGTAATTTTAATAGTAAATCATTTAATTTTATCAATTTCAATTTACATATTATTCACTTTTCAGTTTATATATAGCTAGATTTATGTTTCTTGTTTTTTTCATTTAATAAAAAATAGAGAAACATGTTATATGTAGAAGTAATTTTAGATCCATATAGTGTAAATATATGATTATTTACATTTAATTTTTATAAAAATATAAAATCGGTTATTTGGTTGAACCGGTTCAACCAGTTAACCAAGAGTGCTGCAGAGTCGGTTATCCGTTCGGTTTCAAAACATTGATATACATACATTTACATGTATATTATTTACCTAAACTTGATAAAATCATATAACCACTCAATTATTTATATTTAAATATAAAGATTAGTTCACCTGTGCATCAATTATTGAATCAATGTTTTCATACACTGGAAAAGTAATAATGAAACATTAATGGTCAGTTCGTCCAATGATATAGTTGTTTTAATTAAATAATTTGCTTTTCTTTGCATAAACTAGTTTACTTGTGTGTAAAGATTCTGCCAATAAAAAAAAGGTAGAATTGACATTGACATTCGCTCACAACCTATGGGTCATCTTTAGCTAATTAACTAACTGAATAATCAAATTGCGTACACAATACTATTAAACAGTGAAGTATGGTCCAGCCTTTTTGTTATAATTCGATTTGTTTTCTTGTGCACTGGAATATATATAGAAATCGAATCTTTAACTTATTGGTTTCGTTCTTAGTGTCTCAAGACTAAATTAGAATCAACATTTCAGGTTGAATATCCAGTGGATGCTTCAGTTAACACTAGCGATTATTTCAAAAAATGGACATACGAGACATACAATTTCACCATCGCCCCATTTTGGTCAACACACTTGGTAAAGTCCACAGAACCCGTGCCGGGCAAGACAGAGCATAGTGTTTTCGATCTATACCTCGATGAAGCAGACGAGCGCTGGACAGCTGAGATAGGAGATTTCGACTACGTGATCATCTCATCAGGCCATTGGCATTACCGGCCATCGGTCCTCACGAGAACAATACAATCGTTGGTTGCGTTATTGCGGTTACCAAACATAACCGATTTCTCGATGTTTTGAATTACGGAAAAGCGTTTAGAACAGCGTTTAGAAGCGATTTTGGACTGGAGACATTCGAGGGTGTTGTATACGATACTTTTGCCACCATCGCATTTCGAGTGGGTTATGGAACGAAGGAGAAGCTGTCGAGGAAAGGACCTTATCGAGGAGGAGCGAGACTGGGGCGGTGACAATGAAGCTACGAGTTCAGGTGGAAGAGTTTGAGAGAGCTGAAGTAGAAGCCAAGAGGAAAGGAAAGAGGTTTAGACTACTAGATACCACTCAAGCGATGTGGCTTAGACCTGATGGCCACCGAGGCGCTCGGCCATCTTCGAGGCTAATGTCTCGTTGTACAAACTGCTGTCCACTGGTGCCTGCCTGGTCCGATCGATAACCTCAATGACTTCTTACTGGATTAAGAGAGAAGATAAAGAATTATTGGCTCAAGTTCGGAAAATGATGTCCTAATGACCAAAAGTCATTCCTGCTCTGTTTTTTAATTGGATTTAATGCATAGTCAAACGTTGTCCATGATTTATTTGATCACCACGAGTTCAACATTTGCCACCATAATTATATATGACTAAGACTTAAAGATAGAACTAGAGCATTCTGCATGCACACCCGTCGGTTGTTATTTTATTTTTTGCATAGATGTGAATATTAGTTGACAATCTCATCTTTTCTTGTTTGCCTCTCTCTTGTTAACTTTAAAAAACAAAACTTTGATGCTTATTGATGGATGACGCGTTATAGTTTCTCTCTTAGGGTATCAATGCCTCTGTCTCCTATTTATACCGTGATTCTAAATTTACTACCAAAGTTCTTCTGCCGTGTTTACATACTTAAACTACTCAGTTAAGAATTTTTTTAAAAGTAAAATATCATAAATACCAAAACTATAGAAGGAAGATGTATCATAATGTTGTTTCTAAATATATGTTCATATTTGTCATGTCTCTATTTTCTTTCATCTCTAAATTCCGCATGATTTGAAAATAAATTTGTCAAAGTTGTTAATAATGACACTGACTGTTTATTACATGGGTTGAATAAAAAACATGAAGAAGCAGAAGTTGTGGATGATGATGAAATTCCCTCAGGTCTTGTTTTCTCATAGCTCATTAAAGAGATGTAGAACTGCTGAAGTTCATTATTTGTCCAAAAATATTTATTCTTGTTTTATACAATCAATTGCACTATTACTTGAGATTTATGTTATTTTGTTTTGACAGAGAATCATGAGTAAAATTTTTTTTTACAAAATCTCATCTCTAATTCAAATAAGATTATTAGATTAAGGTAAAAACATTTAAAACATTTATCTATTTTATTAACATATAAAACATTTATCTATTTTATTAAAATAAATACAGTATAAGAGCAACCTTTTCGTAATTTTCCTAATTTAAACTAAACATTATAGACACACACATTCATCAAATTTATATTTTTGACCTAGATTTTTATTTTATCTTCCGTGTGAATTAGTAAAATTCTAAACTGCTTGTTTTTTATTTTGAATTTTATTCTGAACAAAAAACAATATTTTTTTTCTTTCCAAAAGGCTTAACTAAAACTATAAACTTCTCAACATAAATAACCTTAAACTTTATCTTTAATCCAATAATAAAGTAACCATTTTTTACCAGCTGCAGTTGCATTTAAAATTTATATCAAAAAATACAAAGACTTATATTACAAAGTTTTGAAATGATAGAAAGAGTAAAAGAAAAAAATACAGTATTACTTGAATATGCGTTAATCCATTTTTGTTTAGATATTATATTGTTGGAAGTAGGTGACAACATAAGGATTAAAGACGTACGTCTATATATTTGGATAAACGTTTAACATCTATAATTCATATTCGAATCAATATTTTGGAAAACATATATTTTAAGCTGACTCATGATATACAAATCAGATAAAAATCACCCCAAAAATCAAAGCACGATTGACCACAAAAATCAATGTCTTGGAAAACATATCTTACAACATAACTTTGTCACAGATTTTTTTCTTTTATGTTTTATATTTGTTTAGGAAATAAAAGATTCAAATCTTTTATGTTAGCTAAATATTAGGTAATCTGGCAGGTAATCTGGTATAGCACATACTCCCTCCGTTTCAAATTACTTGTCACGGGTAGAATTTTGTTTCAAAATAAGTATTGTTTAGGTTTTCAATGAAATTTATTGACAATAATCTCTATTCTATTTTTCTATTGGTTGATATGCGGTTAGATGTATTAATAATAGTCTTTTATTTTGAAAATATGTAAAATTAAATGTTTATTTAATGCAGTAATGCGTAAAAGCTTTAGTAATATAAAACAAAAGTACGATCTTTTCTAAAAGGAAACTGATATATATATATAAAGGAAACTGATATTTATTATATATTTTGTAATTTCATTTATTAAAATTATTTATGGTTAAGACTTAAGAGTAAGAAAAGAATGACATTCATTTGTAATTATATAGGTGATTTAAGGGTTAATTTCAAATTGTACTTCAGTTTTAGTTTAGATAAGACAAATGACTACTGGCTCAAGTCGACAATGATGTCCTAATGACCAAAACCACAAGTCTTCTCTGTTTTTAAGTTGATTTTAATGAATAGTCAAAAATCTTCCTCGTTATTTGACCACCACGAGCTCACCATTACCTACCATAATTATACATATTTTTATGATAAGACCAGCCAGGCAGCCACCATAGTCTTTGAGGAGACAATGGAGCTTCCTTTGTTTGCAGTGCTTCAAAGAACACCACGAGTTGCAGTTACAGTATCACTTGTTCTGTTTTCCCTCACAATAGTCCCTGCTCTATATTCTCTCCTAGCAAACCCAATCTTCCATCTATCAATCTCATCATCCGAGACTGAAGGTCCCCTTCCATCGGATCATATGCTTCTCAATCACATGAATTCTCCATCATCTGATGATCCTTCATCCCTAGTCACAACGTCGACATCAAGGACACAGATCAGAGATGATGAGTTGAGGTGTGATCTTTTCCAGGGAATGGATACCAAACGATGAATCCCCATATTATAACAACACGACTTGCTGGGCGATACAGGAGCACCAGAACTGCATGAAGTTCGGGAGACCAGACACAGGGTTCATGAGATGGAGGTGGAAGCCAGACGGCTGCGACCTCCCCATCTTTGATCCTCAGGAGTTCTTAGAAATGGTTAGAGGGGAGTCCATGGGGTTTGTTGGTGATTCCATTAGCAGAAACCAAGTCCAGTCTCTTGTGCCTTCTCTCTAGGGTAAAATCTAGTTTTCAATGATCACCAAACTAACCAGCATCTCTCTATGTGTTGACCTTTTTTTTCATTTCCTTGTAGGTGGAAATTCCTCAAGACATTTCTTCTTCACCAGATAAAGCTTTCAAAGTATGGAACTACACATCCTATAACTTCACTCTACAAGCCATGTGGTCACCATTTCTAGTGAAGACTACTAAAGCTGATCCTACAGACCCGGAGTGCTACCTCTTCAACCTATACCTAGACGAGTATGACACAAAGTGGACGAGTCAGATCAACCAGCTTGACTACCTGGTTATATCATCAGGCCACTGGTTTTCCCGGCCTGTTATTTTCTACGAAAATGAAAATATCTCCGGATGCCAATACTGTGGGTTACCGAACACCACTCAGTTGCCTTCGTATTATGGATACAGGAAGGCTTTAAGAACATCTCTAAGAGCTATACTCGAAAATTTCAAGGGTTTGGCAGTTTTGAGGAGTTTTTCTCCTCACCATTTTGAAGGTGGACCGTGGGACAAAGGAGGGGATTGTGTAAGGACACGACCATACAGAAGAAACGAGACGATACCTGAAGTTGCAGATCTCAAGAATCACGACATTCAACTAGAGGAATTTAGAGCTGCTGCAGAAGAAGGGATGAAGAAGATGGGTCTGAGACTAAGGCTGATGGACACGACACAAGCAATGCTACTTCGACCAGATGGGCACCCTGGGAGATATGGCCATCTGCAGACTACAAATGTGAGTTTAAGAAATGATTGTATTCATTGGTGCCTCCCGGGACCGATTGATACTTGGAATGATATTTTGCTGCAAATGATGAAGACAGAAAAATAAAAACCATCCCTCAGGAATGAGTTGATGAGACCAATATCTAAAATCAACAAAAAAACTGTTAAAAAGATTCTTGTAGAAGTCTTAGTATTTGATTGCTATGTATTCATATGCAAGGACGGAAAACCATTTGCGAACAACTATCATATTCCTATAAATTTTATGTGCAGTGTTTTGACCACATCCTCAAACAAAAAGGGTCATACATAATTTCTCAAAAGGAAATTTTGATGAAAACCAGGACGTGCAAAGCCAAAATGTAGACGACAAAAGCTGACCTGAGATACATAAGTCTTGTTTGGGTCTCATTTCTTGTAACAGTTGAATATGGAAGGTAGGAATGAGCATCAACCTCATGGTCTGATCCAAATCCTCTATCTGAATTTGTTCTTTTGAATCTGTTCCTTGCAGCGTTCCCCTCAACGTTAAAGCTCTCGTATCTTCTCCACAAGCTGTTCAGTCTCTCTAATTCCATCTCATTCGAACGAATCTCACCAAGAATCTCCTCTGCTTGTGCCTGATAGGCATATCAAATGTCTCTGTTAAGAAAAAGAAACAGTATAAAGGAAAAAAAAAGTAGATTGATCTAGCTTGAGATGGACCTGCTTTGCAGCCAATTGCTCGATTAGAGTATGGAGTTGTTTATCCAGTGTCTTCTCTCTCTGAGCTGTGAAATAAAAACCTTGCCAGTCATATAATGCTAATGAAACTTTTCAACCTATCAACCTTCATAACAGAACTTAAAATATCTATATTGGGTATAATGCGAATGTAACTTTTCAGGCTATCAACTTTTCTAACAAATTAGATTGAAGTATCTCGTGTGAGAACAATAGAACATTCAGAGTTGATGAAGAGAAGTACCTGAAGAAGGCTGCTTCAGTGCTCTATCTTGTATAACAGCCCAACTCCTCTCTAACTCCTGAACCTTCTCTTCCATTAACCTCTAAAGAATCAAATGACTTATTACACCAAAGTCAGGTATACAGGATTAGAAAAATTCCATGCAAATAAAAAAAAGAAGGTAAAAATAAAAACTAACCAAATTTTTGTTTTTGTTCTCCAGCTTCTGTAGCATAACAAACTTCATGGCCTCTGTATCAGCTCCATCTTTACCATTCCCATCAGGCTGGATAACAGATTCACCAGAGCCTTTGGAGTGCCTTTCATCTAGAGAAGCTTCTTGCTCAGTTTTCAAGCTTTCCCCAACATCTTCTAGCTCCTGCAAACCCATATGTTATCAAGCAGATCCAAATGAACAGAAAGATCATACAGCTTATAAACTCACCTTCAACTTTGTAAGAAGAGAATCAGCTTCATCTCTCTTCTCTTGTATCTTCGTTTCACAGATTGATATCGCATTCTCATATGCACTGTTCTCTTGTACCAGCGTCTGCTCTCTCATTTGAGCCTAATTGCAGAAATCAAGATTCAGTAACTCATATGGATCCGATTCTCTCGAATCAAAGAAAGTTACCTGTTCACGAGTGGCGGAGTGGGAATCAAGCTGAAGAGTGAGAGCTGCATTGGAGGCTAAGGAATGAGCATGAAGGTGAGGGAGACGCTGGGAGATATCCGGCGGTGGCAATCTGAGCCGCAGATCTTGGATCGAACGGCTGAGCGTTGTCGCTTTTCGGCCAAGCTCATCCACGTATTTCTGCTGATCCTCCGTCAACAGTAGTGGGATCCGATCCTTCTCGTCGCTTCCATCTTTCCGGTTTTCCGACGACGTCGGCGGCCCAAGTAGTCCCGCCATATCTTCTTCTTCTCCGTGGCTCTTTGGTCTAACAGAGAGAGGACTGACTGGGCGATCGCGCAGAGCTAAACCGAAGCGCTTGGTGTTTAAACCGGTTCGGTTTGATTGTGATTGTTGATTCTCTAATTGGTTCTGAAGAGAAGCGAACATGCAAAATGGTTTCTATATCCGTCGTATATTGGCCTTTTAAAACATAATTTTAACAAAACTGAGGATAATTAGTGGTGGATATATCACCAAAAATTAAATAGTTTACTTCTTCTAACTATCACTTATACAGTTATACAATACAAATAAAAATAATTTAAAATATTTCATAAATTATTTTAAAATATTTATCATAAAATTATCTCTGCCAAATTATTCATAATAATGTACCCAGACATATCCCAAAAAAACTCCATAGTCTCTTTAATAGACAGAGTTAAAGCAGAAGCATTACAAATATTTGCTAAGAAAAGAACTTCTAAAGTAAATCACATTAAAACTAAAGTAAAAATATATATGTTTAAAGAGTATCTCACAAATGGAATTAATTTCTTAGCTTATTTTGTACTTCAACTAAGCAATGAGGTTGCTATAGAGACCACAACCAAAAGTCTTCCTCCTCTGCTTTTTAAATGGATTTAATAGAATAATCAAATGTTGCCACTTGCCACCACGTGCTCACCATTACCGCCATAATTATGTATAAAATATAATTACAGTTAGCTCAGTATAACCACCATAATGAACTAGTCACTATATGATCACCACCAGCTCACCATTACCCACCATAATTGTATATAGACATACATATATTTATGATAAGACCATGCACCATAGACCATGATCTTGAAGCAGACAATGGAGCTTCCTTTATTTGCAGCGCTTCAAAGAACACCACGAGTTGCACTTACATTAGCATTTGTTCTATTTTTCCTCACAATAGTCCCTGCTTTATATTCTCTCCTAGCCAATCCAATCTTACCTCTACTGATCTCATCATCCGAGACTGATGGCCCCTTTCCATCGGATCATATGCATCTCAGTCACATGAATTCTCCATCTGTTCGGACTCTTTCACCTGTGAATAGTCCCATTCCTGCTCCACCATATCATACAAGACCTCAGAAGTCTTCATCCGGTAAGATTCCTTCACCTAATATTAGTCCAATTCCGGTTCCACCCGATCATACTCCTTCAAGACATCAGCATTCTTCATCCCATCAGAGTCCTTCACCACACGTGAACAGTCCCATTCCCGCTCCACTCAATTCGTCCCCAGTCGCAACGTCAACATCAAGGACGCAGATCAGAGATGTGATGACTAAGCAGAGGTGTGATCTTTTCAACGGGAATGGATACCAAACAATGAATCTCCATATTATAACATGACGTGCTGGGCGATACAAGAGCACCAGAACTGCATGCAGTTCGGGAGGCCAGACACCGGTTTCCTGAGATGGAGGTGGAAGCCGGACGGCTGCGACCTCCCCATCTTTGATCCTCAGGAGTTCTTAGAAATGGTTAGAGGGAAGTCCATGGGGTTTGTTGGTGATTCCATTAGCAGAAACCAATTCCAGTCTCTCTTGTGCCTTCTCTCTAGGGTACAAAAATCCAATCTAGTTTTCAATGATAACCAACATCTCTCTCTATGTGTTGACTTTTTTCATTTCCTTGTAGGTGGAATATCCTGAAGACATTTCTTCTTCACCAGATATAGCTTATAAAGTATGGAACTACACATCCTATAACTTTACTCTACATGCCATGTGGTCACCCTTTCTAGTGAAGACTACTACACCTGACCCCAAGTCCAACTTCTTTAGCCTATACCTCGACGAGTATGACACCAAGTGGACGAGTCAGATCAACCAGCTTGACTACCTGATTATATCATCCGGCCACTGGTTTTACCGGCCTCTTATTTTCTACGAAAATGAAAAAGTCTCCGGATGCCAATACTGTTCGTTACCAAACACAACTGAGTTGCCTTTGCACTATGGATACAGGAAGGCTTTAAGGACATCTCTAAAAGCTATACTCGAAAATTTCAAGGGTTTGGCAATTTTGAGGAGTTTTTCTCCTCAACATTTTGAAGGTGGAGCTTGGAACAAAGGAGGGAACTGTGTAAGGACACGGCCATACAGAAGAAACGAGACGATACCGGAAGTTGCAGATCTCAAGATTCACGACATTCAACAAGAGGAATTTAGAGCTGCAGAAGAAGGGAAGAAGAAGAAGGGTTTGAGACTGAGGCTGATGGACACGACACAAGCAATGCTACTTCGACCAGATGGGCATCCTGGGAGATATGGCCATCTCCAGACTGCAGAGTTGAGTTCAAGAAATGATTGTATTCATTGGTGCCTCCCGGGACCGATTGATACTTGGAATGATATTTTGCTGCAAATGATGAAGACAGAGAAGTAAAAAACCATCCCTCAAGAATGAGTAGATGAGACTAATATCTTAAATCAACAAAAAAAAATTGCAAAGAAAGATTTTTGTAGGAGTCTCAGTATTTGTTTGTTATGTATTCATATGCAAGGAGGAAAACCATTTGCGAACAGTCATCATATCCCTATAATTTTTTTTTACGGAGTATTGGGTTCTTACTGAAAATAAACATAGTTATATTTTGGCTTTTCATATGTTGGAGACTTGACAGTTCTGAATGGTGATAAAGTAGTAACTTAACAACAAACCACACTGATGTTTCTCGTGTGAGAACATGAAGAAAGTTGAGAACTACAGCCAGAGATGATGAAAGAAAAGTACCTGGAGAAGGCTACTTCAGTCCTCTTTCCTGGTTAACAGCTCAACTCCCCTCTAACTCCTTCTCTTCCATTGAACTCTACAGAATTAAATAACTTACACCGTATCTAGATATACAGGACCATACACACGAAAGGTAAAAAAGAAAACTAACCAAATCGTTCTTTTTGCTCTCCAGCTTCTGTAGCATAACAAACTTCATGGCCTCTGTATCAGCTCCATCTTTACCATTCCCATCAGGCTGGATAGCAGTTTCACCAGAGCCTTTGGAGTGCCTTTCATCTAGAGAAGCTTCTTGCTCAGTTTTCAAGCTTTCCTCACCATCTTCTAGCTCCTGCAACCCATATGTTATCAAGCAGATCCAAATGAACAAAAAGATCATATAGCTTATAAACTCACCTTCAACTTTGTAAGAAGAGAATCAGCTTACTCTCTTTTCTCTTCTTCGTCTCACAGATTGATATCGCACTCTCATTTGCACTATTCTCTTCTACCAGCGTCTGCTCTCTCATTTGAGCCTAATTTCAAAAGCAATAGAAGTTTGATCACTCAATGACAGATACTCAACAACTCAATATCGATCCAGTTCTCTCGAGTCGGAGAGAAAGTACCTGTTCACGAGTGACGGAGTGGGAATCAAGCTGCATTGGAGGCTAAGGAGTGAGCAAGAAGGTGAGGCAGACGCTGGGAGATGTCCGGTGGAGGCAATCTGAGCCGTAGATCTTAAATCGAACGGTTGAGCGTTGTCGCTTTTCGGCCAAGCTCATCGACGTATTTCTGCTACGCTTCCGTGAACACTAATGAGATCCGATCCTTCTCAATCTTCTGTCACTTCTTCTTCTTCTTCGTGCGTCTCTGGTCTACCACATACAAGACTCATGGGGGCGATCGCAGAGCTAAACCGAAGCGGTTGATGTTTAAACCGGTTCGATTTGATTGTGATAGTCCATCGTTTGTATAAGCCTGCGAAAAGGCCTTTGAAAACTTAGATAATTTAAGCGAAAACTAATCAATATTAGACAGTTAGTGGATATACACGTGAAACAAAAACAAAAACGTTGATGTCATAGGGAACACCTAATCCATTAATCTGGGATCCAACTAATTGATGATCTAAAAAAACTTAATTTTACGTTGAAAATATGAAAACGACATGAATACTATAATGAATTTGAATCACTTAAGGTATGAATGGTGACCAAGGATCGGCGAAAAATAATGCATTTCCTAATATCTTACAAAAATCACCAGTCACAAGAAACAATCAGTGTTTCTCATTCCCTTTCCTTCCTTTTTTTTTGTAGAGAAATAAAAAACAAATTTACTCTTTGTTAAATTTGAAAAGAACAATCATTCATTTTCATTCCTACTATTTTATTCTTTTACGTTCTTTTCATATTCTATGGATCTCCTTGTTTTCTTCGGAATGGTCATCAGTTGAACTCTAGTTTACTATCAATTAGTTTTAAGTTAAACGGAGCAAACTTGACACTTTTACACTTCTTCTCCTATTGGTGCAATAGTAGCTTACAAAAGTAATATGCTTTACCGCGTGTTTGTAATTTGCTTTGCTTGCAATCAACCCTCTTCCTCATTCTTAAGCAAAACATCAAATCAGAAAATCTCAAAACATTTGCTAAAACTCCAAAAACTATCCACAAAAATAGGAATTTTGTTAAATAACCAATCCAAACATCGTAATATTCGATCACATATACGATTTTTGTTACAAAACAGAAATACATTTCTACAAAATTATGGTTATCGAGATCACATTCGTGATGTTCTTTTTTTTTGGTTCATCTGGGGGCATAACATCAAATATCTTCTCTAGGTTTAGCATCTAGCAAGTCTCCTGCACGTTCCCAACACCTTAGCTTGTAAACCATCTTTTTATTTTTTCATCTAAGCCAGCTAATCTTATAAATTTACAAAAAAATCTCTTGTAGTTTTCTTTCTAACCAAACAAACCCCACGAGTCAAGACGTGTCATCAATTTCCAAATCCGTATTTATCTCTTTCTCCTCTTGACTAAGCAAAATGTTGAAGAAAGTGAGGCGAAAGGTCAAAGCCTTCGTCACCAAACCCTTTAAAAAGCGTAATAAGAGCAGACCTTCAAGACCTCCATCACCACCAGAGCCGCCACCACCACCTACTCCTCCTCTTACACCATCTCCGCTGCGTCAAGAAATGTCTTCCTCGAGACAAAGGAACGCTCCGTTTCTCTTCCCGAGATCCGAGTCATCAGTCTTACCCGACCCGTCTCGTTTCTTCAGCCACGATCTCCTCTCAACTCCTCTCCCCACAAACTCCTTCTTCCAGAACTTCACTCTCAAAAACGGCGATCAAGCCGAGTACTTCCACCCTTACATCATCAAACCATCTCCTTCATCATCTCTCTCGATCTCATACCCAACTCTCTCCCACAACTCCGCCTTCATCTTCGAGGCTTTCAACGCCGACATCACCGTCTCCGGGTCAGATGGACCCGACCCGCATTCGAGAAAGACTCATCTCATCTCTTCGTACAGCGATCTCGGCATCACTCTCGATTTCCCTTCCTCTAACCTCAGATTCTTCCTCGTCAGAGGAAGCCCCTTCATCACCTGCTCCGTCTCCGGCAACTCCTCGATCGCAATCTCGACGATCCACGCGGTTTTGTCGTTTTCCGGTAACAGCTCGTCCACCAAGTACACCGTCAAGCTCAACAACAACCAGACGTGGCTAATCTACGCCTCTTCGCCGGTTCACTTAAATCAAACCGGAGTCTCTTCGATTAACTGCGGTGGTGGATTTTCCGGTATTATCCGGTTCGCCGTGCTACCTGACTCAAACCCGGATTTTGAATCAATCCTCGACCGGTTTAGCTGCTGTTACCCGGTCTCCGGCGACGCTGATCTCACAAAGCCATTCACTTTGGAGTATAACTGGGAGAAGAGGCTACGGAGACCTCCTGATGCTCGCTCATCCTCTCCACCTGAAGCTCTTATCAACCAACGATTGCTCAATCTCCGTCCTAGAGAACTTCCGTTACAGAAGCATCGACGGAGATCTCGTAGGCGTCGTCGGGGATTCATGGGTTCTGAGACCAGACCCCGTCTCGGTGACGTGGCATTCCATCAGAGGAGTCAGAGAAGATCGTCACGAAGAGATCATCTCCGCTCTCGTCAAAGACGTCGCCGCGTTGGAATCCTCCGCTCCGGTGACGAGCTCGTCCTACTTCTACGCGAAGCTGATCGCGCGAGCCGCGAGGTTGGCTCTGATCGCGGAAGAAGTCTGCTACCTCGACGCGATTCCGGCGATCAGGAAGTACCTGAGGAGCATGATCGAGCCGTGGCTGGACGGGACTTTCGAGCCGAACGGGTTCCTCTACGATCCCACGTGGGGAGGCGTGATCACGAAGCAAGGTGCGAGAGACTCCGGAGCCGATTTCGGGTTCGGGATCTACAACGATCACCATTACCATCTGGGGTACTTCCTCTACGCGATCGCCGTGCTCGCGAAGATCGATCCTCTGTGGGGGAAGAGGTACAGGCCTCAGGCGTATGCTCTGATGGCGGATTTCATGACGCTGGGGAGGAAGGAGAAGAGGAAAGGAGCGGGGTTTGGTTCCGGTTCGGTTTACCCGCGGTTGAGATGTTTTGATCTGTTCAAGCTTCATTCATGGGCTGGTGGGTTGACTGAGTTCGCCGACGGGAGGAATCAGGAGAGTACGAGTGAGGCTGTTAACGCTTATTACTCCGCTGCTTTGTTGGGGTTGGCTTACGGGGATACGCATCTGGTGGCGGCGGCTTCGACGGTTTTGACGTTAGAGATCCACGCCGCGAAGATGTGGTGGCAGGTACCGGTTTTAATCTTAAATAAAATTGAATTGAACCGGATAAGTAGTTTTTAATCGCACAAACCGAGAATGTTTGATATGATAAGTTGATTTGAACCGCGCTAGACCGAGGATGGTCGGTACGATCGGTTGATTAACCAAATAGAAATCTAAGTTAATAGGTTTAGTTGTGTTAGCTTTGGTTCGATTGGGTGGCGGCGGTTCTAGGAATAGTTTTTATCCAGGGCAAAACTATATAACACTAGTAATATATTTACATATTCAAATTTTCATCAGGAGCATTATTAAAATTCTATACAAAATTACACTAAAACTAAAAATGATCATGGTAGGCAACTGCCCCACCCTCCCACCTTGCTCCGCCTAATAGTTTAACGTAAGTTCGTTTGGATATATATGCTTTCGGTTTCATTTTGGTTCTGGTTCTGATTGATCTTGTAGACTTATGTTTTAATTAATATGGTTTAATTGATAGAAATCCAAATTAAAATGGTTTAATTGGGTTTATCTTTGGTTCGATTTGGTTTATTAAGACTTAAGTTTCTCGTCTTGGTGGTGGCAGGTGAAGGAAGGCGACACTATTTACCCGGCAGACTTCACGGCGGAGAATCGAGTGGTTGGGGTATTATGGTCAACGAAGAGAGACAGTGGCTTATGGTTCGCGCCAAAGGAATGGAAAGAGTGTCGGCTTGGGATACAGTTATTACCGATACTCCCAGTGTCGGAGATTCTGTTCTCGGATGTGAAGTTCGTGAAGCAGCTCGTGAATTGGACTATACCGGCGTTGTCTAGAGAGGGCGTCGGAGAAGGATGGAAAGGGTTTGTGTATGCTTTGGAGAGTATTTACGACAAAGATGGAGCGATGGAGAAGGTTAAAGGATTAAATGGCCATGATGATGGGAACTCTCTGACTAATCTGCTGTGGTGGATTCACAGTAGAAGTGGCGATGATGATGATGACGACGACGACGATGAAGGTGGGTACCGTGGCCACGGAGGTGGCGGGAAGTATTGTTCGTTTGGTCATTATTGTAATTAAGCTGTTAAAGTTGTTGGCTTTTTGGTTTGTTAAATAAAACAATGTTTAATATGTTTCGGCTTAAGATTCTTAATCAGTCTATAACTTATGTTGGGTTTCAAAATCTATAACATTGTGGATTCACCAATTTTATTTGACCCATGTAGATCAACATGATTACTTCCTCAAGTTTGAAATCTAACAAGGCTAAGATTGAGTTTTATCATATTGTCAAAAGGTGATAGAGATCGCATGTGTCAACACACATTCCGTTTTGTTGTTCAAAGAATAATGATGGTGATCATATGCAAATTGGATTTGTATAAACGTTGCATACAAATAGGTGATGTTGATACTCTTATTCAGTATTCACGTTTGGACCGACCATTTGCTCTGCAACATGTGGTTCATGTTCTTCTTATCTTTAGGCTCGAAGTGACTTGGCAGGTTCCAATTGGCTCCTCGGATCTCCACCGCGTTGCCACATCCCTTGACCGACTTCATGGGCAAGCAAACAAAATTAGGACAATGCCATGTTTATCTCCTACAACATCACTAAAGAAGATAAAACACATTATTCAAGAGACATCCCTTTCTTAACAATGCTAAACATTTTTCATTATAAAGAAGGTGCAGCTGCAATCATCTGTGGAACCATGATGCCTCTGGGAATCATGGTCTTGCTCAGGAGAAAACACCTGGACAGTTTAAACATGAAAAAAAAAATTAAGAATCAAGATAAAACAAACAAAGGCTTATGGATCAGCCAGAGCCAAAGTTTTTTAGCCTTACCAAAAATAGTAGTATACAGTACATAAATAGTAAAAAGGTTGCAGCTTCCATCACGGGTCAGAACCTAGCCAACATGTTGATGGGTCCTACAGAGAGAGAGAGAGTAGTAACTCTTGGTGTACCCTTCTTCTCCTGTGTTGATAAGATACAAGAAGAAGACTAGTATGATGATTCCAAAAGCCAATGTCAGCATCTGTGGAAACGGACCCTACACAGAAACTCAGCCAGCCACAAGATGTTCACACAACTTTTCAAGACCACTAACTTCTCGCCAAGTGGCAGCCCCTCCAGATCCTATCCTCCCTTTTGCCTTCTTAGTCCCTTGCTTTCGTTTACAATCTTCCCTCACCAAACAAACCAGTACCATACTGAGTTTAAACATGTTGAAACAAGAGAGTAACTGGGCACAAGCCTGTGACACATGTCGTTCAGCCGCCTGCACTGTCTACTGCCGAGCTGATTCTGCCTACTTGTGCACCAGCTGTGATGCTCAAATTCATGCAGCCAATCGTCTCGCTTCCCGCCACGAACGTGTTAGAGTGTGTGAATCATGCGAGCGAGCCCCGGCTGCCTTTTTCTGCAAGGCAGATGCTGCTTCCTTATGCACAGCCTGTGATTCACAGATTCATTCCGCAAACCCACTCGCTAGACGCCACCAACGTGTTCCGATTCTGCCAATCTCTGGTTGCGTGGCCACTAACCATTCAAGTAAGACAACAGAGCCAGAGAACATAGTGGTGGTGGGTCAAGAAGAAGAAGATGAAGCAGAGGCGGCTTCTTGGTTGTTGCCTAGTTCAGTGAAAAACTGTGGTGACAACAACAACAACAACAACAACAACAGTGAGAACAACAGGTTCTCGGTTGGTGAAGAGTATCTGGACCTTGTCGATTACAGTTCTAGTATAGATAAGCGATTCACAGGTCAATCCAATCAGTATCAACAAGACTACAACGTGCCTCAGAGGAGCTATGTGGCAGATGGGGTTGTTCCACTTCAAGTTGGAGTAGCAAATGGTCACATGCACCACGAGCAACACAACTTTCAGTTTGGTTTCACCAATGTCTCCTCAGAAGCTTCCCCCAATTCATATGGTTAGTCTTGTGCCAGAGTCAGTAACGAGTGACGCAACAGTATCACACCCACGATCTCCAAAAGCGGGAACAGAGGAACTACCTGAAGCTCCAGTTCAGATGCTAAGTCCAATGGAGAGAAAGGCTAGGGTGCTGAGATACAGAGAGAAGAAGAAGACAAGGAAGTTTGAGAAGAGGATAAGGTATGCTTCAAGGAAAGAGTATGCAGAGAAAAGACCAAGGATCAAAGGCCGGTTTGCAAAAAGGAATGAAGTAGATGCAGACCATGCTTTATCCACAATGGTAGTGTTCGACACAGGATATGGGATTGTTCCTTCATTCTCATAATACTCCCCCTATGTCTGAACTAGATTACTGGTTTGAATTCCTTAGAAGTTATCAAACATTGTAACGCATATAGGTCTCTGTTTTTGTCTATCTACTACGTATTAGTTATATACATTTCTATTTTTACTGTTGTAGTTAAAACGAAAATTTGCACACATGGTAACAACATAACTACTATCCTCATTCAGTCTAAATTCAAACCGATGCTCTAAAGAGATGTGCATTACTTTAGCTAGATGTACACCAAGAACAGTTAACAAGGAGCTCACCTTGCCAAAGGTTCAAACAAGTAGTGATTTCTTTCTTGGTGACACTGTTACACATCAACTTGATAAACACGCAGAAGATAACCACTTTCCACATCAACTTGTGCCGCACTGAGAAAATAAGGTTTTACACAATATGATTTTCCAAGCAAAGTAAACTAGATTACATAAACATATAAAACTTGAGAAATATCATAAAGGAACATCATAACATCATACAATGAATAGCCATAAATTTTCAGTAAAATTACTTAGATAAATGACAGTCAGATATGAAAAAACCAAGAACCCGACGTGAACGTTCCTACTAGATATAATTACATCACAAGCATATCCATGTTATTGGTTAGCACTGGAGCATAGTTGCGTAACCAAACCCCATGCATTCCTACGTGGCACTCCCTGATAAACAAGACTTAAGAGCAGCCACAACGGAGGTCCAAGAAGGGTCCGTTAGTGAGAGTCCTTCAAATAAAAGGATTAATTAAATCCGATTTGGGCGAGGAGAGAAGGATCTGTACGGAAAAGTCCGTTAGTAAGGGCTCAGTATCGGGTCCGTGGTGCACGTGTCGTCAACCGGTTGGCGCTTCCTTAGGTTACTCGTCGGTATTGTCGAAAAAAATTCATTTCTTGAGATAAAGAAGAAAAAAATTGAGCTCGAGAGGAAGAAGCGATTTCTCTCCGTCTTGATCCACCTCTTCCGTGCGATTCAGAGGTAAAATCGTGTTTTTATGTGAGATTAAATTCGTTTGTTATCGTCTCCCTCATGATTCGTTATTTTCCGTGGAAATGAGTCGTTGAATTTCTTCGATTAGGGTTTCTAAAATTAGGGGTTTTCAAATCGTTTTCAGTTTGTTTTCAATTGAAGATATTTTGGTTAAGGGTTTATGTTTATAAATCGATTAAGCTTTCATTCGATTTAGATCGTCGAGAAGTATGAATTTTTTCAATCGATCTCGAGAAACTTTTGGGTTCTGAAATGGGTTTTAACCTCGTTATCGGTTTCATTTTGTTTAGTTTGATAGACTAGTTTAATCTTCTTCGGTTTGTTAAATGATGTGAGATATCTTCCTCTGTTTAGCTTACTTAAATTTTTTTTATGTATGGGCCTGAGGCTGGAAAGGAAAAGCGCAAACAAGTTGAGGTTGATAGTGAAGAAGGTCAAGTCGGAGAACCAGAGGCTAGACCACCAGGGGTTAAGGCTTCCAAAGCTAGTAGTAAGAAGAAAAAAGTGGTAGAGAGGAGGAGTTGGGAAACCTAAAGGGGGTGTTAGAAGTTAAAGAAAAAATCTCTAAAGCTAAGATTCTAGAGCGTTTACTCGCTAAAAAAGAGCCTTTGACTGAGTTGGAATCAACTCTTGCTACGAAACTTATGTCTGAAATGATTTGATGTGATAATCTTATTTTGAAATCTTTAATTCAAGTGTTTATGTATTCTTTGTTTGCTTTCGTGTTATATTACTGATCCTTGTGATAATCTTATTTGTTGTGAAGAAAGTGATGGTGAAGGAAGTGTTGGGTGAAGGAAGTGATGGGTGAAGGAAGTCACGGGTGAAGGAAGTCACGGGTGAAAAAGTCACGGGTGAAGGAAGTCACGGGTGAAGGTTTTTTCGTATGTATTATAAGTACCACTCTTATGTTTGTTTAACTTGTATCGGAGAGGATTTTTCTAGTACATGTATCCTCTAATTTTCATTCGGAAAGGTTGTATCTCTACCATTTGTATCCTACTTCTACAACATCAACTCGTTAGGTAATATATTTTGTATTCATGTCTTCTTTGTTTTGCTATTTAACTCATATACATAAAATTCCATTGTACGTTTGCTTTGATTATGCGTCGGTTGTAAACTCTGGTAGAGAAGAAGTTGTATGATTAATGCCTCTGTTATCTAATTGTCTACCAAATCACATGATTCGAAATAAAACCGATTTAATCAAATAATACTAGCTTTGTCTGCAAGTTTAGATAGCACATATACATCGTTTGTTTGCATTTTATGACAGTAATTTCTACTTTTGAGTATTTTCCATCGAAGCCTTTGTTTTCTCTCATGCCACTAGGCACTAGTTAGTAGTTACCAATAATTTAACATTAATTAATGTTTTTTTAATTTCTAGATTAAAAAAAAACAAAACATAAAGAGAGATTTGTCTAATAATTAAAATTATTAGATATTTTTATATACAATGAAATTGATTATTTATCATAATATTTAAGTATTCATGAAAATTATTAGATGTCTATAAAATGATCATATATGTCTATAAAATTATGATATTTTTCAATACAATAAAATTACTATATATATTTTGTAGATATGTCATCATCTTCATCCGATGAAGTCGATGAAAGATTGGACGAAATTCGAGGAATCGTGGAAGAAATATACAACGAGATAGTTGAGGCCCGTTACCATACCGCAAAGGAGCGTCAGTATGTAGAACGACACCGGCGAGGACAAGACCAATTATGGAATGACTACTTCAGAAGATTCGACATTCACGACTCAATCATTCGACGCCGTTTCATGAGTAAGCAATTATTCTTGCGTCTTGTTCATAGCCTAGAAGAGTCCTTTCCATTCTTTCAGCGAGAGAAGAGATGCAACGGAGGTGGGGTCTTACTGCACTACAAAATGTATCGCAGCTATTCGATCGCTTGCTTATGGTATTCTGGCTGACACCGTGAGCGAATATCTCCGACTTGCTGAGACCACTGCACTTTCGTTTTACATAATTTCACCGCGGAATCATACGGTTATTCGGAGATGAGTTTCTCTGACGACCACGGAGGATCTTCAACGACTACTCGATATTGGAGAGCGAGGGTTTCACGGATGGTGGGAGCATTGATGTATGCATTGGGAGTGGAAAAATTGCCCAACCGCTTGAAAGGACAGTACACGTGGATCGGGAAAACCGACAATTGTCTTAGAGGCTGTAGCTTCACAAGATCTTTGGATATGGCACGCTTTTTGGTCTTCGGTACCTTAAATGATATCAATGTCCTCGATCGGTCTCCTGTTTTGATGACATTTTACAAGGTCGAGCTCCTGGGTAAAGTATGTGGTCAACGGACACATGTATAAGTTAGCGTACTACCACGGAGGTATATATCAAAATGGTCAACATTTATCCAATCTATCACCCTCCCTCAAACTCCTCAACAACAGTTATTTGCTAAATTTCAAGAAGCAGCCGAAAATGTGGAGCGGGCTTTGGAGTATTGCAATCTCGATTTGCAATTGTGAAATCGGTAAAACATTGAACAAAGAAAGATAGGGAAGATTATGAGCATGTATCATACTCCACAATATGATAGTGAAGATGAACGGAATGGATACTCTCGTATTGATATAGATGAATTTGAAGAAGGAGACGTCCCGGATGTTCAGAGGTGGAAACCGAGGCCAACAATTCTGAATAATATCTTCCGGTGGAATGATCTTCGTGATAGGCAAGCATGAGCGATTGAAAATGATTTAGTTCAAAATCTTTGGAATAAATTTGGTGATGAAGATTAGGAATTATTCTATCTTTATGTAAAATTATTGTTGTTATCTTTAATTGTTGTATTTTATGTTTAATTAATGTCTTTTATGTTTAATTATTGTATTTTATGTTTATTTATTGTATTTTATGTTAAGTTATTGTATTTAATCATCTAATATATAAAATTTATATTTTACTAAAAAAAATAATAACATTTTTTATTCCTAAGGATTCCAATTTCGGGATCACCATTGTACACACATTTTTCACAAGAGTCCTTAACTATTCAAAAAAAAAAAAAAAAAAAATTACTATTCTAATCCTAAGGACTCCAACAATGAGTCCACCATTACATATGCTCTAAGCACCTTTGTCCCATCCACTGTGTTAACTCTCACAAGTCACAACAAACTACTAGCCAAATATGTTAATGCTTATGCTTATGCTTACTTGAACTAAATCTATTAGAATAAAGGGCTATACTGTGTCACCTTTCCAAGGCATATGCTGGCATAAAAGAATAAGGAAGCAAAGAGATATCAAAGTGACACTGTTACTAAAAGCCTTCACTTTTTTTGCCACCTGTAAAAGGCCATAGAGCCTCAGCTTATCTACCACTTTCCATGGTTAAGCTGATGAATTACTGCACCAATCAAAAGATTCGTTTTGGCTATCACTGAGTGAGTGGTGATTTCCATATGAATTTAGCCACTAGAGTGAGTGAAAAAATATGTTCTCTTTGGACCACATAAATGGATCTCATTCATCCACTGAAACCAGAAGTGTTACAAGTGGCATCACAAGCCCACCAAAAAACCTAGCATGTGATCTGACTCGATCATGTAGCACAAAATTATAAGTTATAAACCAAGCAAGAAAAAGGAAGATATCTCTGATGCATATAATATTTGGCATGTCATCAACAAGGAAGCTTTAAGATGCAATAACAATTGTACTTTAGGAACTAACGAGTGTAAAGAGCCGGTTGAATGTTTACATTAAGTGATGGATTCAAGATATCACTTAAAAGTACAAAAAGGTAGAGAGTTTGTTCTTGATTTCTTTTCAGGAAATTGAAGATGATGTAATAACAATTAGTTTAAGTATACTAACGAACGTAAGAGCCACTTGAATCCTAATATTTAGTGATGGATACGAGAAACGTGAAAGTGCATAAAAGTGATTTCCCTTTGCCCAAAAGTCTCTGCACTTTTTGCACTTTTTTTCATCAGATAATTTTCTCACAGCCATGTAAAGTGGAGAATCCATACATAGCTTACAATTGCAAGCTTTGTATGGTCCCTGGATTCTAGGTTCTCTTTATCAGTCTTTTCAAGAAAAGAAGGTTTTCTTTTTATCTGAAAGAAGGAAAGTATTCGCAACCGGGAATGCTAACACAAATAATGAAATCAAATGATGCATTTTTCTCCACATCATTCCGATGCAACTTTCATGTAAGGTGTGGAGGTCACACATGTAAAAGAAGTTCCAAAAAGGAAAAAAGTTTCATAGCTACACGAAGTTTACGGTAATATGGTGGAAACCATCCAATGTATGAAAATGTGTCAACAACTACACGAAATTTATATTAATACATGCCACATATACAGTAAATGATAATATGGTGGCAACATCACAATCGGGTTTAATTTATCTCAAGCTAAGTTAATGGGGTCAATCTGTAATTTATGAAACTTAATAGACTTAATTGATTTTATTAATAAAGTGAATAATTTATTAAAATTTATAAACTTAATCCTAAACATAATAAACTTAATAAAATTATTAAACAAAATAAGCAAAATAATAAAATTATTTATTTAACTTAAAAAATTAATAAACAATAATTTTTTAAACTTAATAAAATTATTAAAATTAATTGATTTTATTAATACACTTAAAATTATTAAATTTAATAAAATGAATAATTTATTAAACTTTATAAGCAATCTAAACTTAATAAACTTAATAAACATAATAATTTAATAAATTTATTAAGTTTAATAAATTTATTAAATTGAATAAATTTATTAATTTTAATACTTAAGTTTAATACATGTTGAAAATACAAAAACTCGTATAAATATATGATTTATATTGTAGCTTATCACGAGTTTTTTTGTATTTTCAACATGTATTAAACAAGTATTAAACAATAAATTTATTAAATTATTATGTTTATTAAGTTTATTAAGTTTAGGATTAAGCTTATGAAGTTTAATAAATTAGTCATTTTATTAAATTTAATAGTTGTTAAGTGTATTAATAAAATCAATTAATTTTAATAATTTTATTATTTTGTTTATTTTGTTTAATAATTTTATTAAGTTTATTATGTTTAGGATTAAGTTTATAGATTTTAATAAATTATTCACTTTATTAAGTTTATTAATAAAATCAATTAAGTTTATTAAGTTTCATAAATTACAGATTGACATTATTAACTTAACTTAAGATCAATTAAATCGTTGTGAATGCCACCATATTATCATTATGTCATGTGGCATAAACTTTATGTAGTTGTTGACATATTTTCATACATTGGATGGTTTCCACCAAACAAACTTCTACAGGAACTTTTTCCTTCTAGAAAAATAGGAAAAAAAGTTTCTTAGCTACAGAAGTTTACAGATATGGTGGAAACCATCTAATGTATGAAAATGTGTCAACAACTACGAAGTTTATGTTAATACATGCCACATGTACAGTAAATGATAATATGGTGGCAACATCTGTCGATTTTAATTGATCTTAAGTTAAGTTTATGGGGTTAATCCGTAATTTATAAAACTTAATAAACTTAATTGATTTTATTAATAAACTTAATAATTATTAAACTTAATAAAATAATAATTTATTAAACATAATAAACTTAATAAACATAATAATTTTTAAACTTAATTACTTATTAAACATATAAACTTATTAAACATATTAAACTTAATAAAATTATTAAACTTAATAAATTTATTTGATTTTATTAATAAACTTAATAATTATTAGCGATGACAAAAAAATTATTTAAACTTTATAAAATTAATAATTTATTAAGTATTAAACTTAATAAATTTATTAAATTTAATAATTTTATTAAACTTAATAAATTTATTAAATTATTATGTTTATTAAGTTTAGGATTAAGTTTATAAAGTTTAATGAATTATTCATTTTATTAAATTTAATAATTGTTAAGTGTATTATATGAGTCTGTATATGTTGATGACAAAAAAAAAATAATTGTTAAGTGTATTAATAAAATCAATTAATTTTAATAATTTTATTAAGTTTAAAAATTATTTTGTATTAAGTTAAATAAATAATTTTATTATTTTGTTTAATAATTTTATTAAGTTTATTAAGTTTATGATTAAGTTTATAAAGTTTAATAAATTATTCATTTTTATTAAGTTTATTAATAAAATCAATTAAGTTTATTAAATTTCATAAATTACAGATTGACCCCATTAACTAGCTTAAGATCAATTAAACCCGATTGTGATGTTGCCACCATATTATCATTTACTTCATACATGTGGTATGTATTAATATAAACTTCGTGTAGTTGTTAACACATTCTCATACATTGGATGGTTTCCACCATATTACCTTAAACTTTGTGTAGTTGAGAAACTTTTTTCCAGAAAAATAATAACCAAACCAATTATTTCTTCAACTTCACGTGAAAAACGGCCCATACACATTACTATTCATGAACAAAAACCACTTTAAAATCTACAGTTTTTTCATATCGTTGATGTAAGGAACCTAGAATCGTTTTTTCTGTAGAGTAAAATGATCATGAACCATTTCATAGGATTTCTCTATTACATTCATCATAAACCAGTAAATATCAAGAACTTGAAGTTAAGCTCCAATTACCAAGAAAAAAAACATTTTCAGAGTTTAAAACCGTCTCTTATGAGAAAGAGAAAAAGTGTGGTGTAAGGAGAAATGAGAGATAGGAAGAGATGCGAAAAGTGTATCCTAGGACCAGCCTTTTTATACAAGCAAACTCGCTTTTCAGCTGTAGAGGCATAGAGTTGAAGGAAGCCACATGAATTTTGCCACTAGGATCTCTGTAACATTTGGACCACATGATAAATGGGTATCATACATCCAATGAACCCAAAAGTGTCCTCAAACTCTACAGAGTATCATATTCATGTACTGTTGGTTTCCACGTAGTAAAACATTATTAGCATCTCACCAACAAGGCAACTCAAAAAGTACTGGTGGGTTACTAGTACAAAAGCAAACCCAGATGATGTATATACCGTACATGAACTGTCATCAGATAGTTTGCATCTGCTAACCAAAATATAATAAACAAAGGTTACTTTTAAATCTCGTCTACTGATCCTATAAAGACAAGTCATGAAACTTTCCATCTCTGACCTGACAGTTAGCAGTATAAAATCTAATATGGAGACGTTACTTCCACAGGTTGAAATATAGCAATAAACAATATATTACTAATTATCATATTGTCAAAATGTTGTTGAGACATTTGACAACTCCCATGAGTCATCTTTTATTAGCATAATGGTGATCAACTGCAAATTTCTACATAAAATATAGACATCTGATACTAACTAACCTTGCTCCTTTTGGAGTCCTAGTTTTCCTACAACTTGTGGCTCAGGTAAAAGTTGTTGATGGCTCTGAGACACGAAGCCTTACTCGGAGATATACCTGGACAGTTAGTTCAAGAAGGATATTCATTCAACTACGTAAAATTTTGCTTTGGAGGAGCCACAGAGATAAGAGCATCTTAGCTTTACTTTAAATAAATTTCCCAAGTGAAAATAGTAAAAGGTGGTACGAAAAAAGTAATTAACACCATATGGTGTTTTATCCTCTTGAGAATCTCTCAATGACAAGTAGGTACAACATATGCAACTTGTGAACGTTTCCCACCTAATAGCTCTTCACCACGTGTACGCACTGATGATTCGGACTCGATATTCTCTCACAACAGATAAAGCTTTAATAGCCCCTGCTCTCAGACACAATCTCACACACCATCAAACTTACTACATCTCTTGAGTTTAACATGTTGAAACAAGAGATTAATTACAACATTAGTAATAGAGAGAACAACAGAGGGGCACGAGCCTGTGACACATGCCGGTCCACCATCTGCACCGTCTACTGCCATGCTGACTCTGCCTACTTATGCAATAGCTGTGATGCTGAAGTTCACTCTGCCAACCGCGTCGCTTCCCGCCATAAACGTGTCCCTGTCTGCGAGTCATGTGAGCGTGCCCCTGCTGCTTTTATGTGTGAGGCAGACGACGTGTCTCTATGCACAACCTGTGATTCAGAGGTTCACTCCGCAAACCCTCTTGCTAGACGCCATCAGCGAGTTCCAGTTGTGCCTATAACTGGAAACTCTTGCAGCTCCTTGGCCACCACTCACCACACAGCAGTGACCGAGCCAGAGAAGAGAGCGGTGTTAGTTCAAGATGATGAGGAAGGTAAAGAGGATGCCAAAGAGACGGCTTCATGGATGTTCCCTTACTCAGATAAAGGCAGCCACAATCACAACAACAACAACCAGAACAATGAGTTGTTGTTTAGTGATGACTATCTAGACCTTGCTGATTACAACTCGAGTATGGACTACAAATTCACCGGTCAATACAATCAACCTCAACATAAGCAAGACTGCACCGTACCACAGACAAACTACGGTGGAGACAGAGTTGTTCCACTCCAACTTGAAGAAACAAGAGGAAACGTGCGCCACAAGAAAGAGAAGATCACATATGGCTCTTCAGGGAGTCAATACAACTACAATGATTCCATCAACCATAACGTAAGCCCTTCAAATCTGAATCTTCACCCTGATTCTTTTTCATCATACACACAAATCCACCTATTAACTAACAACAGTACATAGAACTTTGACCAGAAAATTATAATAATCAGAAAAGTTGCTTCTCTTTAGTCCTCTTACCAAGGGGATTGAGAATTTTCTCTCTTTCTGTTGTCATTAGGCATACAATCCATCAATGGAAACTGACTTTGTGCCGGAGCCAACAGCACGTGAGACAACAGTTTCACACCAAAAGACGCCCAAAATACACCAACTACCTGAACCTCTAGTTCAGATTCTCAGTCCAATGGACAGAGAAGCTAGAGTCCTGAGATATAGAGAGAAGAAGAAGAGGAGAAAGTTTGAGAAGACAATAAGGTATGCTTCAAGGAAGGCATATGCAGAGAGAAGACCGAGGATCAACGGGCGGTTTGCAAAGATGAGTGAAACCGAAGTAGAGGACCAAGAGTACAACACAATGTTAATGTACTATGACACAGGATATGGCATTGTTCCTTCATTCTACGGCCAAAATAAAGAATACTAGATTGCTAAGCTGTAAATACCCGTTTAGTTTAAGATTATGTAAGCTGTAAATAATCATTCTTGCCTTCAAGAATGATTAGTTATGCTGCTATGTATAAGGGTGTGTAGTTTTTGGTGCTTAGCTATTCCTAATTAGTAATTAGTACTCTTCTTTCTTTGCATTAGTTAAACACAAGCCCATAAACGAACATGCAATCAAAGGCGAAGTGAACCATATGCTGATTGTGAATGATTTAATCAAAAGCAAATTATTGTTCTCAGTTGACATTGGAAGTGATTGCAGCACCGAATCTGCATTCTCATAAGCTTTTTAGTATATACATATGTACTCACAACTATTAACACTAAGTAAATGTCTATGTGTATAGATGGGCCATCCGCATAAACATAAAGACTTGTTTGATGAATCTTGCTCATATCTTTAAGAATAAAGATCTATATATATATATATGCTTGCTCACTTTACCAAGGTATATGCTGATAAAAAGAATGACAAGTGGAAAGATAATAGAGAAGTGACCCTGTTACTACGCGGTCTACGATTCATGTACCATTCAATAAACAATCATATTCCTGGCGTTTAGTTATAGAACCAATCTACCATATCTGCTCTCTTCTAAGAGAACTTTAAAGAAAAAGCAACCAAGTGAAAAAGGTGCATAAAGTGAAAAAAGCTTGCTGCACTTTGCACTTTTTAAAAATATCTAAGGATATTTTAGATTGTTTCTCACGGCCAAGGAAATTAAAAATCAGCCCGAAACTTACAGTCACAAGCTTTTCTACATGGTCCCTGGACCCTCATGGATTCTCACCCTTTTTGCTAGAACAAGAAAATAGTAAGCTAAGTGCAGATAACTGATAGAGTGCGTTATCACAATCTTATCTTGCTTCAGTTACCATAAATTGAATTACCAGCTTCCTCTACACAATCCACGGAAAAAAAGAACTCACGTCTACATGTGAGAGGAGTTCCTCAACTACCACTACATTAAACTCAAGGAAAGCGCCACAGACTAGCAAAGAAGAAGAAAAAGAAGCAAAGACTTGTTTCTTTGAACCACACACAAATGAAGCCAAGAACTGGAACCCCTTTTAAAATCTCCACGACTTTTACGCTGAATCTCAGTTTAAGTTGCATTAGTTGCTCCAGCTGGGTGGTGTTTAGACTATGAAAAGCTGAATGATAGATGTGCCTACAAAAGAAATTCTAAACTACTAAGCCTATATGCCATTGCATATTATATACGCAGCAGACTATGGCAGGATAAAGAATCTGCAGTAACTTGTCTGACGAACCTACTGTCTACAAGCCTATATATTTCAGTGACCATGGTAAAACCACTTTGTATTGTAAAACTTGTATCAGAAAGTCAAAAAATAACAAAAAAGAATCCAACAAGATGTAAAGAAACACGAAAAGCACATCCTAGTACCAAACCAGCCTCCTCTATGGACGAAAGTAACTACCGATCCTATAAAATAAGTACCAGCAGTTTCAACTTCTAAACAATTCAATTGGCTAGTTAGAATACGGGTTAAAAAACAACATCTCTAATGTAATAAATTTAATTATCGAGTGATCGAAGGAAAGATTATCTCTGATGACTGATGGTTGAGAACTTGTACCAGAATCGTTATTGTGACTGCAAGTTAGATTTTTTTTTTTTTTTTGTAGAGACTGCGAGTTAGGTAAGTCTAAGAATTTTGACCCCGACCCACACCATTAACATTCAACACCGTTCAACTTGCATGGGACTACTAGGCTAATGTAAAAATGAAGCTCGTTAAAGCCGATCTGTAAAACGAAGGATCAAGGTTCTAAAA
Organism: Brassica nigra; assembly: GCA_016432835.1. Lineage (NCBI taxonomy): Eukaryota > Viridiplantae > Streptophyta > Magnoliopsida > Brassicales > Brassicaceae > Brassica > Brassica nigra. The sequence goes on along the minus strand of CM028247.1, from coordinate 21,399,666 downwards.
ATCAGTTTATGCGGTGCCTAGGCTTCCGATAAAGCGCGACAACTCGGTACAATCGAAACAATTTTTTTAAAATCTGATTCAAGTCGGTGTAAAATATTCTAATTTGGTTAAAATCGATTTAAATTAGTCTAAATATGTTAAATTAAGAAATAATGCTAGTATGAATCCACAAATTTCTTTTGATTTGTATATCTAATTTTGATAATTTATTATAATTTTATAATTAAATTCAAAAACTAAAATATCTCATATAAATGTAAAATATATATATAAAATAAATCAATAATTGTTAACGTCTAGGTCTTGTTTAGACTCGAATAATCCGTTTAGTCGTTAGTCTTTTATAAAGCGCTTAGTTACCGTCTAGTGATCTATTGAACATTGCGATCAAGAAGTCCTAAAGTAGTCTCTTACTCGTTGACAACATCAAACATGTAGTTTAACCTTTGAAAACTAGTGTTTCAAATGGTACTAGACCTAAGTCTGGCCCAAAGAAAAGATACATAAAAGTCCGCTTTGTTTACGCCCAATAAGATATATATGGGCTGGAATTTGGCGGATACCAAACAAAGAAAACAGATATAGACTAGAGGCAGAAATTTAAAAGGTCTGATCAGAATAAACAACTTATGATGGATGATGAGTTCTTGGATCATCTGTAATAGAAGACACGTCTTGACCCAAATCATGATCCAACGAAGAAGAACAATATCGGCCATTGTTGCTTTTGTTTCCTCCTCCTGCTCCTATAACCTTCTTCATGGATGTGATAACTTGATGAAGCGCCAAGTTTTCCTCTTTAAGACTCAAGTTCTCTTGAATAACAAGATCGTTGCTATTCGAGGCTTGGTTAAGCTTATCTAATATCTGTTGGTTCTCGCTTCTAAGCCAAGTAACCTGCGATAGGAGCTCATCTACGTGTCTTTGCTTTCTCATTCTTGACCTTCTTGCTGATTCTCTGTTAGATACCATACGTCTTTGCTTTCTCTCGTTGATGACGAATATATCTTCAGTTGCTTCATCGGACGTGGTGGAGTTGTTGCTTGCAGGAGATTGTAGATTGAGCTCTTGATGAATATGAGGGTATGGGATAAGATTGAGATTGTTATTGGTTGAAGGGTTTAAGTTGTTGTAATAGTGGTTTAAGTGGAAGTAGTCTTGTTGTTGCATATTGTTAAGACTTGAGCTATCATAATGTGGCTGCATGGTCAATTTCTCTCTCTCTCTCTAGAGCTCAAAGAGGTTGAGATAATGGTGGAGGTTAGATGACAAGGGGGGTGTTTATACAGCTGAGAAAGCCATAAAAGTGGACCAAACTTTATTGCAAATTGGTGGCTTTATATATGTCTTCTAAATGACCCATTGGCATGCTTTTGTTTTCCTTAAATTATTGAGGAGGCTAGTGATTTTTTTAAAAAAATCATAGGTCGCCATATAAATCTACAAGTACATTTTATTTTTTGTTTGCATAAGATGACTAATTATGTTGTCCCATTGGGATATTGTATCGGTTGATGGCTCGATGGATGAGACTGACACTAGAGAAAGTATACCTTATAGTACTGATACAAACATAACCATTACAGGCATGCGTTCAGGGTGTCATAATTCATAAACAAGCATAAGCATAACTTTGGATGTGTGTATGATACAAGGAAGTGGAACATCGATCATGGTAGGATTAGTTATTTAGTTTACAAACCAAACGGCAAGTTGTTTCCGGTGCATGTAAGTATAGGAGAGAGTACCATGGCCATCTAGTGGATCATGATGTTCATCCATGATTGAACTGCGAAATGTTTCTATATCATGCACATGCATTATGATGATTGTGACACTTGAAGACTGGGGTACAATATGTATATATTGTGGATAAATCAAGTTCTGGATCAGTGTTATGTGCTTACATCAGAGAGAGAAATTGTAGTTTCTAGCTGTGGGGTTTCAAAATTATTTAAGTTTAGAATCAATTAATGCTTTTGTTAGCCAACATATAAAGTAGTGATGATAAGTCAATTTATAAAGCTTATATGTAATATTTATTTGGTTCTAATATCTTAACTCACCAATTTCTCTTCTATTTCTATAGAAAATAAGAAGGTTATCTTTTGGACCTTTGAGATTTGCTTCTCTTCTCTGATTAACATCATTAACACATGGTTTTATGCATATACTTTTAGAGGTCCTAGACAAAATATAAAAACCTTGTGGTGTTTTCTATTATAAATATCACACAGAAAGTAAAATCTAAATTATCAAATTAAAAACTGGAAGTGAGTAGTTTTTTTTTTGAAAAAATGTTAAATTTAGTCAAATAAAAAGTCATTTTGTACAATGAAGAAGCTTCAAAGCTTAGTGTTTATAAAACATATAACCATACTAAAGAACCTCTAAGATGGTATTATCTCTTGGAAAACCAAAGACCCATGGCATCATCATAGATGAGAGTATACTTCCATAAAAGAGAAGATACGGTTACGGACCATCCTGTCCATAAGTGTAACCAGCTTCGTGGATGGAAGTGGATAGTTGAACCTTCTTTTGGAAATATAATAAGTATTAAATTAGAAATATTACCACCAAATTATTAAAAAAAAATCCCTCATTTTATCCATGTATATCTTTATACCATCTCCAATGGGGTTCTATCCAATGGGTAGAACCCCTGGGTAGAACCCCCATTGGAAATGGTTCTATCCATTGGAGTTCTAAAGTTGTATATATGTGTATGTATGTGTTATATATATGTGTATGTAGATGTGAGGTCCACATAGTGTAAAATCTCTATCCAAAAGTTCTAAAAACAAAATTTTTAGAACCTTTGGATAGAGGTTCTACACTATTTTATGAATCTCACACCTACATACACATATATAACACATACATATACACATATGTAATTTTAGAACTCCAATGGATAGAACTACCATTGGAGGTGCTACAACCATGCCATACTCAAGCACAGCCATGCCACACTGAAATTCCAACCACACACACTGTACATGTAAATCCCACATATACTAATATCCCCTTAATTTCGCATTACCAAACGATTTCAAATCTTCTAGATCGAGTGTTTTTTTTTTCTCTTTCAATTATTCGATAAATCCGGACAAAAACATTTAGTGTAATCTTTGAGACTAGCTAGTAGGTATATTGACCAAGTGTTCTTGACATTTAAAACATTCACAGTGATTGACCCTTAATATGAGTCGTAATCGAACACTGATCGATTAGTTCACATAATGAATCATTGGTTCACCATAATTGATTTTTATTTTTAAATGTTTGGTATTTATATGAAGTTATGTAGAGAAAATTGTGTTGAGACAAGAAATCTAACTCTTATATTATTATATATAGATGCCCAAAGACAAAAAAAAAAAAAAACAAATTAAAAACTCCTTATAGGTGCACTAGGAAAGCAAGATGGGTTAGGCAGGGTTGGCTTGTCGTTTTATAATGTTCATTACATAGGCTAAGGCTATATAACCTAATACATTCTAGGAGCTGATGACTCAACAACCACTCAAAACCATACACACTTGCAAAATGATTACAATTTAAGAGCAATATTTTGGCTTAATTTAACGATCTAAGTCAAGTTCATTAATTAGATGATAATGGTATCCCTAGGCCTTAGCTGGTCAAGAAACATGAAGATCGACTAATACCGAACGCATATTGGATCATTTGCTTGTAGAACTATTTGACTTTGTATCATATAACGTCATCAAAATTCAGGATATCGTTTGGTTTTGTCCTATAGTTTCCTGACTTAGACTCGTTGACAATATACGCAATACATAAGCTTTAGGCTAACTTTTTAGATAGTCAGATAATTGATCAAATGTTTCTCTAAATATCAAATAAGTTAGGCATGCAAGGGTTTATTGTAATCCATTTCTAAGAAGACAGTGTTAACAAAAATATTTGCAAATTATATTGGACGTCCTAGAGTTTCTTTTTGGGTGTGGACAGAAAGTTACATAATTGGAGTGAAAAGGCTTTTTAGTTAAAGTTATTTTTCTCAGAAGTTAATGTTTTACTGTTTTAGTGATGGCATACCTTGCTACTTGAGGAAACCGCATTTCGAGAGACCCCCTAGTTTCTACCAAACTAGTTCTTGGATTTTAGATCAATATACATTTGAGATTAATAAGCTCTGATGTTATAGATTTTCATCTCAAACCGACTGATAATATTGAATGAAAAATAGTTTGTAACCATTAACACTCCTTTTTAATGTGTAATTCACATCACCTTAAACTTTGTTGACTGAATTAAACCCTTGCATAATTTAAAGTGTGTGTACTGTGTTGGTCAAACGAAAGGCAAAATACACACTATCAAGTCATATCATTCAGACAAAGTCTATTTCTTCTTTATTTCAGTCTCATGTCCTTTTGCTCGGTTTGTTCTTCTTCCACAGCCTTAAGTTTTTTTCTCTTATTTCTTTTCTTTTTACCTTCCTTTTCTAATTTGCTTTATTTCTTAGTGTTTCTTTTATCTAATATTATTTTGATATTTGTTTTTATTGGACCATAAACTATATATAAAGTTTAATGTTTCATTGTTTTGGTCCCATCAGTAACACTACTACCTGATACTGGCCTACCTTATTTTCATTTCTTTAAAAATAATTCTCTTAGATCTTCTATCTTATAAATAAAAATTCAAACTGAAACCTAATGTAATTAGTAATTACCATGATAGTTTGTGCTACCGATATATCCTCTTCTAGCCAAAACTTTCTACATTTGTTCCAACAAAACAAAAAGAATCTCAAAAAGTTGAATTTTTACTCGTTTTCTTGCCATATGAGAATTTGAAATCCCAATGATCTTCTTCGTTAAGCAATTACCAGTATATTAGTTTATTGATACACTATTTTTAATGAAAAATGGATGATGTCAAGATGGTCCAACTGATTGGTGGATTAAGGATAAGCCAATCACCAAAGGCAAAGTTTATAATATATCATCACACCTTTTCCGATAATCTTTTGAACTCCATTTCTCTTATTTTTATGAGAATTTTATAATTATAGACCCAATTTATAGTTGAACAAAAAAAGACCCAATTTATAGTTTTGTATTTTTTTCGTTCGTTCCTAAAAACATTCCCTCCAATTTGCCAAATGGAGAATACACACAAATGTAGTTGATAATAACTTGTTATAAATCTATATGCGTTCATTTGCGTAAATGTGATCTCCTGTTTAGAAAACTACTATCTTAACAACAAAACTACACAAAATAAAACAAATTTCTTTTTTTTTTTTTTGAGAAAGGGCTTAAAACAAATTTCTTGCCTTTTAGTTAATAATAATTTATACTATCAATCACGGATACGTAATCCATTTTCCTTCTAAATGAATTGTAATAGAAGGATACGAATAAAGGCCAAAATCATGAGTGAGATGCTTTTAATTAAATTTTATTAAGGTCTTATTCCACTACCACTATCACTACCAATTTAGATCATTATCGTCAGTCGTAATCATAGAAAATATGTTTGCTACTTATTTTACCATGACTATCAAAAGGTTTATAATTCTCATAAGACCTACTTGTCATTGCCTAATTATTTTCCCTGGTTTATTTTAGGTTTTGAAATATTTTACGTTTTCTAAATTAGTTTCATGCTTGAGTATGATCAAGTGCATGTATACATGATAGATGCGGTTCACATGCCCACAATACATGCATGCACAATGCACTGTCTCTATAGATATTGGTGATGATGATATGAATCATTTATACTGGATCTTACATTGTGGTTACTAATCAGTCTGGGTTGTATTCAAAGTTGTATTATGCGTCTAGTATATTCAAGTTTGTCTTGCTGTTACATGTATTAATTAGTGCGAGGTTCAGTCTAACTAGGAGTGTCCGTCTCATTATTTATGTGAACATTGTCCAAATTTTAATTTTATAAAAACAAATAAAACAATTTTTCAAAAAGGTCTTATTTTAAAAAAATCTCTAATTGCTATAAATTTTTTGCGAAATTCTTTTGAACCTAGTGCAAATGTTCCTCTTGCACATGCCTAGCGACTGCATTGACTAGGACGTATATGTTTGAGTGTTAGAACATTTTAATATCGTTGTTGCTTGATTTTAGTCTAGGTTGTTAATTTGGATACGCTAATAACATTGTATACCAGTCCAGCATTTAGTTTTAAATATCAAAATATACGAGTATATTGCATGATACTATTAATTAGTCTGAATTTTGAACATTGGTCTAGAAATGTTCATGTCCCTCAAGGAGATGAGGAATAGAATCCAAAGAGACAAGAAGACAAAGTGGGAGAACGTTGAAAACTCGAGCTCAAATTTCAATCCCAAAATGATTGAGGTAATAATTATCAAATGAAAATTTTAAATGGTGTAATGAATTTTTCTTGATGTGATGTTATTCACCCACCCCAACTACAAATACGTTTTATATTCATGTTTTATGATGTGATTGTTTTATGCACTTCTTCAATCATTTTGATCGAAAACAGATCCACACAAATACAGTTTTAAATCACCTGTAAATCAATTACTAAAATAACAAGTCTCTTAAAGATGCAATATCTTTGCGTATTCAATATATAAATGAGCGTTTTCTAATAAAATAATACGTAAACACTACATCGTCTGATTAATAAAAAAATGAACATGCTTCTAACAGACTTGTTTTCACATCCGACTCTGGTAACTCAAACTTCGAGATGTCATTATGCCTAATTCAGGTGCTGGTAACAATATATATATATATATATCTATATATATAAAGATGAGTTTTCTCCCTCGACAGCCACATAGGATGTCACGTCAGAAATTTGAAGGCTGTCGTCGGGCCATGTGTCACTGCATCTAAAATGCAGTACTTTGTTAAATAAATATATCTCTTTGCATTTCCGTATATACAAGTAGTCTGTAACTGCCACTTTAATGCACATCAATAAGCGCTTGTGTATACAAAGAGATCCATTGCAGCCACTATATACCCTGGTAATATTTTAAGATTTTTTAAAACAACTTTTAGTTATATATGGTCACGAGATAAAACAGAGGAAATGCTGGACTTGCACACAAATAGTGGAGTAACATAAGACGTCGTCATCTTTGCTCAGTTATCAGCGCATCTAACATTACCGACGCAGCATGTGGCTCGACATCGTGTTCATACTGCTTATGTATCTTTAAAACATCCAAAAGTTGGTTTTTAGATCATTGCAAAATATTCTTCTTCAGATATTATATGTTTGTTAGTATTGATTGTATAGGATGTTTAGGCATATATATTAGAAAACTATATTTACAAATACAAATTAGTACTTGATTTCTATTAAATATTATAATTGTGGATTAGACTAAAAAGAAAAAAAAGTGTGCTTATATTGGAAAATTGCATATGGGGATTATACGGAGATTATTATGATTTTGAAACTAAAACAAATATATAGAAAAATTGCATATTTTGGATGCGAGTGCGATTTATATCAACCGCATTTAGTTTAGAGTGCAACATTAACGTCATAAAAAACTTTTGAATAGAAATTATATTTTTATCCAAAACCTAGATAATTTAAGTTTTATAAATTTTTTAAAAATTTATGTACATTATTTATTTACATAATTTTTAAAATTTATTTTTTGAACCTCAGAAATATTATTATCACTATTTTATAAATATATTCTTAATTTTAATATTTAAAGATTTGATGAAATAATTTATAAAAATGTATGTTTTACTATCAATTTGAGATGTTAATATATTCATATTTTAGATTTAAGAATTTTAATACAAATATCAAAAGTACATATAGTTATTCTATTAACTAACCTGTACTATAGCATAATAAAATAATTTAAAATAATATTTAGTTTAATATGTATTTTTGCTGATTTATAATATTTTTTGTACAGAATAATATATGGTTGTATAAGTTCTGTTTGTGCATAATATTTTATAGCCAGATTAAAAATTTATGTAAATATAAATATATAACCACAAAGCATACTACTCCGTTTATTTGATGTGTTTTGCATTTATTTTAGTTTATCTCTAGCAACTTACTGATATAACATAAAGCAAAATAAATCCTCAAATATAACATAAATATCAAAAAAACAATAAGTATTAATAGTAGCAATTACTGACATTGTCCTAAATAACTACAAAATATATTCGACTAAGATTACCTAAAAGTTAAAACCTTATTCTCCACTGTAATATATATCATGACATAAAAAAGAATTCTGGTATTTGAAAACTCAATCTTATTCTCTCAACATAATCACACTTACAACCAAGTGAATATATAAAAAAATTTACATAAAATTATATATTTCATAAAAATCGATACATCGAATCCTGCGCGTAGCGCGGGTGTGCCCTAGTATATATATATAGTACTCTTCTCATTTGTTTTACTTAGGGTATGACTGAAATGTAATTCTAGCGATAAACAATCAGATAAAAACAAGTTTTCTCTCTCTTACACTCAATACTACTTTATATAGAGGTATATAGTTCATTTTATTCTCTCACTATTTCTGAAGTGGAAAACAAGTTTATTGACTTTTTTTTTTGTCTTTATTACTCTACATTTTTTTTTTGGTAATATACTCTACATTTTTTTCGCCTGATTACTCCACTTAAATTGCACTTATTTACCCTATAATTTACCGGTCACGCCCTTAGTTTTCATTCTGAGCAATACATTTGGCATTTAAGTATATGGAATGTATATGGTTGATGTGGACAACAGAGGAGCTTATAATCTTTTCAAATATTTGTATAAAATTTATATGTGTAGTATATGTTACTAGGAATGAGAAAAGGGGCATAATGAATGTGAGGATAGCAAATAATGTTGAGCCAATTGGGTATCCAAGAGCCAGAAAGAAGATTGTCCATGATAAATAATAAATAAATAAATAATTGGAAAAAATCGACACTCGATGTTTTGAAGTTTGGCTCTTTAGATATGTAGAGTCACTACACAGATATGTAGAGTCACTACACAGAAAGGAGCCGGCCACTCCCACGTGAAAATGACTATTACCTTTTCTTTATTTTTACAATCTCATTCGTAATGGGATTCCCGATTCGTTCATTTCTGTATATTGAAGTAGTTAACTGAAAGAAACATGAGAATGTTAAATAGACAACTAAAAGTTTAGAAAATAGCTTACAAAATAACATTGAAATATCCAAAAATATGAAGAACTACCTAAAATTATTTAAAATATCCGAACAAAATATCTGATTTTAGAAAATGGCTAACAAAATAACATCAAAATATCCAAAATATGAGGACTATCTAACATTATTTGAAATATCCGAACAAAAATATCTGATCTCTATTATGTGATATGAAACATGTGATCGTTATAAATTTTGATTATTGAAAATTTAGAATGTGATATTCACTAGATGAAAAGTTGTTCTGTTGGTGTATAGTAGGAATCAATTTCTCTCTAGTACGAAATTACTAGTTCCTCATGTAACTAGGTGGCGTGGGTCTCTAATCCCATGTAAAGCAATCGGGTTTGTCGCACCACCGTGGACAAGCCTCCAGAAAATTAATCGGTTGGTTTCGCCAGTCCGGACACCCTTGATTAGTAAAAAAAAGTTTAGAGTGTGATTTTAGATGTCAATTTTAAATGCATGCATTGCTCACACCCAAATTTAACCGCATTTTATTTTTTTGTCAAGTTTTCAAAACTGACAAAAAAACACGTACACATGATTGGAGTTGAATATATACGTAGATTTCTTAGCTTCCATACCAATGACTCCAGATGACGGCCTATAAACTTCAGGGATTTAATAGTGGGCTCCAAGCCCGCATGTTGAATTAGATAGAGTCCATATGAGACTATCTTAAACCGACAAAATCCATCATTTTAATTTTTATTACTATTGTATTTCATTTAACCCTCCACAAGCTGGTCACAGAGTCACATGACCCGTCCGTATTGGACCAGACCTCTGGGATTACCGCAAGTCGCAACTTCTCCAACAAAACCAAACCACCTCTGACGTGCCTGCCAGTATTTGGCAGCGTCAAAAATCAAAGATAACACATATGGTAAAACACATGAACATTCTTCCGTTTCCACACATCAACACACATATTCATCAAAGGTTTTACAATATAATCTTCACGTGGAACCAGTGTAAATTAATCTTGCTCGATAAATTTAAAAAGACTCTTGAAGAAGCTATCAAAATCACATCTATGAACTTTAAATTTCAAATTTAGAACCTAGTCAAATTAAGGACAGTTCTTTCATAAACAAACTTCCAAACTGTAATTCCTAGTAACGTCTAAGAGATTCAATGAACCTAAATAGCTTGAAAAGAACAAGATATAGCTTCAAAAGTTCAAATTTCTTTTCCCTTTTATCTGTCTATAGCATGTATATACATTCATCATCATCACGTCAAATCAGAAAGAGAAGAGACATTATACCAAAACACAAAGGACAACTACTTCATCTACTCAGACACCAAGCCCCTTGCCATTGTCATCTCCTATTCCTTTGCATACTCAAAGATCATCAGTAGGAAGCTCAAACCGACAAACCGAGCATGTGTTCTTCATCCCTAACCAAGGTCGTATACACTCTCCATGATAGTAATGCCAACAAGGAAGCCTAGTAACTTTCTCCTCGACCACAACATCACCGATGCAGATCGCACAGACGATCCTCCCGCTGCTCAAATCTTCAAAGGTGATCTCCACAACAGGAAGACCATCAACAACCCTTTTGGATGCAGGACGACTTCCCGCGGTCGGAGGAGGCGCTTGGTTGAACGATTCCGCGAAAACGTCATCGTAATCTCCATGGGTGGTTTCACCAGGCCAAGGAAACACATCTAGAAAAAATTCAGCATCCACCTCCTCCATAAGAGAACTGCCTTCCATATCGTCCCTCAGTATATCTTCTGCAGATTCTTCAAAAGAATCTTCAAATAAACCATCAAATAAATCATCATTGTTAACAGGTGAAAAAACCTGCCCCCCCTGGATGGTAACGTCAATTCATCCTCTTCCTCATCTTCTTCTTCCTCCTCCTCCTCCTCTTCGTCTTCTTCCTCTTCCAATTCCACAACATTAGATTGGACATGTTCTGATTCCCAGGTGATATCGTTCTGCGAATTCTCCCATTCGAGCACTTCATCTTCCTCAGCCATCAACAGCTTCCTCCTCAAAGAGATCATCTTCAAAAGGACCAAGATCCATACCACCTTCGAGATCATCATCATCCACAAGAGGAGTCAGATCCATAACAGCTTTGACCCGACCCGAATCAATCCCATTATCCCTGTAGAATCGCCCAGCGTAGCCCCGATTCCGAGCCCTAATTCTATCTCCTCATCCTCCTCCATGGCAGATATCTACACCGGCGCAACACGTTGCATCTGATTCCGCCCTGTGTTGTAAAACTCACCGGCCGTTTCGATCTCGCACGGCCGCTCTCTGCCGAAGAAATCGATGAAGGAGTGATTCAGATCCGGTTATGAATCCATAGGACCCGATCCAGACTCTGAGAAACGGGAATACGGATTGGTTTCCCTCTGAGGCGAACCGGCGGATGAACTCGCAGCCGCCGTCCGGTTGGGTACCAGATCGAGAAACCTCCCCGTTGATTAAGCTATCACCACCACCACCTCCGCCTTGTGCTTCGACGTTAATTGGATAACCGAAGAGTTTCGCCATTGCGACGAGCGAAGATGTTTCGTCAAGAGAGTTTAAACTATTTTGTGAGAAGAAAAAGAAAAAAAACGATTTGTATATGATATGATGACGGTGTATGTAAGTGTGATTGGGCCAAGATATGGGCCGCCTAATAGCTATAGAAATTAAACAGTTTTGGAAATCAAAAAAAAAACGCCGTTCGAACCCGGGTCACCAGCGTGACAGGAATACTTAACACTATACTACAACGACTCTTTGATTACTAGTCTGTTTAATATTATTGACTTACTATTATTTTCTTGCACACGATTCTCTCTATCCTTTGTTCTTACACAGTATGCAGCTAAGACCGTCTCTGTTCAGTTTCAATGCTTTAAAGATAGCATGAGACTACTAAATAGTAAATAGAACCAATACAAGATAGTATAGAGTTTCAAAAATTTAAAAGTTCAATGTGTGCTTTGGATCAAAAACGCAGAACATGATGACGAATGTTTAGATATGAATTAAGGGCAAATGTTTTGCTGAGTTCAAAATCTAAAAATCTCTTTGTGTAAACATTAACCTTCTATGATGTTGAGGCAATATCATCTCCTATCTTCTGGCGTTTCATGTCTGGCTCATCCTCAATGACATCTTCTTGCTTCTCTTCTTCTTCTTCTCCTTCGGCTCCTCCTTCCTTATGGCCATTGAGATGACCGTTCACTGCATCATGACCAATAAGCGAGACGTGTTTGCTTGTGATCTGACGACCAGCCCTCACCTTTGGTCCCCAGTGCTTCTCTGGGTTCGGCAGAAACCTCGCTACTTTCTTCACCTGCGCTTTGCTAAGTGAACCAACTTGGCGCGAAAAGTCAGCCTGTCCAAAAAAAACAAAACAGTATTTCAAAACAGAGATTCAAGCTTAGAACTTTATTGAGTGCATTATAACAAATGCAAAGCGAAGGAAGGACCTGGTGAGATGGCTCTTTAGACAGAATCACACTTCCTGGATGTTCAGGTGACTGCGCCTTCACAGGATGGTTTTCACCCAGCAACGCATGATGTCCCAGATGATCTCCATCGGAGCATCAGTTTTAATCCCGAGAGGGTTCACATGTGAACCCGAGACACGGTACTTTGCATTGATCACCGCTGATCTAAACATAGCAGCTGAAGGTGAAGTGCATTTCAGCGTTGCAGCGAGACTGTGAAGGCTCAAAAAGAGCGGAACATCTGGCAGTTCCTCTGAGATTGTGGTAAGCATAGAGCATATTTTGTCGTAGCAGGATATCTATCTTTCATGGACTTAACACCGTTTAGTATAGAAGTCACCCATTCTTGATCATGCATTGGAGCTGACCATATAGGCCCGCCCATGTTGTATTTCTTCCCACAGTGAGTGCAGTCCTGAGGAACAACAGGACCAACTCCTGCTTGATACCTCACACTGTTATGCTGCAAGCAGCAACAAAAAAAAAAAGAGGATTATGAAAAAGGCGAGTTTCAGAAACTAAGTATGACAGACATGAATGAAACCTTAGGAAGAGATCTTCCAACAGATTGAAGATGAAAGGAATCACAACCAATGCACTGATAGACATATGAGAGCTTTAGCGGAGTGTTCTTCATTGCACTCGCCGAACTGCATTTTAATAAAGCTTTCAATCTTTACTTGCTTCTAGCTGACGGAAGTGTTTTTAAAAAGAATAAGAACTTACGTGTAAACGCGGACGAAAACACGGACGTAGAAATCAATTTGGACTGATAGAACAGGAACAATATACCTCTTGTAGCGGTTAGCATGGCTCTGCAAATCAAACAGTTATGACCAAAGTCAATAGATCAAAAACATCTTAAGAAACAATCATAGACAGGAACAATTACCTCAATGCTGGCGAGGAGGATCCTCAAAGCCATCTCATGACAATATTTGCCTTTCAGTGGATATGAACCATATCTAACAGTAGACATATATGTAAGAAATTAAAACAAAATCTATTTGTCTTCAGAATAAGGTAATGTAAGGGGGTGTGAAATCAAATTCTTACTTGGAATAGCAAACCTCGCCATTTGCACCACACAACACTGCCATGTCAGTTGCTGTACACATCAGCAACCCACCATCGCAACTGACTGAACAGCTGAATCAAGGAAGATAGACGGCGCACCATATGGATCAAGATCAACCTTAGACATCAATTAACCAAATTAGTTAACACAATAAGACAGTCAATTAGATTTTTTTTAAAAAAAAAGCATTTGGGCATAGAAAAATGGACGCATACCACATCAAATTCTTTTGGGTTGGTGAGCATATGGACACGAGCATCAGTAAGATGAGACTCCACCTTTGAAGTAGACATCAAGCCATTGAACTTTATGTTTCTCTGGCAGGCTTCAACCGATGCTTTTATAGGAAAAGGGTAATACTTTATTATCTCTTGGAAGTCAAAATAGAAGTTTCAAAACGTCTTCACAAGCACGATGTTGGGAGAAAAAAAAAAAAGTACCTGGGTCATTATCTAAAGCCACAACCTGACCAATTCCTTCAACTTCACGAGCATATCTCAAAGCCCGCAACCCGGAAGCTGACAGGGCCTACAATGTTAACATCACACCAAAAAAAGTTATCTAACAGGAAACACACAACTAAAAAAAGTACAGTTATTACAAATCATAAATGAAAGAAAAAGAGATAGACCTCAAGCACTCTTGGTGGCTTGAGTTCCCTTCGGGTCGGTTCATATGTGGTCTTGGAAGCTTCCTTTGGTCCATCCTGAGAAGCTACTTCATCATCTTCTCCGTTGGTTTTACCATTATGGTTACCGTTTTCAGCTGGAGTTACTTCCTTGGAAGCTTGTGACATCCTTCTCAGGCACTTTACCAGATGATCTAGCTCTTTTAGATAACATCGCCTCATGCTCTTGCTTGCGTTTGGATATAAATGCCCTTAGGACAGCAATCGACATGTCCCTGTTATTCACCTAACCATAACACCAAATCAATAACTTCAGCTCACAAACGAAATCATTCTCCTACAAAATGAAACTAACTCATAACAGCTAACTGGTAATAGTTAGAAGCAAAAGCACTAAACTTGCAATCTCAAACGAAAGATAAGCCCCAAAGTCAATAACTTGATCAATCCGAGATTTCCCTTGATGTAATTCAATCAAAAGAAGAGCCTTTGCAGCAAAACTAAACCCAATTAGAAGCAGAGAAAGAATAAAAATGAAACCTGAGCTTTGTTGAAGAAGACTTGGTTCTTCTTATGCATAAGAATCTCAGCTTCTCCTTCCTTGATAACAGTATAATCATTTAGATCTGTCTCCATTGCTGATCTCAAAGTCTTCTCTATTGGGGAAGAAGAAGATTCACAAAGTGAATTAACAACACGAGTCAGCATGCGGAAATCAAAAGCTTGGAGAGATGTCGACAACACTTGTCGGCTTGTGCGAGTGAGGAGGATAGGCAAACGCTATCGCTTCTTCTTCTTTGGTTGCAGAGAGAGAGAGTGAGTAAACAACCAAGTTTTTAAACCCTACAAACCCATAGGAGGAGATTTCACAATTTTCCTTTAATTTTTATTAGGATTAAATTTGAGTATATCAAACAACCGGGGTCTAAATAAAAATAGTTAAAAATAAAGGAAACAACACAAATAGGAAAAAAATAATGAGCAATGGCCTATACAGGTTTCGAACCTGTGACCTTCGCGTTATTAGCCGACTTCTAACCAACTGAGCTAATAGGCCACTTGTGCTCGTTGATATAGAGAAGAAATTACAAATACAATATTAAAGAGAAACGAATAACACAAAGATAAAAAAAGTGGCCTATACAGGGATCGAACCTGTGACCTTCGCGTTATTAGCACGACGCTCTAACCAACTGAGCTAATAGGCCAACTTGTTTATACTTGTTTGTAAACTTATCTATCCGTGAACGACGTGACTGGAGGATATCATTATCAAGGTAAGGGAGGAAGAGAGAAGAGGTGAGGAAGGGAAGAAGAAGAGAGAGAGGATGCAGAGCTTAACATCAAACGAAGTAGCGGGTTTCGCAGTTGGAGCTCTGCTTCTCGGTGCCACCATCGCTGCTCAAAAGTTGACGCTTTCATTGCCGCTGCTCAGAGAAGGTACCACAAGTTTCATTCTCTCATTTCCTCAATCATTCAGATTGTTCTGTGTGATTAGCCATGTCATAATGTATCAGACTTTGGATGTGAATTGTTTTTGCTGATTATGTGTTACTGGCGAACGAGACGATGCTTGTAGTAACTGCGTATTAGAGTTGATTTTTTTCTTCTTCTCAATCTGCTGAACATGTGACAAGGATTAAACTTTAGGCGTTTCTTTGTGTCATATCGTTTGATGTCTCAACCAAAGGATAGATTCCGACATCAAAAGCCTCTGTTGGGTTTTATGTCTTTTGTCTTTCAATCTCCAATGGGTTCTTTTCTAAGTTCTCTCCAGTGTTAAAAAAAAGTATCGCTTTTCTCCAATAGAAGTGCTAAAGTGATGCTGTCTTATAGCTGAATGAAACTAGACCTGTTCTTGAATCTATATCCATACAATCCTATGTTTTCTGAAATTATCAAATTTGCAGGTCTCTTGGGATGTGCAGGAAATGTGGAGATGTGAAGAACGTAGCGTGTGGTCGCTGCAAAGGGACAGGGTCGATCAAATCAGGAGGTATCTTTGGATTCGGTGAGCCAGAGCCATCAAACGCTAGATCATCCACTTGCGATAGTTGCCAAGGCAGGGGTTGTTTCCCTTGCCCCGAGTGCTCAAAGTCTTGACTCCTTTTTTGGTTATTCATAGATTTGCATCAAGACCTTGATAAACTACTTTTGTTTCATCTTTCTGACCTTATGATATACATATGTAATCAGTCCAGTGGTAATGTTGAAGTTGCAGCATGTCTACTCTAGTCTAAATCCGTCGTTTGAGAAGTCTCTTATTCCCGTTTCTTTATCAGATTGGCTGTTTGATTAGCTGAACCGGATGTTGGTGGATTATCGATTTGGTTAGTCTTAACCGGCTCTTGTCCGTCTTTAAACCGGATAGATCCACTAGTAACCAATAGCTATTCTTGTTCTATCTTTCTGCATTTTAGGACTAGTGACTTCGTTTTATTGTTTGTGGCATTTGGAACCAAAATAAACTCAAAATTATCATTTCAAAACAAAGAAAGTTGATGGGCTGAAAACTAGAGATATATCAGATCTGATTTGATAAATACAAAAATAAATTTAATCAAACGTGTGAAATAAAACAATAATTTTAGTCAATTTTAAGAATTAAAACTTCTGGTTAGTATTTCTAAATAACGAAGACAACTAGACAAGTCATTGTTAAAAGGAGGCTTTGCCTCAGCAATCACTTCGATAAAAGTCTAATTCAATCATTGCTCGACACGTGTCCGTCGGACCACATCACACATCTTGTTACTGTTAAGATTTTTTTCTCGTCTCTTTTACTTTTACCATCTGTAAATCCGTGCAGGCTACCCATGTCACTGAAGGTTTCTCTGCAACAAAAAATGAAGTTCTTTAAACATTTCAATGAGCATGATTTGATATCCTAACTGAACAAAACTTTATGAGTCCATATTTATTGAGGTAATTAGCCATTGCGATCCAGAAATACACATTCCACTCTTTGGAATAATTACCATTAACAAAGACGCGTTACCCTTTATTTAAATGATGTTTTGGAACTTTGACAGCGACTATACAATTAAGGAGAAAATTTAATATAGAAAACCATATGTATATTATGTCCTCTTGTTAGAAATTAGCTCCATTACCGAAAAACCATATGTATATTTTTTTTTGCTAAAACCATTTGTATAATCTGTCCTCTTGTTAGAATTTATCTCCATTGCCGACATATTATCACAGAGTTTCTAGTGTTGTATTAGAACTTTAGAAGATGCATTGATATAATGTTCATATAGACATGAAAACTAACCTCAAACTTTTATTTGAAAATACATAAAGACCAAGACTTTCCATTCCAGCTATGTAATTAAAGAACATATGAATTCAATGACAATCCGCACTTGATATTAATTTTACAAAAGCGTCATGATAAATGTGCATTAACTAGCATAAGCTATGGTAAAAAATCGTGGTAAGGAGTCATATAAGCAAATATTACTTGCATATCCATGCAATTTCACACGGAAGTGAACTGCGATGGCTTGAGCTTTCCTACAATACGATTATTTACTAGCTAGTTTACTTTCCAAAGCTCACATTTTTCTATCTATCTTGCTCTTGGCCTAAGCGACTCAAATACCTAAAAATCTTCCAAGCAACGTTTTATTCCCAAGTTTCTACCCGGTCGTAGGCTCGCAACTTCATAATCATAACTTGAAAACAAAAGTAAAGCATAAAGTGCGCAAGTTGTGGTAGATAGGAATATGATGCTTGTGATATTGTGAATAATGCAATTTTCTATAAATTAAATAATTTTCAAACTAATGCAATAAATGAAAGCAACGTATCATATCATTTTCTGGTGGTTTTCAGAAGCCGCAGAAAAACATCTACTACCTTAAAATGGATTTTCACGTGTCGATTTCTTATTGGATATGACTAGTTTAAAAACATCAAGTATACAACAACAATGAAAGTAAATTTGTAAACATATTTTCCTAGTATCTCTTTATACAAACGTTTAAGTCACCACGTAAGAGTGTTACTTCAACTTACATACACACACGCATCGACCACGAGTATACACATAATTACCAATTTTATAATTAACACATTGTATATAAAAGTTTGACTCATAGATGAGCTAATCGACCTTTAGGCTGCGTGTGTTTAGTTACGAGTCAAACATCAGAGTGATACGTTTTCTAAAAAGGTTGTTTCATTATATTTAACAAAACATAAACGATATGTTATTAACTTATTATGATATAAACATAGACTGCTTAAGAAACCATATATGTTTAGATATTTTTGTATAATGTCAGGCATATATACACCTAAAATAGTAGACAACATACATATATGCATATAGACATGAATTCTACCTGAAGAGAAGCACAACATAGATTTTCTAAATTAAATAAATCACAAACTCCATCATGTTCCCTGCAAGTTTTTTTTTTTGATTACCAATTACTAATAAGGTAAATAAATTGATAGGGAGGGTAAAAACTAAAAACTAAACCACGCGCCTAAAGAGAGAGAGTGTGGATAGAGAAGAGAGCAAGAGAGATGGCTTAAAATGAAAACACACCAAACCCTAACCTCACCTTCACAAGTTTCTTATCTTCTACTCCCACTAGATTCTATTCTACAAAAGAAACTTCAATTAGGTCCACATCCTCTACACACTTACCAAAAACAAGAACCCTAAACTCAAAAGTTTCTTTCTTTCTTCTTCTTCCTTAGAGTTTCTTGTTCTTGAAATTAGGGTTGATTATCTTAAATCAATTCTCCAGACCTTAAAAGATCAGATCTTTCCTCAGAAAAAGAGATACCCAACTCGTGTTTTTGTGTGTCTGAATATAGATAAACATCTCCTATATATCCATATATTTGTGTGCGTAAAAGAGGAAACTAGTAACAAAAAATGGGAAGGGGAAGAGTGGAGTTGAAGAGGATTGAGAACAAGATTAACAGACAAGTAACGTTTGCTAAACGAAGGAACGGTCTGTTGAAGAAAGCTTACGAATTGTCTGTTCTTTGCGATGCTGAGGTGGCTCTCATCATCTTCTCCAACCGTGGCAAGCTCTATGAGTTTTGCAGCTCCTCAAAGTAAATCACTTTCACTCTCTCTCTCTGATTTTAAAATTTTTCCTTGGTGTTTGCTAGATCTGAGTAAACTTGTTTGGATCTATCACACGATCTTGATGTCTATGAACGTGTTGACCTTTAATTATTAGATTTCTTGATTTGTAGTATTTAGTTTTGATGAAATCTTGAAATTTAAGATCTGATCTCTTTTTTTTGGTTACATTTGGCAAAGATTAATTAGCTCAAGAGAAGTTTGCAATCAATTTGTGTTTTATCATGTGTGTAAGAGATTAGAAAACTCAAAAGTTGTATACACAGATTTCTATGAAAATAAGAATCCAACGTAGAATGATATAATACATGGTTCCATGCATTAACTGACTGTTAGTTCATACTTTATGGTGGTTAAAACTTTAAACGTGTGTGTATCTATGAAAATTCTTTAATTTTGTTTTTGTTTTCTTTCATTTTGTTAATGCAAGTAATATTTTTGTTAATTGCAAATTTAAATACAAATCGACACCTATAGCGTTTGAACTTTGAAGCAAAAATAAAAAATAAAAATCATGTGCTAGTATTTTGTGAACTATTATTGAGAATCATCTCAAGTTCGATAGGAAAAAATTTATTAAAAAGTTAAGAGCTCAAGTATAAATGGATATTATAGAGACAAGCTAACGTGTCTGATTATTATGAGTTAGGCTTTTGTCATATTCTGTCAAGTATATGATCTTGCTGTTTACAATTCTTATCCTCTTAATTAACTTGTGGTTTTCCTTCAGCATGATCAAGACACTGGAACGGTACCAGAAATGCAGTTATGGTTCTATTGAAGTCAACAACAAACCTGCCAAAGAACTTGAGGTGCGCTTTTTATATTTTAGGTTTATATCATTTCAAGAAAGATCCTTTAAAGAATCTCTTTTTCGTTGGAGTTTCAGAATAGCTACAGAGAGTATCTGAAGCTTAAGGGTAGGTATGAGAGCCTTCAGCGCCAACAAAGGTACATCTCTCTCTCTCTATCTATATATACACACACATGTCATTCATATCTGTGTATTTGTGTTGGTGCAAGGAATCTTCTTGGGGGAGGATTTAGGACCTCTCAACTCAAAGGAACTAGAGCAGCTTGAGCGTCAACTAGATGGCTCTCTGAAGCAAGTTCGCTCCATCAAGGTCATATCATAATCTATTTGAAGCTTTATACATATACATAGACACTGAATATGATTCAAATGAGATTAGTGTGTGATGAAATGTTTTTTGTTGTTTCATTATGACTACTATATATATATATATATGGTTGTTGCAGACACAGTACATGCTTGACCAGCTCTCTGATCTTCAAAGCAAAGAGCAAATGTTGCTTGAAACCAATAGAGCCTTGGCAATGAAGGTAAATGCATTGATGAAGATCCTGTTACTGCAATCAGATCTCTTTCACATGCTTTAAAGTTATTAACATTTTGGTGTAAAAAATGTAATTAGCTGGATGATATGATTGGTGTGAGAAGCCATCATATGGGAGGAGGAGGGGGGATGGGAAGGCAATGAACAGAATGTTTCGTACGAGCATCATCAAGCTCAGCCTCAAGGACTCTTCCAGCCTCTTGAATGCAATCCAACTCTGCAGATGGGGTAAATGCTTGTCTACTTCGCTGCTAAGTTTGTCTTTGTTTGATGTTCTTTAGTTTCTTGGTACTAAGAGGACCATATAATTTACGTTGGTGAATATGATGATGATATAACAGGTATGACAATCCAGTATGCTCGGAGCAGATAACTGCAACAACACAAGCTCAGGCGCAGCCAGGAAACGGTTACATCCCAGGCTGGATGCTCTGAGTGTCACATTATGAGAGTCAATGTGATAATTCTGAGAGTCAACGTGATAAATCTCACCAACAAAGATCTGTTTTAAATAATAAGTAGTATAGACACAAGACTATGGAATTAGTATATACATAAGTGGCTATGTATAATGTCCTAAGGATCTGCAGGACTTATGAGTCTTTTGGGAAACCTTGCTACTATTTAAGGGTTGAAATGTGTGGAGCTTGTTTTACCATTGAATCTGATTACTTAACCGTCAAAGTACTGCACCAAATCTATTACAATCTTGGGATCTCTCTTTGAATGGAAACCACTAGGCCGAATTATAAACCATCACATATTAATAAAAGGGTTCATACAAGGTGATGTAAAAAGTTTAATGCTTCCTTGGACAGAACAGTTCACCAGAGGCATATCTCGAGGAACAGTCTTTTGTTGTTCTTGTGCGTTTACTCAGAACTCATTAATCTTACTCTCCAGAGCTTATGTCTTTCATTTTTCGGTCAATATATATACACACAAAATGTTGTTAATAAACAGTAATTTACAGATCAAAGCAATTTGCACATCCCTATGTTGCCTTGTTGATCTCCCCTTTTTCAGTTTAGACAGGAACAATGATGATCAGTCACGGTGTTTCGTTGAACTCCATCACCTGAGAATGAAACAAAAAATACAGCAGAGGAAAATTATTCTTTACTCAAAACATGAATGAGAAAACAATGCAAATGTTCTGAGTTGCAGGAAGAACGAGTAGCTCTATTGTTCTGTGCATACAATTGTTCTCAATATCACATATCTTCAAAACGAGAAATGGTTTAGAAGAACATGAAACATTGTTTACCTTTCCACAAACAGGACAGTTCTCGCTTCTCTCCATCCATTCATAAATGCAACCAAGGTGGAAATGGTGAGAACACTTTGTAACAATCTTGGGGTTCTCTGATGTATACTCTGCAAAAAAAAAAAGATCTGATACTTAGCTTTCCGTGAGAAATGCATTTATGGAAGAAGAAGATGAAAATGAATTACCTTCAAGACACGTTGGACAAACATCTTCATCATCAGACATTACATACACGCCTTCATTACCACCAGCATCCATTGTCTTCGACTTAAGAATCCTCCGAGCGGATTTAGAGAAGTCATCTTTGGAATCTTCACCAGTAGAGATAATAAGCTTACTAGTAGCCCATTTGCTTCCTTCCACTGAGAAAGACTCAGAGTCCAGCACATCAGCAGCATCACTTCTCAAGGGCTCAGCTTCCTCATGTGAATGACTTGAACCCTTATCTCGCCGTGAGAAAAGGGAATCACGCCGCGAACGGAAGTATCCTGGATCAGCATCGTAAGGCAGAGGCCTTGGAGTAGAGTGGAATGTGTTGGACATAAAGTTATCATAGGAAGAAGAGGAAGTTATGGATACAGTGGTGGCTTGCAAGGAGGATGGGAGAGAGCGGGTTTCGTTTCTTCTGAACAGAGTGATGTACTGCAAACGAAAGAGATCAAATATTCAGAGCTCAACTTAAAAAAAAATTCTAGCAGTTCCAAAGTAGTGAGAGAAAGAGAAACATTACCAGGTTAAGTAAGCTGTTAGCAAGACATCTAGGGCAAGGGCAGTTTCTAATTATAGAACTACTTGGGTTCGTGTAATCCTCATAGTCTTCCACCCGGAAGCAAGAAGAAACACAACCCATTTTTTTCTTGAAAATGTATCTTCAACTCGAGAACTTGGAAGCAAATTGCTTTGAAATTCACCCACAACACTGAGATTTTAACTAAAAAATCATAAAGGTTGAAACTTTTAGGGGATTTCTTACACTTCCCACCAAGAATGCCAAATCTACTTCCTTCTTTCAAATTGTCACATGTAGAATGATCTGATCACCAAAAAAAAAGAAGAAGATGTATCCGTTGATAAATTAGCAGGAACTTGGGAGTGATTCAACAGCATTGACAATTAAATAACTTTCTAAAAGTAGAGAGATTTCCAGCAAGAGACATCAAACATTCACCTAACTCAGCACACATAATAAAGGTTGTTCCTTTGGACAAAAACGAAAACTCGAGGCTTTTGCATTAAGCAAATTAAAACAGTTGAAAGTTGAAAATCTAATTTAGGTAAATCCCTAACAAACTCAATAAAACAGAGAAACATATTAATATAAAAATAAACCACTTGGGGTTAAACAGAATCCTCACGATGGTTGACTGATCAGGATCGATCAGAGCTCATTATCCACAGAAGAACATGTTTTTTTATTTAAATAAAAAAAAAAAACAGAGGAATGGGAACGAAGAGTATACCTTTAAGGAAGAACGAAGCTGGGTTTTCGAATCCGATCGGACTCAACGGAAAGCAAAAGAGACAGAGAGAGATGGAGACAAAGAACCGACCAGAGGACCCAGGACCGGTGAAAATTCCAATTTTCAAAAAACAAATACTTAAAAAGAAATAAAGTTAGAGCACAATTAATTAGCTTTATTGGAGGGATTTTTTAAGTTTTTATCTTTGAAAAGAAAAAGAAAAAACAATTCGTCAGCGAGAAGAAGGATATGGAGAAAAAGTGAGGAGGGAGTGTGATGAAGTTGGTGGGGAAGGTAGGTGGGCCTTCTTGCTGGCTGCCATTAGAGTGAAGTCTTTAGTTATTAAACGATAATAACAATTTGGTTTATCTTTTCAAAGCAAAGTTAATTGAAAAATGCCAAAAAAGACTTCTAAATAAGTTTGAATGGTGTTGCACAAAAATAAGTTGAATTATTTTGGATGTGAGTACATGATTGAAGATTTTGTTGCATCTTTTCCAAATAATTGCATGTATATTCTATAAACACTTGGAATCGCAGCTTATAATAGTAGTGTTAGTTATATTATTCTATAAACAGCTGTGTAATAGTGCTATTACAAAAAAATAGTGCTATTAAGCAAATTATTGTTATTCTTTCCACATCGAGACTGAACACAACTTTTTTATCTCTACGCTTTTTAAATCTTACTTTTGTAATTTGGGTCCATACAGTAGCTTTCACTGGTGATTCAGAGAATAGTGGGGTAGTACATTTTAGAGATGTATACAACAAGATTCAAAGGCAGAGAAATCATCATGGGTTGATTTTCAACAAAGAGTTGGGCTTTTTTTGTCAATCAGCCCACATCAAGGTAAGACCATGGTTTACCTACAATTTGGGTTAGTATGATATTTAGTCCTATATATTTGTTGAATTTAAACTTTAAGAATTTAAAATACTTTTTTCCACAACTATTTTTACTTCAACATGTGATTTGATTAAAGGATCACTTATTGTGAAATTTTGTCAACCTTTTCATACATTTTACACAATCCCGTGGTCGATCTAGCATTCTGTGCCTTTGTTTAATATCGTGAAAGTCTGATGATTTAGCATATACGGCGTCCTGTGAAAAACAATCCGATGTAAAAAAGCTAAAAAGAAAATTCCAGAAGAACATTCACATTCTTTGATTTATTTTTATTTAATTGTCTTGTCTTTATCAAGAATGATATGTAGTATATACACACAAGAAGACAGTAGTAAGAATTGGGTATACTACATATATGGTTTGTGTGGACATCCTTTGTGTCTCGTGAATCGACAGGGACTCTCCAACTGTATTCACTTCCTCATTCCTATTCCCATAATGCCTCACTTTCATAAATTCCAGTTCTTCTTTCCATTGTTAAAGAATTTTTTTTATTTTCTTAAACTACAATTAGTCAGGTCTAGTTATCAGCTTCATTCTCATTGGTTAAAGCTATATATTTCACGAAATCCAAAAACATGTAAACCAAATCATATGTGAAAAATCCTACTCCTTCTAAGAATAGTAGTTTGTATTTTGTAGGCACGTACAAAATGATAAACATATTGTAAATGAATCATCCTTATCTTACAATATCTAGTTTGGATGATTGGTTCAATATAATTAAATCGGCTTGTGAGGCTGTTATACTGATTTGTTAATATTAGTACTCTTCCACTTTTAAAACTAGGACAAAATACAGGTATATAATCTTCATAGCAGTCTGAAACAAGATATATAAAACAGATAATAACATGTAATTTGGTAGTTTGTTTTAGTGTTACGATCTGGATTCGAGCTTGCTAAAACGCATAATGCTTGCTGTTAAATAAAAAGGAATTAAAGTAACATTTTCTTCGTGCTACCATCTTCATATTTTAGGAAAGTAATATTTCAAAAAAAAAAACTATAACGTGGAGAAGTTATTAGTTTATTACCATGCAAGGATCAATCTAATCGACACGCGAACGTGAATCCAAATTTTCTTGTTGTCTTTTTCTCACCTCTTACTATTTGAACACAATAATTTAACATTGTTGAGCTGTAGAAAGAGATGAAATATAGTCACAGGACACTATAGCAGCTTTGTAGTTTGGAAGCTAGACTTGTATTTTTCCCATGATTCACATTAACAAAACGAAGAGATAAGCTTTTGCTACAATCTCATCTTTTTCCGTGGCTCACTCATCTTCACACAACAACTCTATATAAATCACTCACTCCTCGATTACCCTCTGTTTCATAATAAAAAGATAGTGAGAGAGAGAGACTGAGTTGATAACCATGGAGATAACAACGACCTTTACGGTTTGGTTCACTCTTATGATTTTCTTAGGAATCTCTATCGATGGAGGTTTGTCTCAAGGACAGCAACACCTTATGAAGAAGACACGTTCTTCTGCTGTTGTAGTAGGAACTGTCTACTGCGACACTTGTTTCAACGGTGCCTTTTCGAAATCACACAACCACTTAATCTCAGGTCTGTTTGTTTTTTCCCTTTCTTGATATCATGTTTAACCGGTTTTTGTTTAAAAGATTTCGATCGGTTAAAATCAGTTTGCTGGATCTTGTTTCAGGTGCTGTAGTTGCAGTGGAATGTATTGACGAGAACTCTAAACCGAGTTTCAGACAAGAAGTTAAAACCGACGAGCACGGCCAATTCAAAGCAAAGCTACCGTTCACTGTTAGCAAACACGTGAAGAGGATCAAGAGATGCTCTGTGAAGTTGCTAAGTAGCTCACAGCCTTACTGTTCCATAGCTGCTTCCGTCTTCTTCTTCTCTCAAACGTCTTAAATCGAGCAAACACGGGAAGACACTAGGGTTTTCTCTGCAGGATTCTTCACTTTTAAACCGGAGAACCAACCAGAGATATGCAGCCAGAAACCGATAAATCTCCGTGGATCCAAGCCTCTTTTGCCGGATCCTGCTTTCCCTCCACCGATCCAAGACCCGGTTCCAAACAATCCTTCCCCTCTCCCAAACCTCCCAATAGTTAATCCTCTCCCTGACCTGCCTCTTCCTCAGCTTCCTCCTCTTCTTCCTGGAGGACCACCAAAGAAACAAGCTTCCTTGCGTAACAAGAAAGAAGGTTCCTTGGATGACAAGAAAACCGAAGTACTAAAACCTGATTTCTTCTTTCCTCCAAACCCGGTGACGCCTCTCCTCCCTCCGAACCCGCTTAACCCGCCTCTCATCCCTCCCAACCCGCTAAACCCGCCGGGTCTCATCCCTCCAAATCCGCTCATTCCTTCTCCCCCAACTCTTCCCCTTCCCCCTCTGCCGCTTCAACCTCCTCCTTCCTCGTTAATCCCTCCTCTTCCTTCAATTCCTACTCTTCCACCTGTTCCGGTCATAACTCCACCTTCACCGCCACCACCTACTTTCCCTATTCCTTTACCTCCCCTCTTCCCTGGAATCCCTCCAGCTTCATCTTCCTTTTCTAGTCACCATCAGCCCTAAAAATTTTAAAACTCCCTTTCTCCACACATTTCCAACTATGTAATCTTATATGTATCATCTTCTTTCTTTTACTCGGCATTTTCACTTGTTGGCTTGTTGTAATATCAATAAATATTATTACTACTGAGTTTCATTTTCTGGTTTCTATTCATTGTCTAATCCTCAACTACATACAACAAAAACAAAAACAGTATAAACTTTAATAATTACATCAAAAGTAGATATTTGAATAGACTAGTTTGGCTTGATTAAGAGATTAGGCAACTTGTGAAATTATCATAAAACTTGAATACCTTTACAGAATTGCTACTTTTTGTATTTTATCTGTGTGTGTTGTTAGTTTAGTTCCCACTGAAGTAATTATTCAAACTGATCATTAAAATCTCAAATGGGCTTAGATTAGCTTGATTAAGAAACTAGGCAACTTTTGTAATTTTCGGAAAGTTGGAATACTATCACACAATTATTACTTTCTTTGAGGGTCGTTATTAGTTCAGTTCCAATGAAGCGAATCCGAACAGAACTCCAAAACTCTCCTTCGATCTGCAATGGCCGAAGCTTCTAACTCCGACACCGGCAAAGAGAATCCGACATTCAAGATCCGAAGACTGGAGATCTCCGACAAGAGAAAAGGATTCCTGGAACTTCTCGGTCAACTCACCGTCACCGGATCACTAACCGACGAAGAATTCGATCAACGATTCCAAGAAATCAGCTCGTACGGAGACGACCACTTGATCTGCGTGATCGAGGAAGAGTCCTCCGGCAAAATCGCGGCGACGGGGAGCGTGGTGATCGAGAAGAAGTTCCTGAGGAGCTGCGGGAAAGTCGGGCACATCGAGGACGTCGTCGTGGACTCGGAGTTCCGCGGGAAGCATCTCGGGAAGAGAGTGGTGGAGTTTCTTACGGAACACAGCAGATCCATGGGTTGCTACAAGGTGATTCTTGATTGCAGCGTGGAGAAGAAAGTGTTCTATGA
This sequence comes from Brassica nigra, assembly GCA_016432835.1. NCBI lineage: Eukaryota > Viridiplantae > Streptophyta > Magnoliopsida > Brassicales > Brassicaceae > Brassica > Brassica nigra. The sequence continues at coordinate 21,371,623 of CM028247.1, read as the reverse complement.
GAAGTGTGGGATGTTCAATAGAGGGATTCAGATGTCCAAGTACTTTGATTGAACTTGTTTGCTTTTTGTCTTTTATATGAAAGTTTGTGTCTTTTGATCGATCCGTTACTAAACATTACAAAAACAAAGATGAAAAGGTTTGGACTTTTTGGAGAAGTGGGGATTTTGATTTTTTTTAAGACAAGTCTCCACCGCTTGATTGCCAGAGATTGATGATGTCTGTGGCTTGGTTGAGGAGGAAGACGCGGTGGAGCTCGGAGATCCAAGGCTTGCTTTCTAGCAAGGCTTTGAGCTCTTCCCAAGCGTCTTTCCTAGGCCAGAAGTAGTATGGACTGAGAGGGATTGTTCCGAATCCTGGAACCGTTTGGTCTAGTGCGACTCCTATGTCCTTTTGCATCCACACGAATTTTAGCACCACTCTTGGTTTGTCCAGCGGTTTCACCACCACACGCAGCTTCTTCTGCAATTGAGACAATAAAACTCCAGTTTCAGTGCACATATAAGAAAACATTACAGTGTCATCTCTTTAAAAATCATACGTTTCAACTTTCTTTCACAAAACTTTCTTCAAATCAAGCAACACAAGAATCAACAACGAAGCAACAGAAGGGGTGTTAATCTATGTAAGCAATTATGCGTCTCCAAGACTTGGGACATGGAGATTTGTACACATTGTAGCTAGCTTATGGTGATTTGTTAATGTTCAGACAAAAAGGAACGAACTTTAAGCAAACAACGGATTCTAGTGATAAAAGGAGAATGCTAATTAGTCTCAAAGGTTAAGCCTTTTTTTTCTTTCTATCACCACTGCAACTTTGCCTAACTAGCTTAAACCCCGATTTTTCTGGTTCATCGTGACGATGACTGACCTTTCCAAGGGAGGGAGAGTCAGATTCCAGCGGTTCGTGAGAGAAGTTAGGGTCGGAGGATGCGAATATTCCGGGACTGAAACCGGACACTCTAGCCGGAATTTGACCTGGGAGCCACGAAATCGACGATTGAGAAGAGGGTTTGAGCTTCGTTGATAGCGAGATATGAGCTATAGGTTTCAATGGGAGTTTCTGAGAAGGTGGAGAAGTTATTCTGAAACCAAAAGATGCATTATGATTAGACAGAGACGCCATTTCTCTGCGTTTTGAAGCTTCGAAGCGAGCAAGAGAGACGGCGAGGGGGAAGGAAAAAGAGGTTTAGCAAAGTTTCAGGTTGAGCCGGTTAAGTTATGGTTTGGGTCGGACCAAAAAACGGGTTCATCGTTTATGATATTTTGCCTTTTTCTAATTTAAAAATATGATATTTTGCCTTTTTCTAATTTAAAAAGGAATTTAAATGACAAATTTAGATAGAATATAGAGGCCAATCTCTTATTTCACAAAATTCTATTCGATAAACAATTTCATATTCAAGTTTCCCTCGACAAAATATATAGAAAAGTTGAATAGAAAAATATAATGAGAATTTACAAAATAACAAAACAGTGATAGTGATACACTTCGCAATATTCCGACGGATACCCAAAAAACTCCAAACCCTGAATAAATAAATAAATAAAGCATTGATACTCTAGAAGTTAAGCCATCATGTCATAGTCATCCAATTTGTCCTTGTACTGAAGAACCTTGAGTTTAATCCTGGAAGAATCAACCCAAGTGATGATATCTTCCATGCTCATCGTTACTAAGAAAGCTAGATCAGTTATCGTGTCTGGTCCTACTCGGATGTGTCCTTGCTCTATATACGTCACTGCTTCTGTCAAGTGCTCTGCGTACTTGAGGTGAACCAGCACTGTCGATAGCCTACGCCTGCATAATTTAATAAACTGCGATAACCGATCAGTTAAGGCCAAGCTTTTCCTAGTCGGTATAACGCCCATCTGCCATTTCAGCATAGAAGAAACATAAGCACCACTTATCAGTTACGAAAAACAAGTCTTTCTCATTGCAGAGTAGAACCAATGGAATATGGACGTTTTTACCTATACAAAAGCAGATGTTATATATATCATTTCATATAACATTTAACTTAGCTCTATAGAGAAAGCTAACCAGGAAACTACTAGATCAATCATTCTACCAGAATGACATTCAACCTCTAAGAAATTTCAAATAACGGTCCTCAAATGCTTTAAAAACAAAACAGTTTTAAGAATCAGAAAACCATTGTATTATAGCCCTTTTTTGTTCTTTATTTTATGGGGATATAAGCCCAGTATCATATTTGATCAAAAAAGCCCAGTATCATATAACATACAGTATTTAATAAGCTTGAACGGCCTTGTCGTCAAGTGGCAGTGGACAGACCTAGGATGCTAACACGTTTCAGGTTCGATACTTCTACTATACGAAACTAAATCATACTATTCTGTTTACCTAACGCGGATATGTGTCCATGCATTAGGATCCATTTGAATGTCCTGGAGAAGGAATTCATCCGCGTGCTTGCGACTCTCCTAGATTTAAAAAAAAAAAATCGTTTAAAAAAAATAAAGAAAATAAGCCTCTCAGCATAAAGCATACTGATAACCGATCAGTTAAGGCCAAGATTTTCCTAGTCGATATAACGCCCATGTTGTATCTGCCATTTCAACATAGAAGAAACATAAGCACCAAATATCAGTTACGAAAAACAAGCCTGTCTCATTGCAGAGTAGAACCAATGGAATATGGGCTTTTTTGCCTATACAAAAGCAGATGTTATATCTATCATTCCATATTACATTTAACTTAGCTCTATAGAGAAAGCTAACCAGGAAACTACTGGATCAATCATTTTACCAGGATGACATTCAATCTCTAAGAAATTTCAAATAACGGTCCTGAAATGCTTTAAAAACAAAACAGTTTTAAGAATCAGAAAAGCATTGTATTAGCCTTTTTTGTTCTTTATTTTATGGGGATATAAGCCCAGTATCATATAACATACAGTATTTAATGATTATGGGATTACGTTAGGAAATGAATTAGTCGTCTGAATTGGGTAATTTTGTTTGAGTCAGCTTGTAATCATCGAAACCTTATTCCCGGTTTCCGGGTTGTTTTAACAAATTTCACTTAAAAAAAACAATTCAATCACTTCATTACTGTAAAAACAAGAGAGGTAGAAATTTAGTAATGCACAACATCCTTCGACAAGATATATAATATATTAATCTAATAAACTCAAATGATTTATAAATAATAATCAAATCCATGCACACGTTCGCTTGGACATATACTACGCGGCACGCGGCACGCTAGGCTTGAAAATTGAGACTCTTCAGCCACCGACACATATATGTTGATTAGTGTCCATGAGCTCCTCAACTAATTGATTATTTATCTTCACATCTATTTTAGTTTCTTTACAATACGTTTGTTATAGTATATCGATAAGAAACAGTTATTGCTTCACTATAGTATAGTAGTAACTTATAAACCACCTTTCTAGATTTTTTCTCGGATGTCCATAACAATATTACTTAAAATACTTGAGCATTAAACTTGTGATATACTGCAAAGATTAACTACATTTAAATATATAGACTGAGATAGAAGTCCGTATTAAATTTACCTATGAATAATTGAATATTAGGCGTTTTTCTCTCTGTTTTCTTTTATCTTCTGATATAAATTGATAATTACAGCAGATATTTATAGAACAATGTTAAAGTCTGTATATTTCCCCACTGGAAATGTATTTCTTTTCTTAGCAAATAAATAATTAAGTTCGACAGCAGTGTAATGCCGGATGTCGGTGGAAATGTATATGGTCACAGAAAATATCATATACTATTATATTCATGTTCCTAATAATAATTCGTGGATTCTAAAGCTTTCCAAAACATCGCATCTCATTATGAGACTTCGACGTGAGCGACAAACTAATTAAACTCAATATCTTTAAAAACTCACAGCCATACCACGACAAATACAAATATGGGTGAATTAATACCTATACGTAACTTGTGAAATATTAATGCTACACTAACATGAAGAATAGTTTAGTTTTCGTTAATGTGTATTGGCGAGAGATTTGTGAAGAGCTAAAATTTGTTGACTTTTTAATTTGGTTTGTTTATCGCATAGCTTAAAATATAAAGACATATTTATTGGCATGTATTCTCTTGTAATATTCATATAATATTATATGTAAACTATGTATTTTATTTGATTTTCTGAACAACTTAGTTTATTAAATTGTTTCCATGAAAAAAGGTTATAGATTTTTTTCTGTTTGATTACAATTAGGTAAATGAAAAGTCTAACAATTGATTTACTAACGATTGAAAATATATAACTAATGTTTTCCTTTAAAAAAATATAAATAACTAATATTTTTCTTTAAAAAAAAATATAACTAATGTTTTACTTTTGTTTTATCTTTAGTTTTTTATATATATCGAAGTCTTTAGTTTTTGTTTTATCTTTAGTCTTGAAGAAATTTCTTTATGACTATTTGTTGGATAGTATTCTTTTATTAGAGTCTACATTAGTGGTAGAAAAATTCACAATTTTAATACATTTGTATTGGAGGCAGTGAGAGATTCTTGACAATGTGCTAGAACATGTAGCTTGTTAATTTTAACTTTATGCCTTTGAAACATAATGGCATAGAACATAGTCTTAACTAATATTTTTGAACCATCCTGAATAAGACAAAATGCTGATTATATTTTAAAATCCTAAAAATGACGAGGGAGATGAATCTTCGAAGAAGCCTATTACCTTTGCATGTTGAGTGTGAAGTTTTGATATAGGCAAGGGAGTGTAGGAAGACCCTTCAATTCTCTGATATAGTTTTTGCAACGGATTATTCTCAATTGGTGAAGATGATACCAACACTTGAAGAATGTTCAGTATTCTCTACACATATGGAAGAGTTCAGACGCAGTAAGACTTTCTTTCCTGCCTTTTAGATCAAACAGATTCCAAGAACACAAAACACTATGGCGGATAAGTTCGCAAAAAAATTCTTTTTATGTCGATTCCACATCTCCAATTTTGTTTTCCAAACCGACATGACCAGTTACTTAGTATAGATTCTGTTGTAAAAAAAAAAATAAATCAAGCTAAGAATATCTTAATTTGGTTCTATTGATGGCTACTTTTGAAATAAGTTTAAACGTATCTACATATGTTTGTTACTTCAGTCTTATGCATTCATCCATTTGATTCCTATAAGTACCTCTATATCCATTTTTTCAAGAAAAAAATCTTAAATCCCATTTGCTAAGAGCAAAAAAATCATGTTCAATCTTTTTCTTTTTTTCGTCTAAAAGTTCAATCTTTTTCTTCTCTCAAAATCATAGTATATATATGTTTTCTCCAATATATCCATTTTCAAGTCTCAGATTTTAAATGTTGAAAATGATAATTCGTTCGGCTCTGGGGCAGATTTATACTATGCTTCAGTCGAAATCAAGGTAACAAAGCTAGTTTAAGTTGCATAAAAGCATAACAGGTTATCGGTAAATAAAAGGAAGTTGCTATATAGTTTTATTTATTATACATTCTGTATTTGATATATTGCACTTCCACAAAGTATTTGAAATAAGACATATTGCACTTCCACAAAGTATTTGATATCTAGCTTGGACTGACAAATGCCAACTGTGAACAACCAATAGAGTTGGTCCATCTATTTATTTATTAGACCTTCTGTAGACATACTTTGATTTATTTATTAATTTATTTTCCATATAATTTTGGAATCTCTTTGTCACAAAACGAGAAATCCACAAGTCTGGAATATGCCATTTCGAAATATGTATTGTATATAATAAAATAAGAGAAAATTTATTAGTTTATTTACCTGAACAAGAAAATGAGGCAAAAAACGTGGAAATAGAAACCATATAAGATTTGTGTTAAAAAAAAAAAGAAAGAAACCATATAAGATAAATCCGGTTCTAACTTCTTAGCAATATTGATTGGTTTAGGAGTCTAGACCGGGTCAAAACACTAACCGGTTTACACATGCGATTATCGTATGATCTCAGTGGATTTGTGAATAGTTTTTTGAGTTTTGACAGTTAACTTGTGGATTAGTTTTGCTTAACGACGGGAATTAGTTTGTGTTTCCCGAAAAAAGTTAACACATCGCTAATGTGGTTTAGATATATGACTGAAAAAAACTTCCAATTAATTTGGTTGACCCCATAAAAAAAACCGAAACAAGATAAAAGTAGATTAAACGTATTTGGTCAACCAAAATTCAGAGATTCGTTTTTCTCTAAATGATTTAATTATCCAAGAATACATTTCAATGCGTGCATTGTATGTACGAGTATAAAAATTAAAAATATAATTTTATCTTTTAGTTTATTTAATTAAAGGTCTACTTTGGCTTTGTATCAAATCAACAAAAAAAAAATCCCAAACAATTATATAACGAAATATAATAATTATTTTTTTTTCCGACGAAATATAATTATTTCGTTACATAAAAAAGTCTATAAATAACAGTTTTCGCCGACGAAAAAGAAAAAGACCGTTTTTTTTATATGCTAGAAAAAGCGTTGATTTGCTGCATATTCTTCTTCTTATATTAATCTCTCTCTCTTGTTTGTTTGTTATTCCACACCGATCTTCTCCCTATATCTCCGACGTCCTTCAACGTCGTGATTCTCCGGTGACGGAGAACAAAGCAAACCATTTTCCACGAATTTTCTATTTATTTATTTTTGTTATTTTTTTCTGCGGCTAAAGAGCGATCGCCATTGCGGAATTTCAAAGCGTTCTCTTATTTATCTGTGACGTTAAGTGTTGCCTTCAAATTGTTTTGCTTTCTGGGTTGCTCAGAGTTGAAACTTGTCACTGAGATTCTTCTTTTTTATTTATTTTTTTCTTTATTTTAAAATAAGCAAGATCTGGGTTTCCGTCAGATCAAAGGTTTGATTAAAAAAAGTTTCTCGAGGTGTGATTAATGCTCACTGAGTAGCATTTTCCCTGAGTGTTATTACGATCAAATTGGTTATTATCAATATTATTGTTAATCTCCACTAAGTGTTCGATGAAATTCCTCTGAGAGAACTTCTTGTGAGAAAGGGTAGTTAGTAAGAATGTGTAAGACGGAGAAGTTTCTTTACCACAGGAAACTATGGGAGATAAAGGTTAGGCTTTTAGGAGATAGCAAGGTCGAGAAGCTCAGGAACTCGTTTGTCTCGAGGTCTCCTTTGAGCTTATGGATGATTCGTGCTGTTTCCGTGTTGTTGATCTGGAGCTGTTTCGTTCATTTGATGGCTTTGGGAGATATGTGGGGACCTAGATTCTTCAATGGCTGGCCTTCTTGTTTCAATCAACGTGGTCTGTCCACGTCTACTGCCTTGGAGATGAAATCTCTCCCTGCTAAAATCGCCCTTCCTCCTAAGAGTAAGTATCAAAAAGTCTGTGGTGGGGGAGATGAATCTGGAAAAAACTGATATGTTTTGTTTTTTTTTGGCTTTGTCAGGGGTGTATCAGAACAATGGTTATCTTATGGTTTCCTGCAATGGAGGACTCAATCAAATGCGAGCAGCTGTAAGATGAGAGATTGATTACATCTCCCAAGTTTCATCTTTTAGTTGCTACGATTTGCTTATTTTCTTCTTTTTTTTTGGTTAGATATGCGATATGGTAACTGTTGCACGATACATGAATGTCACACTTATTGTACCTGAGCTTGATAAGACCTCCTTTTGGAACGATCCAAGGTATGTTCTTGTCATCATTTTTTTTTCACATGAAGCTTCTTTCTGTGCTCTGTTTTTTCTTTAATACGACATGTTAATTTGTTTTCTTCTTTTGTGGCAGTGAGTTTAAAGACATTTTCGATGTGGATCACTTCATATCTTCGTTAAGAGATGAAGTTCGTATACTTAAAGAGTTGCCTCCAAGGCTTAAGAAGAGAGTTGAGCTTGGAATGCACCACGAAATGCCTCCTATTAGCTGGTCGAACATGTCCTACTACCAGAATCAGGTTAATATTCGATGTTCTGGTATTTGTATTTGAGATTAATCTTCACTTTGCTTCTTCCTTTTGTTAACTATTTAAACTGGAACAGATTCTTCCCTTGGTGAAGAAGCATAAGGTGTTACATCTGAACAAAACCGATTCAAGACTTGCTAACAATGGGCTACCTGTGGAGGTTCAGAAGCTGAGGTGCCGAGTGAATTTCAACGGGCTTAAGTTTACTCCTCAGATTGAAGAACTAGGTAGACGAGTAGTCAATATCCTGAGAGAGAAAGGTCCCTTTCTCGTCCTGCATCTCAGATACGAGATGGATATGTTAGCATTTTCCGGTTGCTCACATGGTTGCAACCCGGAGGAAGAAAAAGAACTAACAAGAATGAGGTACAGAAAAATCCGAAAATCTAATCTTTCTTTTTATTGTTCCAACTTTGATGGATCTATTGATGTAAATGTATCCTTGTTGTTGGTAGATATGCTTATCCATGGTGGAAGGAAAAAGTCATAAACTCAGAGGTGAAGAGGAAAGAAGGCCTTTGCCCTTTAACTCCCGAGGAAACTGCTCTCACGCTGACCGCTTTGGGTATTGACCGTAATGTTCAAATATACATAGCTGCTGGAGAAATCTACGGTGGTGAAAGGCGGATGAAAGCTTTAACAGACGCTTTTCCAAATGTGGTATGTAATCATTTCATACACAGCACTTATTTCAAACGTGTATCTTCCATTGACTCCATTATCATAACTAACTCAGGTCCGGAAAGAAACCATACTGGAATCCTCTGATCTCGATTTTTGCCGGAACCATTCATCTCAAATGGCTGCACTTGATTACCTAGTGGCTGTTGAGAGCGATATATTTGTTCCAACCAATGATGGGAACATGGCGCGAGTCGTTGAAGGTCACCGCAGGTGAAATGTCCTTACCTTCCTTTCCATATCTATATATCATCCTTAGGCTAACACCAGTTTTTTTCTACAGGTTCTTGGGGTTCAAGAAGACAATTCAGCTGAATAGGAAGTTTCTAGTTAAGCTGATAGATGAATATACCGAAGGATTGTTGACTTGGGATGTGTTCTCATCCATGGTGAAGGCGTTTCACTCTACTCGAATGGGAAGTCCGAAGAGACGGTTAGTGATTCCAAATAAACCGAAGGAAGAAGATTACTTCTACTCCAACCCGCAAGAATGTCTGCAGCTGTTAGACGAACCGTTGAGAGTCATTTGATCATTGCCGGAGGAAAATATTTACAGTCTTAAAGATGGAGTTACAGTGAGTTTCTTTTTTTTACCGGTTTGAGTTATTTAGAGTTCTTGGGTGAATAGATTTATGTATGAGCTTCCATGGATAGAGAGAAAAAAAAAATGATGTAATTGAAGCTTACGTTGTAAAGTTTGGCATCCATGGCCTTGCCAGTTTTGTTAGTTAAATAAAAAGTGCCATTCTGTGTAATTAAACCTTGGTTATATACTACTAGTGGTTTTCCCGGGCTACGCCCGGGTTTCTTATATAAATTTTAGTTTAGTTTAATCTGTTATATTAATATTTTGGGTTTCTTATATACATTTTAGTTTAGTTTAATCTATTATATTAATATTTAAATATATAGAATTCATATCTATCAATTTTCACAAAATATAAATTACAAAATGAATTTTAATTATTAGAGTGGAGAGTTAATAATATTGAAAATAGATATTATAAGACTTGATAACTATATTTTGTTGATTTATTTTTCTTATAAGTTTTATTAATGCTTTAGAAGTACTTTTCAACTAATTTTATATTCCTATTGCGATACTTTTTATTGTTTAGAAATACTTGTTTCTATAAAATTAGATATTTTCAAGATTAGAAAGTAAAATTTGGACTTTATTAATTTGTGGTGTTTCATTCTTTTTGGCGACATTCTTCTGTAGGAATATGGACTTCACAACCATATGAAATAAGATTTAAATATAGATTATATTTTTATTTGACATGTTTTCAATTTTTGATTTTCAGTAAAAGAATAATAATTTATTTGAAAATGTTATTTTTTAAGTGTAAAATTTGTTTGAGCTTTTCTATATTTCATTTTATCATATTGTAGAAGATAAATAGTCTTCATGATTTATCTCCAGATATTTTAGTTTCAATATGATTTTTTTGTTGTTTAGTCTCTTAATTTTCTGGTGCAAAAAAGTCTCTTAATTTTCTTATGCGTAGTAGTCATGATTGGTTGGACATATACACTTTATCATCAAGTTGCACATGCGTGTTTTAAAAAAAAGTTTGCATGGTCCAGAACGTTGAATAACGTTGAACATATTTTACCGTTGTCCAACGTTATGAATTATTCTTTTCTTTGTGTGTTTTAGGTTGTATTACTGATTTCGTAAATGTGAAAGCAGAGAAAGTGGTTTTGTTTTATTTATTATGATAATGGCTTTATTTACTTGAATTAGTAACTAATTGGAACATCTTATAGTTTTGGGCAGATGAGGCTTGTTTGAGTCTAGGCATGTGTTTGGACGTCTCTAGTGTATTTTGGTGTGTATAATTTAATTGTCTTTAGGATTCAAAGATTCTTCTTCTTCCTATTAGGTCTATAGAATACTAAATGGAAATAAAATGTAAGCGGATAACGTATTATTAAAATATTGGTTATTGCTGTTGAACTCAGCATGTATTTTTTTCATCTCAGAGTAAAAGTAATTTGAATTGAAAGTGATGACTGTGTACACAAAAGCTGCAGAATCTTAAAGTAAATATGGTCAGCAATAACCAAGATGATGATATTGTTATTGTTCTTAGTTAACGGTATTGTTACGAGCATTTGGCCAAGTGAGAAAACCAAACATGTATATGGCCGTCGGTATTGGAGCGGTGACCGTGATTTCAACAAACTTAGTTAGAGGCGGTGAAAGCGAATGATGACGGAAGAATCTGTCAGCTTGAAGTTGTTGTTTAAATATTTTGTTAGGTAGTGGAAATAATAGGTTATTACGTGCAAATTTTAAGGACCTGCAGCAGATGCCAAACTTTCATGGCAAATGTGTTTTAATGTTTGGCCAAGTTAAATGAAACTCATTTTGTGTTTCTCTTCTATGACGACCAACTTCTTAGATGTCTCAGAGGCACTTCTTACATTCACAAAACATTCTTCCGAATGTGAAATCTTCAATCATCTGACACCTTCTCTTTAAAGATAAGTGTAGGAATAATATCTTCTGTTGTGAAAATGGAGTTCATAAAGCATTTTACGGATGCGGGTTTATGAATCTCTGGTCTTATTTGGATTTATTTTAACAATGATATGCTTCAGATATTCAATATGATAGAGTTGTGGCGAAGGATCTGAGTTCCTTGTTCATGATCGACACTGATAACAAATTCAATGTTGTTCTTGCCACTGTTTCCCAGATCATGAGAGACGTTATCTGTGACTTTCTAAGGGGCAGTAAGGTTAGAAAAATGGTATCTTGAAGATTTATATATAATATGGTCAACAAACAAAGTCTCGCTATATCATCATAGACAATCTCTGATCTGGTTGCATCTTGCTTTCAATTTTGTTATCAAAATTCTCACCCTTTGTGTTATTTACTGATTCTTGATTAACTTCTTAACTTCGCTATCAGAAAAGTAAGCTGTTTGAGTGCTCTCTTGTTTATGTTTTTCCAGCTTTTTGTGGGTAATGTCTGGTTTCATAATATGGTTTTACAATGTGGTTTAACAACGTTCTGAACTTGTGTTCTTTTTTCTTCGGTGTGCAAAAAGCCAAGTTCTAGTATTTTCGCATACTTACCTCAAGTTTTGTATATAGTTCCACTTTTTGAATGACATCAAAATCAAGAATAAAATAAAGAACATTAATTGTTTCCGTCTTCTGAACCTGGTCGCAGTCGCTCATAAAAACAACTTTGATGAAGCCGACTTAAACTATGATGGAGCCGACTTAATATTATAAACACACACTAAGGGAGTCAGGTTAGACTTAGACCAGTTACCAGAGCAAGGAATCGTGGTGATCAGAAACAACAACAAACAATGCTTGTTTTCTTTACTGGCCTGGGAGGTTGGGAAGATAGTCGGTGTGGTAGTGAGCAACTGACCCATGTTTAGCTGAATCAACGCTAAAGCAAATAGCGATAAGGAAGATCAGATTATAACACAAAACCAAAGACATATGGGTGTTCTAATAGCAACAAAGTTTAAGATTGGGTCAGTTTTTTTAGGTTTTAGTAATTCACTCTCAACTAAGGAGCTTGTCTTCGAAGGAAGAGTAGAAAAATAGATTCTTACGTGAAGTCGTGAAGAATCTGTGATGTGATAATCTTATTGCTTTCTTCATAGCTTGAGAATCGATATATCACGCACGTTTACTGCTGTTTCATTGCTCCCTTTTTTTTCTTCAACTACCTCTCTCTCTCTCTCTCGTATTGATTTGCAAGACTTCCTTACTGAAACATGGAAACTGTCTAGGACACAGCTCAGAAGAAGTACAGCTTCTGCAGTCGCGAATGGTTTAAACTCAAGGAAGTTGATAGCTGCAAATATTTCCCAAAACTTTTTTAGATTAGACACATTGAAGAAGTTGTCCAAAAAACACATTGAAGGAAAAAAAAAATTTCTTGTGACTGAAGAGAAATTTAACTGTTTGCCATGCTGCATAAAAGTAAGAAAAGTAGCTTGAAAATTGAGGGAATGTTTTAGTATTAAGGGAAAAAAGGCGAAAAAGAAGTAACAGAGTGCATCCACCATTTAAAAGCTCGTAAAATCACATTATCCATTATCTCTATTCTCTTATCATCTGAGCATCAAACACCTCGCCTTTCACCTGGGAAATTCAAATTTTTCATATACAACAGAACTCACATTCGCTATGTAAAGAGTCAGTCTACCTTCATCTTTTATTGCAACAGTCTACCTTCGTCTTTTATTGCAAAGAAAAGCTTTAAAATCCAAGGCTTTGTTTGCTGCCAAAGAAACAATAATCAGTTACAAACAAAAAGTCTAATCTCAGATGAAACAAATGCCAGATTCATAGCTTTTGCTTCAAACTGAAACCAAAAGGTAAACTCATAAGAGTAAATGCTGTTTGTATTGCAGAGCTTCAAAATAGAAAAAGACGAACAAATGGCTGTAACACAAAAGTTAACTCTTCTACTCAGCCTCAACTTTTTATATGTCATCTTTTAAACCAAATCATGAGCTTCTTATATCTCATCTCTCAATGGGTTACATCTCTCTACGATTGTATCTTTTTGTTGGCTACCACAACCTGCTGAATCCAAGCTCAATTTTCTTTGTGTTCCTCTCTTTGATCACAATCGTCATCAATATAGCAGGCTCTTTCCTGCTGACACTCAACAAATCAAAAATGCTTTAGAGAATGCACTTAAAGAGAGACTATAAGTATAACCTCAAGTTTTTTTTCTTTAAAAAAAGACAAAAATAACCAACACTTGCGTACTATTAAAGCTTGGATCTGCTGTTTGAACAGAGATGTGACTTTTTAAAGCAAAACACAGTGTAACACCTTTCCATCAATGATGATGGCTTCTTTAATGCAACTTAAAGGGACGTTTTCGGTAACCTTTGCTTAAAAAAACACCGTTCTCCCTTGATCAATCGAGCCATTGTTAAAAAGAATATTCTCTCTTCCTGCAATAAAATTATATAGGTTTTCTTTGAGTGATTGCATATCTACAAAATAGATGCTACTTGATTCCAATTCAGTCTTATGAGTTTGGTGTTAACACACCTTGACCAATGCTGGTTCCGGAATAGCTAATTTCTGCTCCTGGCTTTTCAGCTTCATTTGTTTCCTTAAAGAAAACCTAAATGGAATTTGATCAAACTATGCATGGAATCAACATGTTAGAAATAAGAATATAATATTTAGAGGAAATTAGCAACCTTACACAAAGCGGAGCTGATTAACCACATCAACTAACGCCTCTTTAGGTTTTAGTGACCAAAGCATGCGATGTTAGATGTGAAGCTGATTGCACTAAACATCAAGAAAATGATTAAATCTCCAAGAGAATCAGATCCATAAAAAGAAGGGAGAACCTGAACCCATCAAGGATGTCTATTGGAAATCCTCTTCAGCATTGGTGATTGCATCCTATTTGATGAAGGGATTCTATCTCTGATAATTGCATTTTTGGTTATTTGGGTGAACTTAAAAATTAAGGAAGCATACAAATTTATTGATTGTGGAGCTGCTGGGATGGGAAAAGATGTTACGATAATTGCAGTAAATGCTAAATCTTTATGAGACTTATATGAGGGATCTGTACGTTGAAGAGGGTATCGGAGGCGACAGTAACGACGATGTTATTTGGGTGATTTTGAGTAAATGGGTGTGATGGTTTGCGAGGCCCATCAGTTTTACATTTTTAAAAGCCTGATATGACGTGTCTAAACAATTGGTTGGGAATATTTTGACCGACGTGGCATGCCTTAGAAGGCTTCATTAGCTCCTTTTAGTATAGTGTTAGATTCTTCAGATTTCTATTTCCCCTCTTCAGTTAATATTTGACTATTTTCTATTGATAGCAAATGTTTTGTCTATATAAAGAAAAAACACAATAATTAGAACCAGAAAAAAAAACATAAATTATTGAATGCAAATTCAGATATATCTATAAATCCAATAGCAAGTGACAGTATTCAGATTGTACTAGTTACACTGTGAAAGAAATCGGTGGAAGCAGATAGGTGTCTGACATTTTATTCATGACAATTGATAACATTTTCAGAGAATCATATGGTAAGCATTGAAAATTCAAATAACCAATAAAAAGATATTTGAAGAAACGTACATAGTTTTCAAGTGTATTCGAGTGATCCAAGAAAAAAAATAAAACTTTTCTAATAACTATACAAGTGATCCAAGAAATATTTTGTTGCTCTATTTTATACTCCTACCAACGAGTGATCCAAGAAAATTCCAGTTCATCTACCCATTCAACAAATCTCGTAGAGGTTAATTTGATCTCATCTGTATAATACTATTTGATACCATAATCATTCATTGCAATATCCTATCTTCGAAGATGTTTCAACAGAAAGATTATTTTGTGGTTTCTTCAAATGGATTTTTACATGATGCTCTAGCCGTTGTGATATGTTTCCTTAGCTTCTTTTGGTTGCTTTTTGATTGGTATTATATTATTACAGTTGGATCCACTGAGACACACTACATAGCTTTCGCAGCACAACAAGTACACACAAAAGTTGATCAAGATATCATATTATTCAATCAATGGGTTCAAAAAGTGGGTGGCTATTGTTTAGGGTGTTTAAATAGTTTGTGAAGTTGGTAATATTAGTTGGTTATTGCTTATTGATTTTTGGCTCCTTTTTCACATGTTTAATGTATTTTAAGAAGTTCTACGAAGTTGTAATGAAATGTTGGAAAAAAGCACAACTAGAACGCAACTTAACCTTTTAACTTGTCAGCAAGCATAACCTCGTTCTCTTTTATGCAGAAGAGGTAGACATCTTTGATTTTTGAGACTCATGTAAGTATGTACAAAAAAAGACTTGTTCCTAGTTACAATGTTGTTGTGGTACTGTTCCTCTCTTGAGGATCCTCTTCTTTGACACCAGCCAATAACCCTAACTCAACATGCTGATCCTTAATCCTGCTTATAACCCTTGACATATCCTCTCCATCAATAACACTAAACGATGAAGACATTGTGTCATGTCTTCTTCCTCCTCGAGTCCGACCTTGTTTGATCTTTAGTATGAACTGTGTGACTTCTCCAATGGATGGTCTTTTTCTTGGCGTCTTGTGCACACACCTGTTCGCAATCTTGGCCAGTAACCTCACTTCTTCAATGTTTGCATTGCCCTCTAGTTTCTGATCGACTATCTCGTCAATACCATCTGGACTCATCGAAGCCTGGAAAACATAATCAAGTTGTCACTCAATGGATCACCACATCAGCTTACTTTTTTTGTTTTACAACTTTACCAGGTTGATATATTCCATCAGATTCTGTTGGGGATGGATTGCAGTAATGAGCTCGAGGATGATGACACCAAAACTGTAAATGTCGCTCTTCAACGTGTACTTGTTAGTCGAAATGTACGTTGGATCCATGTATCCGTGAGTGCCTTTCAACCCAGAGTTCATTCTATCAAAAACCATCTCCTTAGACAACCCAAAATCCGCAACCTACCACAAGAAAAAAAAGATCAAACAGTGTTGAGTAAACCATATTCAATATTTGCTCTCCTCTTTACCTTAGCTCTCATGGAGTGATCTAACAATATGTTTGCAGACTTAAGATCACGGTGGATAACAGGTGGCACGGCCCCCTCGTGAAGGTATTCAATACCGTGGGAGATGTCAAGAGCGATCTGAAGACGCTCTTCCCATTTCAAGACTTGTTGCGTTTCTTCACCACCACCGCCATACAGAAGATTCTCCAAGCTCCCGTTACTCATGAACTCATAGATCAGCATCCTGTGGCTTTTATCCACACAGTATCCTACCAAGTTCACGAGGTTCCTGTGATGCAGCCTCCCAAGTAAAGACACCTCGGTTTGAAACTCTCTATCTCCTTGACTTGAGTTAGAGGCATGAACCTTTGCTGCAGCTAAACCTCCGTTAGGCATAACCGCTTTGTACACAGGACCAAAAGATCCTTGTCCAAGTATGGTTGTGAAGTTTTGCGTTGCCTTCTGAATATCCCTAAATAACTTCAGATCATAAGCCACATTACAACCTTATAACATGTAGTCAAGATTCGGACAGAAGTACTCACTTGTAGTGATATTTAGGTATGCCGGATGCAGATACAGTGAGATCCTTGTTATTATGGTTGTTGTTCCACCATGGCTGATGTTGAGGTGGTGCTGCATTCTCAGGTGGCTGTAAAGATGTTGTGTTTGCGCTATCATCAGGGGTTATTACTACGCCTCTTTTAGCAGTGTGGACGGGTAGAGTCGGTGAGACGTTCTGTTCGTTAGCGCATCGCCTTAGGTGAGAGCGGCCGTTGTACCATTTAATGGCGTAGAATAGAAGCAGAGCGAGCAAGAGACCAAGTGCGAGACCAACCGAAATGCCGATCACTACCAAATCACTTCTATTCACCATTTTGATATCATTTCTCAAACCATAAGGGACTTGAGTCCAAAGAAGGATAACATTTTCTTCCTGCAAAAGAGAGTTTACAGTATCAAGGTTTTGAATCATGAAGCATAGGCAAATCGCTAGATTGGCATCAACTAACTCAATAACTGCTTCCAAAAGTGGCAATAAGCATCAAAGGTTCAATCTTTGATTCAAATTGTCTCTGTTCTACAACAAAATTGGACAGAGAGATCAAAGATCCAACCTTTTTTATTTCCTTGAAGAAACCTTAGTGACAGCTAATCGATTACAGATTCAAAGCCAAAGATCAAAACTTCTTTCTCTTAACACTACAGAGCTCGAGTGTTTCTATGATCCTACCAACTAAGCAAACATCAGAATCAAAATGGGTTCGTTCAAAACACTCTCGAGATAAGAAAAGAGACGACCTTTTTTTTTACCTTCCAAGAATCGCAAATCCAAAGGAGCAGCAGAAAGCTGCTGAACACTCTTCTTTAGACAGGACGAAGAGAAGGAGGAGATCTAGGGGGTTTTGATCTGTGCAAGAATGTTAAGTGTTCTTTCTTCTCCTTCTTATTCCGCTTTTGGAGGACAAAAGTCAAAATCTAGAAGAGGACTTCGTCCATAAAAGTAAACTTGATCAACAAAGGAAACAGAGAGGGATGAGCAAACTAAACTGTAGCATTTAATTGTTCTTTTTTCCTTTTTCTTTCACAGAGAATATTTGTTGGCTTTAAAACGCGTTTCCTTAATTAAATTTTTTATTCTTGAAAATGAAATATTCTGAAACTAATGTTTTTTAAAATTATGCTTCTCTTTTTCTAATTCATGGGGTGAATGATTTAAACTTTTGAAGCATGACCCAAAAACATAACTAAAATATAAAAGTTGGTACTTCAAGTTGGTGCAAAATCATATAATATAGTTGATATTGCTTTGTCAGAAGTTCACAATATATGACTTGACCAAATCCAGCTTGGTTTGCTCTTTGAACATATGTATTTTGGCAACTAATATCTCCTTATTAATAAAGTTATACACACTATATAGTATGTTTCTGTAATTGTTCTGTAAGGCGGCTATTACCATGACAAACTACTTTTACTTTCGATATTATAAAAACATAGATCAAATTATGTTTTATATAAAGTATAACCGAATCTACTTAACCTGAACATTCAAATTGACTTAAACCTATGTATCTCCAGATATATGAGAATCTGAATCTCCAGGATAATACAAAACACTAATCCAGTCAATAATGTACCCTTTATAAGTATAATATAGTATACTCATATTCAGCAGTATTACATCCATTTCAAGAAATCTTATTAAACTACTACTTAAAGTAACTGTGGCTCGAAATTTCATCAATTGTGAACCGGACTTCTTTTCTTCGGATTCACTGGTGCAGGATACTCGTGCCTCATCAAGTGATCCACCTCTGTTTCTAAATCTGTTGACACTGATGAGTCTTTCAACGATCGAGTCGCTACATTTATTGTTTCAATCGGAGATGTGAGCTGCGAAAACTGCTTAATATTGACAAGAAGATCGATGTCAACTTTTAAGAGTACTCGATCCGAATGATTAAATCAAGTTCATCACCGTATCCAATAATTTTAAAAAGAAGCTGAAATGTATCTTTATACAATCTAAATAGTTTTATTTTTAACATATTTGAAACTGATGCAGAAACAAAAAGAAATGCAACTGAAATTTAAAAATACCATATTTGATTTAACCGAAAACTCAAGGAGAAACTGGATCGATTTGAACGATTTGTACAAAAATTTTCTACTTTTGGTTCTTACCTTTACTTGTACCGTTGGCGTTGTACGTGGTGTTATTGTTTCAAATGAAAATCAGTCAACTTTTATGAATACAAAACCAAAAAGCTAATTTAATTCAAACTTTGTTAATTTACCTTCCTTCCTATCAAGAGATCTTCAGCAGGAGATCCACCTACATATATACTTAACGTCGTCAAGACTGATGTGTTTATGAAGAGAAGAACATGTATGTATACATTATATCATTATCAGCATCATATCGCTATCAAAACTAATGAGTAGATACAAACCTCGAAGCGCATGAAGAACAAATACGATGAAGAGAAACCCTAACAGGAGAGTCGGTAACTTCATAACTGGTTTCAACATTGGTTGTTGTATTTGATTAAAATTAGTACTTCTGTACTTACGCTGCTTTCGTATCGATCGATGTGTATAAGCTGCTCTTCACCATTTGACGTCAATGATCGATATATATATATAATTAGTTTTTTTTTATATAAGCATGTTCTAATTTTGTGAAAACAAGAGGCTTGCTAGGGTTTCCGACAAAAAGATACTTCTCCTTGGTAATTGTGAGGAGGTTTATTATTAAAGATGTACTTGTTGAGAAACTTGAGAAGAAGAAAAACATGTCTATCCTTTTTTTTCTTCTTTTGATAAGTCTTATTTCATTGCTAATTACAAGTAGAGAGATACATATATACGCAAAATTTCTTGAAATAAAGCATGGCTAGTTAAGATTGAGAAGCTTTGAAGCTAGTCTTAAATTTTCGTGTTTACAAGTGAAACACTTATATTGCTTGATTTAAATTAACAAAAGTTGCTTAGAGCATCAGTATCAATGAACCCCTCTTGAGTTCATATTTTTAATTTTTTATTATTAAATTTTTTTACTGTTTGATTTTTTTTTTTAAAAAAATTAATAGGATCAATCGCAGGCCGCCACATGTCGTGGGGCCCGCGAAACAGTGTTGAACTCGTGGAATAGAAGTTCACTTGGAAGAGTTTGGGAAGAGAAGGATTCAACACTATTTATTATTTTAATATTTTTTTTTTTTGGAAATCTGTGTGAACCCCATGGGGGTTCACTGATGCAGATATCCTTAGGGTATATACGCAAACGTTCTTTAAATAAAGCATGGTTAGTTAAGATTGGAGAAGCTTTGAAGCTAATCTTAAATTTTAGTGTTTATAAGTAAACACTTAATATATTGCTTGATTTAAATTAACAAAAGTTGCTTGGGGTTTCTAAATAAGTCTGGGATTTTTATTTTACCCAAAAAGATCCCTTTAAACCATCAATTTGTTAAAAAAAATGCCTTGTTGGACGAATTTTTTATCGAGTTAAATTATACACTAGTATAGTTTGAACATCGAAATTGATATATTCTTGTGAGACACGAGGACGGGTTCTCCGGTTCCATCCTTGTGGTCTCTTCTTGAACTTCCACACATTATAAAAATATTATAGAAATGTTTACTCTGTTAAAAAATATCCTTGCAATAAACTAACATCATATTTTGTTTTCAAATAATACTCTGTTAGTTTTCGTATTTGTACAGAAATAAGAATCCAAAATAATATAGGAAGCAATGATTACACCAACAATTACCTTACGCCTATCTACAGTGGAGATGACGATGCAAATCTCCTGATCAAAACTCTCTCAGCTCAAATATCAGTTAACTAAACTCTTCCATTATTTCATTATACAAATAAATTCACCATAGTTATACACATTTTCATATCATACTCGGAAAGCATAGTGTGTTCTTTTTTTACATATTCACAGAGACTAATACATCTTAGGTGCAAGTAGGCCTGGGCATTTTAACCTGGATCCGAAAACCCGAACCGGAACCGACCCGAAAATATCCGATCCGAAACCGAACTGAAAATTTACAAGTACCTATTGGATCCAAAATTCTTTTACCCGAATGGACCCGGACCCGAAAAGAACCGATCCGAATAGACCCGGACCCGAAAAGAACCCGACCCGAATAGACGCGAAATGATAAGAACCGATTCAAACCCGACTTAAAAACTTTAAAATATCTTTTTATTAACAATCTTTGTCATTATTTTGTAACATTTTTAAGTAACATAAAGTTTGAAATGTAAAATATAGAATAAAAATTGTTTTATTTTAACTATTAATAGTTTATTTTAAGTTATTTTGTAAAATTTTAGATAGATATGATAAATTTTGACTAAATTCGATGGAATTTGAGTATTTCATCCGACCCGGACCCGATCCGAATCCGAAAATTATGGGTATTTTAATTATAGACCCAAACCGATCCGGACCCGACAAGACCCGACCCGAAACCGATCCGAAAAATTATGGATACTTAAATGGGTTTAAATTTCCAGGACCCGAAGGATCCGGACCCGACAAGATCCGACCCGAATCCGACCCCAACCCAGGCCTAGGTGCAAGAAAAATGGTGTTATTAGCTGGATCACCAGGACCTTTAATTTTGCTTAGTAAAAGAGACTATGGGCCGTAGGAAAGGCCTTTTTAAGAGATTTTCTCGGGTCGGGTATAAATCTATATTCGGGTCGAATAATGGTGCAAGAGGGTTTAAGGCCTGTTTACTCATTTAAGTTCGTTTGATGTCCAGTGTTCCTGGCAGATCACTCAAAAGTGTTCGATCCATTGTGATCCCTTTTCGAAACCCAGTTTCTCAACCCTTCCCCTATGTGGAAGAACATTGCTAAACAAGCCGTTTCAAGGTCACAAAAAGCTCGTAGCTTTATTGGGTTTTGTCCTCAGGAATCCATTCTCGTCTCGAAAGTTCCAAGCTTTCGATCCGTCTCGAGCTCAGAATGTCAAAAATTGCGTTTTCGTCGTTTAAGTGGCATCACGAGGAGGACAGAGGAATGTAACGGGTGTTTCGCTAGAGGGAAGATCCATGAATTGTTGAAGGCGATGAAGAAAGAGAAGAAGGAGAGAGGATCACCGTTCGTGGCGGATGTTGTCGGAATGGGTCGTAGCAAGTACCGGAATCTGTGGAGAAGACAAGTTAAGATCGAGACAGAGGAAGATTTGCGTAATGAGCTTGGAAGATTTATTTTAGTGAGTGTTTTGTAAGTCATTTCATTTTCATTGTGTTATTTCGCAGTTACGACAAAGGTGCTTACTTGTTCTTAGCATCTTATATCATGAAAACTCATGGAGCTAAGCAACAACGAGAGGCATTTAAGAGCGCACCCAAAGCACAACTGAAACCAGTCTTTGAGGTCAGAAAATACTGTGTCTTCACGTACTTTAAGTGGGTAAATCAGTTACAATTTTTAATTCGTGTAATATTTAATGGACGTATGCTAGGCCCTGGATACGCTTGGAAGTACTAGATGGAGAGTAAATAAGCGAGTCTTAACGGTTGTAGATAGAATATGGAGCAGTGGCGGCTGTACTGCTGATCTGGTGGATCGCAGTGATGTGAGTTACTCCATGTATCACATTGATCTTATAGTGATTACCGTTTTTCATCTGTCCAATAGTTTGACATTAGTTATTGTCAAAGCATTGATCTCTTATGAATCACGAAGCCTTCAAACTTCAGGTTCCTTTACCGGAGAAGCCTGACACTGAAGATGAGAGCATTCTTAAGAAATGGAAGTGGGAAATGAAATCTGCTAAAAAGGAGAACAGCGAGAGACATTCTCAGCGCTGTGACATAGAACTCAAGCTTTCTGTGAGCTTCTTTTTTCCCTTGGCATCAACGTAACTGTCCATATTGAGAGTTATGTTGGTAAGAATTGAGATATTTAAATTTGACAGGTAGCACGGAAGATGAAAGACGAGGAAGGTTTTTACTACCCCCACCATATTGACTTCCGGGGACGTGCTTATCCCATGCCCCCACATTTAAACCATCTCGGTTCTGATCTGTGTCGGGGTGTTTTGGAGTTTGCTGAGGGAAGGCCTTTAGGAAGTCCAGGCTTACGCTGGCTTAAGATACATTTAGCGAACTTGTATGCTGGTGGTGTTGATAAATTATCATATGATGGACGGCTAGCTTTCACCGAAAATCACTTGGAGGACATATTTGATTCGGCAGACAGACCACTTGAAGGAAACAGATGGTGGCTGCAAGCTGAAGACCCTTTTCAGTGCTTGGCTGTGTGCATAAATCTCACCGAAGCTCTCAGAAGTCCATCCCCGGAGACGGTTCTCTCTCATATTCCTATACATCAGGTACTTTCTGGCAGACATTACCACATTGACATCCCCTCCTTAAGGATTGAAAGTTTCTAATGACTTTACGTTGTAGTTTCTCTTTCAATCTGTGTGTGCCTTGAAACGAACTTCTTCTTTCACTTTGGTTTTGGCCAGGATGGTTCCTGCAATGGTTTTCAGCACATTCGTTTTATTTTTTAAAACATTTCGGTTTCAGCTTCCTTGCTTGCACAGTGAAGCAGAAATCCCAGCTGTTTAATGTATATATAGTTTTGGCGTGTGTTCAAGTTGCCTGATATTTGTAATGTTTGGGACATTGTTTACTCAGTCACATAACTTGGTCAATTATGGTTGTTCAAAATCTATAGATAGATCGGAAGCTTGTAAAGCAGACGGTTATGACATCAGTCTATGGCGTCACCTACATTGGTGCGAGGGATCAAATAAAGAGAAGGTTGAAGGAGCGCAGTGCATTTAGTGATGACAAAGAAACATTTGGGGCCGCTTGCTATGCAGCAAAGGTAGATATTAGCGACTGATGAGACTACTTTACACTGAAAAATCTTGATTTGGAAATTTCGTTTCATCTGGTCTTCAAAGAATGTGTGCTCAAAATGATTAAAGTACTTTTCAGTTCTCATGTACTTTTGGAAGCTAATCAAAAGTAAAAATGATCGTTGGGATCATTTTTGGGCAGGTAACATCGACTGCTATAGATGAAATGTTTGAAGCTGCACTGGCCATCATGCGTTGGTTTGGTGAATGTGCAAAGGTGTGTAGTCATTTTTTTCAGCGCCTATAACATCTGTTCTCTAATAATTCTTTATAAATACGAGCAGATAATTGCGGCAGAAAACGAAACAGTTCGATGGACAACACCATTGGGTCTTCCTGTTGTGCAACCTTACCTTGAAAAGGGAACACAACTTGTAAGTTTTCCTAGAGTGTGAATTGATGGATCACATTTTGCGAACATCGTCTGTTGAATTTTGAATGTAATGGATGTCTTCTTTTCTATGGAAATGAATGCAGGTAAAGACATCCCTCCAAACCTTATCGCTTCAGCGTGAAACTGATAAGGTCTGCCTCAGCTTTGCCTTGGTTTTTGCTTATAAACAAAAGTTAGGTAAATAAAGAAACAGAGTATGGTGCTGGCTTATTCTCAGGGAAAAAAGTTTTGCGGGATTTGGTTTTGCAGGTCGTTGCCAGGCGACAGAGGACAGATTTTCCTCCAAATTTTATTCACTCCCTCGACGGGTGTCATATGATGATGACTGCAGTTGCCTGCAAAAGAACAGGCTTGTGTTTTGCAGGTTCCATCCTTTTTCACAGCTTAATTTTTAATGGGGACTTCCATCTTCATCTTTTGTCAACTAAACCCATTGCTTGCTAAACAAAAAAAAAAAACTCTTAACAGGAGTTCATGACTCATTTTGGACACATGCCTGCGACGTGGATAGATTAAACAAGATATTACGGGAAAAGTTTGTTGAGTTATATTCACAACCCATACTAGAGAATGTAAGCTTCCCCATTTGTCTCCCATCTTCAGTTAGTTCAGTGTATCAATCCTGTGGAAGGCTGCTGAGAGATTCTTACAGAACAGAGTGTCATCCCAAGGCTTGGACTATGTGTGTAAGAAAGAAAAAAAAAAGTGAAGTAATAGTCAATAGTTAATGAAGTAATTTATCTGTTAATGTTGTTAGAAAAGATGAAAAGAACCGAGTGTCATCCTGCCACGACCACGCTTTGCTTCACTCTGTGTCAAGATCGGACTCGCTGCCCCTCGGTCCGTCTTGAGGGGGCGTATGGGGACTAGAAAGTCTTGATGCCCACTCCTCTTATCATTACGCACAATATATTCTTTCATTGACTCAGTATATTAGCCTTTACCTAACTTTACATTTTCTGCTGTATAAAACTGAGCATTGCTCTTGTCAATAAAGATACATTCGATTCCATACCTCACACCAAATATACCGTGCGCTACGGCCAAGTGTGACAAGCGATGCATGTGTCTCGCTTCTACGCTGTCTTCACCGATGTCTTAGCAATCCGATTCCTCCCGTTTTGGGGTTTGTGTGTGAATAGAGACTTTACATGTATGTTTACGTTTAGTGGAGTCCAAACATTTCAATTCAACAACGAAAGTTTTATTTGTTACCACTTTTATAAATCACGAAGCAAGCAGACACACTGGTTTTACAAAATATGGTGATCATAGTTTATGAAATAACACTAATCAAATTTAAAAACAAAAGTAAAGGTAACTGTGGACATATTCTAAAAAAAACGAACACTCTCTATGCAATCCGAAAAAAATATTCCTCTCACATGATTTTGCTTGAAGTCATAGTCTGAGTTTCGTTGGACCTTAATTTTTCTCAAGGTATCAGTGTGGTGGTTGTAAAGGCCAACATAAACATCATCAGAATTGTAATAGTATGGTGCCAAAATAAACTCACCCGTCTCAGTGATGCCTTTGATGTATACAGAAGGAGAATTAAATAAACTCCTCCAAGGTTCAACGCTGAAAGTAAGTTTCTTCAACCATTTATTTTCTTCAGCATCTGGATCAATAATCCACACATCAAATGTGTAAGTTGATGTTTTATTGGGTATTGCTACTTTCCCTTGGTAGTTTAAAATCATAACGTAATTATACTGACCCTCAGTTAGTGCAATCTCTGCGGGTACTCCGGTGGTAATTAGATGAAACTTTTCAGACCTCTATGTAACGACCCGGTTTTCTTAACCGGATCTGGTTTGCTTTTCTCTTTTAAATATTTGGACCAAGCTCATTTTTTATTCCCTTTTGGTTTAGTCAAACCGTGATACATGTATAAAACGTGTTATCTCCTTCTTGTCTTTAACCTAGCCGCAAGTAACCATTGTCGATCTCTCTCTCCCTATCTCCAACCGTGATTGGCTCTCTCTTTCTCCATTATCATTGTGTATGAGTTTTGATATCGGGAGAGTTGACGTTGCCATCTCAAAACCACCGTTGGATCATCTTGCCGCCATTGATGCATCTCTTGTGTGGATTGCCACCATGAATATCCACCACCTGGGGAGAAACCTCTCACGTTTTATCACCGCGGGCGCCAATCTCCAAGGATGCGATCGGTTCATCACCGAAAGGTCAGCTTGTATTGTCGGATCACCATGCCGGCACCATCGGGAACGTCACCCGCGTTACCGGAGATCCCATTGTATCATTAGCCGAGGGAAACCATGAGATCTAGGGTGATCTCTAGACCTTTCTTGCACAAGAAGCCACTGAACCTCCACTCTTATTAATCGTTTCACCATTGCCAGCCCGTGTGTGAAGACGAGGTTATATGCATCTATTAATTATTCCTTGTGTCACAAGCAATGTCTTGAAGTGATGAACCTCAGTGCTAATAATTATTATTTATTCTTGTAATAATAATTATCGTGATCCAGTGTAGCATATGGAAGCCAACTTCTTCTCGTGATCTCGTTAGCTTAATTAACCGAAGTCCAGATTTTGGCTAAGGTGAGGGTCTACTCCATAAATCCCGTACGAGTGTAGAATTCTTTCTATGTTAGTTTAGATTTCAAAACATGAATGTGTCTGCTTGAGTCCTTGTTTGGTAGTTAATTCATTCATTGTAAACCGGAACTAGGGGTCTAGAGGATTCAACTATTGATTGGATTGTGTGATGTTGAGTGATATATATATATATACGTACACATAGTTATGAGTAGGGACTATGTGCGAGGGCGGGGGTTCAGGGATGCCTGGACTATCGACGCCACTATTGGAGGGGCGGGGGCTCAGAGACGTCTGGGCTAGCGACGCAATTTGTGTGGTGCTTGGTGCAGAGACATTTGCATCTGAAGCAGCTTTGGAGGGCGGGGGTACAGAGACAGACTGTACTAGCGACGCCACGTATGTATATCCGTATGAGGAGATGCGGGGTGTGTGGTTTAGCTATGCACTATCAGCGCTTTGCTTGTTGTGTGTGATGCTTTAGGCGTCTTGTTTGTTCATGTTAGAGCTAAACTTCCATAGTGGGAGTTCTATTTTCTTGAGTCAGTGGTTTGTGGATTAGCATCTCATACCTCACTGAGTGACTCCCCTTTTACTCACCCTCCTTCTTTCCTTTTCAGGTAAGACTGCCGAGCAGGAGTGATTGCTATTGGACCGGTGTTTTTGGGAGTTACTTTATTATTTTCAGACTTTCGGTTTTATGTTTTTATCGATTTTATCAGACTTATTTATTTTATCCGATTTACTGGGTTTATGACGATGAGATGACTTTTGAGAAGTAATAAATGGAAATTTTATGAGATATTTATTTATTATATTATTTGGAAAATCGGGGTATTACAATCTAATCAAATCTCATTAAGCTACGTTGCGACACATTAGTAGCGCCCGTTTTAGCCATATAATATATAACGCCATCTATGCACACACCGCTAGACCAAGTACGATGAGGAATGCTACATTCTATCATTCTCCATGATCTTTCCTTAGCTCCCAATGTGAATACTTGGGACGTTGGCCCTCGAGAATTAGGACCATGCAATGCTTCCGTCATGCACAATACTTTATACTCATCACTAACTGAATCATATCCGAAATAACTTTTTGCGACCTTTCTCCTGGTTCTGACTCTAGGTAAAGCTACGGACTTACCTGTGGTCGGGTTAACTATGAATTGTTCTTGACCACATCCGATGCATAGTAAGCCATTAACGTAATGCGTACGGTACACAGAATTTGGTATTGGACATGATGAACGAGAGATGAAAGACGACGAGAAGAAGTGCCAATGTTCTTTTTCGAGATTTCGTCCTTCTTTTGTATCTAGACCTCTATTGAAAGCGATTAGGAAGCTAGCTAGGCTGAGACGAACAAGAGCCAAGCGGGAAAGATTTGATAAAATCTCTACTACGGATGATGGTAGCCCATAACTTGGATACTAGAAGAAACCTAGCTATGGATTTGACAGGCAATCTCCCAAGAATCTCAATCAACAAGTCTAGAGGGAGTACATCAGAGCTGCTTGAGGTTTGTGGATTAGTGGTCACGGTGGTTTTATTCTTTTTGCTACGTGTGATCATCATCATATGCGTGTTTCTAAACCCTAGAATATTTATATCTCTCTGTCTACTCTTTGCTTTTCTATTTCTGTTTTAAAAGAGGAGCATATATACAGTGAAACCTCTATAAATTAATAATGTTGGGACTACACCAAAACTATAATTTTTTTATTAATTTATAAAGATATTAATTTATCGAGATACTAATTGAACCAAAAATCAATTTGGGACTATAAAATTATATTATTTTATAGAGATTTTAATGTATATTAATTTATAGATTATTAATTTAAAGAGGTTATACTGTAGGTTAACCGATCTTAGATATTGTTCTTGGTTAAAAGCCCTAGATCTGATCTAACCCTAGTAAATATCTCAAACTCCATACACCAGAGGCGTTGTAACTTGAAAAGAGGCAGGCCACAATAGCATATCAATGGGCTTTGACCGTCTAACCAGAGTAGGCCTGGGCGTTCGGGTACCCGTTGGCATTCGGGTCGGGTTTTCGGGTTTTTGGGTTTAGGCTTCTATGTCCCATACTAATTTTTTTTATTACGGGTCGGATTCGGATAATATCACTTCGGTTTCGGTTATGATTTGTATTGCATCCTAAAACCCGTAAAGTAATCATATATCATTCGGTTTCGGGTTTTTCGGTTCGGTTCGGATTATACTGAAATAAATGCATAATAAAAAAAAACTATTCATAGAAAACATAATAGATAAACTGAATTAAAAAGCATCTGAAACACAATAATCCAAAATAGCAACATTCCATTACAAAAAACATCTAAACACATCAAATCCGAAAACACATTAACTCCGAAAATAAACTCCGAAAATAAACTCCGAAAATAGCAAGAAAATAACAACAACAAAGTTTTAAAAAGACAGACACAGAGAGCATATGGTAATCTTCTGAGAACACGACCAGTTGACAAACACAGTAGCTCTTGATAAGCTTTTATTCCTGCCAAACAGAATAACGACAACATTAGAACAGAAACAAAATAAGTTATAAACAGAAGAAGCAATGTCTTCAATCAGAAAACTCAATCATAGACATTGTAAACTTCAATGAAAGAACAGACATTACCTTATCATAGACCCGTGAATTCAATCAGAAAATTCTATTGCAAATACAAAAGCAAGCAGGTCATTATAAACTAACAAACGCATATAATAATCAAAATAATATGAACAAGCAGATTGAAGACATACCTCTTTCAAGTTTCTCAAGTTCTTCAATGTCTTCAAGAATCTGTGCATTACTGAGCACTCTTGAATCACATCTAATGTCCTATTTGAGGCATTGCTTGGTACACATCAGAACCTCAATCATGTAGTGAGTAAGGCAGCTCCTAGATGGGTCAATTAACCTCCCACTTGTACTAAAAGCACTCTCAGATGCAACAGAAGACATTTGCAGAGCCAAAACATCTTTCGCAATCAGAGACATAACCGGAAACTTGGTACATTTTCTCTTCCAGAAGGATAGAACATCGTATTCCACACCAAGCATCAAATATGGATTCTCAACAGGTTCTTTCAAGTAGATGTCGAGCTCATCACGTTTGTCTCTCCCTTAGCTTCTCCTTATACCTTCTGTCAATCCTCTTGTAGCCTAAACCATCTTCAACTAAGTCCAAAGTAACATTTGACTGTTGTCCTTGGCGACTACATGAGAGGCTTAGGTGCTGGATTTTTTGAATTCATCAGATTGCCCTCTTTGACTCTTCCCATATCTCTCATTATACTCCTTGAATAAGCTGCGCAGAACACGTATCATAGAGTCATACATCTCCTTGCCTTCCAAGCTGCCCTCCCCATAAAGCTCATCGAAACACATGGCTGAAAGATCCATCTTCTTCGTTGGATCAAATACTGTCGCCACAATTAACATCTTGTTGATGTTTTAACCCATCCTAGTACTTGTCGAACTTCTTATAATCTCCACATCCTTCGTCTTCATTTCATGGTCTCTGCTATGGCTCAAATCCAGCAGGTTGGCGGCTATGGTTACAATCTCCCCGTAACACTTGAAAGCATTAAGAGAGGTGGAAGCTGATACAACGACAGTGGACTTGTAGAAGATGATAAGGAACCGGCTTAGTCTTTCTATTACTTTCCAATCAGTTATCTGCAGAGGACCTATTCTCTTTTTTCCTTTCTCCACTTCCAAAAAAATAATCGTTGTATAGCTTGTCCTCTTGCTCCATCTTATCAAAAGCAACTTGAAACTTCAGGGCTGTGCTCAACATTAGGTAAGTGGAGTTCACCTAGTCGTGACATCTAATGGCAAGCTTCCTCTAGTAATTTTACCAGCTTCTACTTTCTGCTCAAACGAGGACAGCCTATTTCCTGAAGCTCTAACATAGACCACAACATTACAGACAGCCTCAACACTCTCACTAACATCAGCCATTCCATCCCTCACAATCAGGTTGATGATGTGTGCACTGCATCTCATATGCATGAACTCTCCATCTAAGACCAACACATCTTTAGACTGTGAAGCAAACTGACTTTGAAATCTTCTTAAAGCAGAAGAATTAGCCGTTGCATTGTCTACGGTTACACAGAATACCTTGGATATTCCCCATTCAGCTAAGCAATCCAAAAAAACCTGAGATATTGTCTGACCTTTGTGATCATTCACGTGTTTGAACCCAAGGATAAGCTTCCTCAATCGCCAACAATCATCAATGAAATGGGCAGTGACAACCATGTAACTAGCACCTGTGATCAAGCAAAACAAAAAGATAAAACACATAAGGATCAAGCCAAAAAACAAAAGGAACAAAACAGAAGAAGAATGGAACTATCAGTAGTCACAGAAACTCCTTACGTGTTACTTGAGCAGTCCAGATATCAGTAGTCACCGAAACTCTTTGCTTATTAGCTTTAAACCATTTCTTCATAGCAGCCTTCTCTCCACATACAGCTCTACAATATCTCTTGTTGATGTTCTCCTTGAAACAGGTTTGTCTAGATCCATCTACACACATAGCATGCAAACACTACAAGAAATATGGGTATTGGTAGCAGTTCACGGTAGCACGAATTCACGAAGTTCTACGAAAAGTTAGTAAATCCGATACCCGACCTTTTTGTAACGTTACTTAAGCGATGGTGAAACATTTCATTAACCCGGGAGACAAAATGAATAAAAAAATACATTTGATTTCGGTAAATGTCGGTATGCAAAGGAATTTGGGCAAAAGGACTTGATTTTTTTACCTTTTCTTCATCTTCTTCGCTCCGAAACCATCGACAATGCATGCGAAAGTTCGTGAAATCTCGAGATTTCACGAAGATCTTCCTGGCTGTGGTGTTCTCGTCGCCGGCGGTCAGATTCCAGGTGAAACCCAGTTTCAATTTTGTCCGTATGAACCCTAGATTCCTGTTTTTGATTTCTCTGATTAATTTCTTTGATTTCTTTCAGCTTTTACAATTTCGATCGAACTTGTATTTGAGGCCACAAAGATTAGGAGGAGACAAGTCAGGTTAGAGATAATCAAATCTGTTTCGGATTCGATATCGTGAGGAGTGAATTTTGATTTTGGGGCTAATACGATTTGATATGTGGTTCTTGTTTGTTCTCTTTTGATTTGCAGGTTTGAGCTTTTGATTGTTCCTTTCTGGAGTCAAGTCGAGTTGAAGATAGAAGCAGATCTTTTTGAGGTGATTCTTTTCGACCATTTTTATGTTGTGTGTTGTTCGATTGTTTGATGACTGAATTGTTGATTGGTGCTTATATGTGAATGACAATGTGTGTGTTTGGTGTTTGACATACTCTAATGTTGTGTGGTGTTTGTTTTAATTTTGTTGGTTATCGGTTAAAAACTTAGAACATAGAAATGGTTGAAAAGTCATGGGTTCATCTAAACAGGTAAGGAAAAACAATATACATTATAGTTACTGTTTTTGTGTGATTAAAATAGTTTAAACTGTCCTCTCATGTGTCTTAATTGAAGAGCTGATCCTGGTTATGAGAGAGGTGCGTGGGAGTTTGTGAGGTGTGTTGGTGCAGATTTAGTAGAGTCTGAGATGATCATTTGTCCGTGCATAGACTTTTGCAATGTAGATCGTCACTCAGCTGGTGTAGTTGTTGATCATCTAATAACTAGGAGAATGGATTTGAGTTACAAGATGCGGGAGGACTGGTATCATCATGGAGAAGTAATATCAGGGGCTGACCGTGGAAGCAATGCAAGCGAGAGGAAGAAAGAGATTTTAGGGTTATACCAAGCTGCTGAGTTTCTCGATGAAGATTTTCTTAGGCAGTGTGATCAAAGTGAGGTTGCTGAAGGTGAAGATAAGGAAGAAGATTAGTTTCTTGCTAAGCTAGCAGATGCAGAAACACCTCTGTATCCATATTGTGCTAACCACAACAAGCTGTCGGCGATAGTTTCACTCTTTCGGATAAAGACACGGAGGGGTTGGTCTGATAGAAGCTTTGATCTTTTACTTGAGACTTTGCCACAGATGCTACCCGAGGAGAATGTATTGCACACAAGCGTTCATAATATGCATATGAAGTAAGATTAGGTTAAGAGGAAGTAAGCTTCCAGCTCCACATCAGATTGGTTGCACTTGAATACACACCTTTGCACTTCTTGTGTTCCAGACATGTGCATGGGTAATCATTACAAACCAGTGAATTTGATATGAAAACAACATCTGCACAGCTAAACATAACGATCTTAACATCTGGAGCAAGTATCCAAACTATCTGAATCACTATCAAATCAGTGATGATAGGGACCAAAACAGAGCAAAAAGCAGACACCATCAGTCCATAGAAAGAATCAGTATCATTAGACCATGGGAACTTTATCAACGTCTGTGAACCGAATCCAAATTTGTTTGATACGAGAACATGCAGAGAAGTGGTCGCACAAGGCGGCATCCACCAAGAAACAAATTCTAGTTGGTGACAAAAACTTGAATGGTTCCATGAGATAGCTCGCGTCCACCAAGTTCGGTTACAAGCACTTTCTAGTCGTAATATAGCTTGAGTTTTCTCCATCACCCAAGGAAACAAAGACAGCCAAGTGTAGTGCGGTGAAAGAGTAACATAGTGTTTAGCAAGTGTTAACACCCAATTTCCACAGCAAAATTTTACCAACACCCAATTGTGTAAACGAAACAATTTAGCAAAAAATTTTTATTGAAAATCACCGCATTATATTGATTGTCACAGAACTTGCTCCTTTTGCTCAGGAATCTTTTGCTCAGGAATCCAGTTAACTCTTCTTTTCCCGCTTTATTATAACCATGAATTTTTCTCAACTTCCACAGCTCATGTCCACTTGCCCCACAAAAGCTGAAAGTAAAATTATCAAACTCGTGGCCACTATCTGTGAGATAAAGAACTTTCTGCTTTATCTTCTTTGAATGGTTCTCGACGCCTTTACTGCTCGCCAAATCTGACGCCCTTGTTGATTGTAAACTCATTTTCCTTAAATGGGTTATGATGTCTTCAAGTAGTAGGGCGATAAACTTGTTAAAGCTGTATCCCTCATATGCAGAATGGTAATAACTCCAAGCAGATACTCCCACATAAAAGATATCAAACATCCGCTCTTCAGCAATGAAAGTCAAATCACCACAGAACTTGTATAGATCTTTTCCGCCATGAATAAACATACTTTCGCTTCGACCAGGATCGGGTGGCTCAGTAGTGACATGCCAACGGATAAATAAAAGAGATTGCACGTTTTCAGCCACTTCAATCAATCTCATACTACCTTCTTCATAACTCGGATACTTATTAATGGTGATATATAAAGCCCTATCACTATAAATCTCTTCATATTGAAATTTCGTATGGCGATGAGACAGATCCATCATCCATAGATAACGATCAGGTGGCTTTTCACTAATTTTTCTATGATTTTCCTTCTTCCCTACAACAAGATTGATATGTTGCTCCTTCAAGTTCAGATACGTATAGCTGTCCCCTTTGCCGAAGAATTTATCATGTTTTGGGTGTATCTCTGCAGCGTCAACTTTCTTCTTTGTTGACATGCCGCCCATCCAATAAATCTTTTGGTTCTGGTCAGTTGTTGCAGACATTGTTTGATAGGGAATAGCTTCATCCTTAAGATCACAATTCCATGTAAATTCTTTAATTTTCCCAAAATCTGCATCCAAACACATATGTGCTTCAAAGTGTGTTTGCTCTTGATCATAAATTGGATCGTTGCAACTATCTATTGTGTTGGTAACTCTGTCTGCTGCCAATAGTTTTGGGTCGTCTTCATCCAACAGGTCAAATATTGGATCACCGATTTGATCGACAAAAGAGTACTCATCACCTTTGTCTTCCTCGAACATGTCACAGATTGGAGCAAATTCTGTAACTTCTTCATCAAGCATGTCATTGG
The DNA here is from genome assembly GCA_016432835.1 of Brassica nigra. Taxonomy (NCBI): domain Eukaryota; kingdom Viridiplantae; phylum Streptophyta; class Magnoliopsida; order Brassicales; family Brassicaceae; genus Brassica; species Brassica nigra. Next base: position 21,337,147 of record CM028247.1, on the reverse strand, counting down.
TTGGAACGATTTCTGCATCTTCTTCATCGAACACATCAAATATTGGCCCCCCACTCTGACCAACGAAATAATCTTCTATGTTGTTTGTGTCTTCTTCATCAAATAGATCATAATTTGTATTATCAATCTCCTCAGAAAAAAAGTCTTCTTCTTCTGATTTATTAAGCTCTTCATCATTAGTAGAAGTTTGCTGCAACAGAGATAAGTTGATAAACATCGCGAGTTGCTGCAACTGCTTTGTGAGATCCGCCATCGTTTGATGCAAGATCTCGTTCTCCGTTAATGGAGTGTTTCGTCGCTGTTTAGCCATCGAGAAGGAACATCGTTCGGCTCTGATACCAACCTGGCGCAGCATACGAACTGGATAATCAGCTCAACCAAGGGATTTGATAATCCTCCTTGGGACCTGCTTCGCTCAATCAAGGGATTCGAAGAATCGCTTGAGACCGGCTTCCTGTTTTGATGAATTGAATCGAATCAAGAACAAGGGTTTCTGAGAAATCCTCTTTTATTAAAATATATCAAAAGCTGCTTCTCATAAAGAATACAAAGACTATAAATAAGACTTTCATCTAGGATTTTCAGTATCCTAAAGTAGATAAAATAAAGGAAATATTATAAACTTAATAAAATAAGGAAAACTTAAATCCTAATAGTATTAATGGTTTCCTTGCTGTCCAAGTATGATAGACGATGGACTATCATTGGAGGAATACAAAGACTATAAATAAGACTATAAACTTAATAAAATAAGGACTTCCATATGTGGAGCTGGAAGCTTACTTCCTCTTACCTAATCTGATGTCTGAGATCTTTTGAAATGGGATATGAGAAGATACACGCTTGTGTGAACGACTGTTGACTGTTCAGAAAGAAGTTTGAGAAGCTAGACAACTGTCCTAAATGCAATGCTTCAAGATGGAAGATTAACATGCGCACAGGTGATGTGAAGAAAGAAATTCCACAGAAAGTTCTCAGGTATTTTCAGATAATTCCACGTCTGAAGAGGATGTTCAGGTCAGAGGAAATGGCGAAGGACTTAAGGTGGCATTTTACTAACAAGAGCAGTGATGGAAAAATCAGACATCCGGTAGATTCTGTTACTTGGGATCAGATGAATGACAAATACCTACTATTTGCCGCTGAAAAAAAGAATCTTAGGCTTGGACTGTCCACTGATGGATTCAATCTTTTCAACATGAAGAATGTGAACTACAGTGCTTGGCCGGTTTTGCTAGTGAATTACAACATGTCACCTGAAAAATGTATGAAGGAGGAGAACATCATGTTGTCATTGCTGATTCCTGGTCCAACCCAATCTAGAAACAATATTGATGTGTACTTAGAACCACTTATAGAGGATCTTCACCATCTGTGGGAGGAAGGAGAGCTAACATATGATGCATCCAGTCACACCACTTTCACGATAAGAGCAATGCTTCTCTGGACAATTCAGGATTTTCCTGCGTATGGAAATCTTGCAGGATGTAAAGTTAAGGGCAAAATGGGATGTCCTGTGTGTGGGGAAAAACACATATTAAAATGTAATACATCAAAAATAAGTCGCTATAAAACATATTTAATACATCACTAAATAATCGCTATTATATCTACACTCTTTTGCAGCACACGAATAGTGCTATAATAGGAGAGGGGTCTACCATAACTGCGGCTGTCAGAGCGTTTACAAAAACGCTACGAAAAAACCCTATCATAGCATTTTCACGGCGCTGCTAATGCCGATATTTCTTGTAGTGAAAGTTAGATACCAATTTAAACTAAAGCATTAAACCATGTCTGAGTTATAAAACATAAGAGAAATCTGACCTTCTTACAGAAGTGTTTCCAAGCAACACTTTCGATGAAACACAACGGTTACTGTCCTATCACCATCCACTACAAGAAAACAGGCGTATACTGACGGACGAAATCGTTAGAAATTCGTCGGAATAGACATATTTTGACGAACTTCTGACGAAAGAGGTCGTCAGTATCATTTGGTCGGAAAAAAAAATTCGTCGGAATTTCGTCAGACTATTCCGACGACTTTATGACGAATACCGAGAAACCAAATTCTGACGAAGTTCCGACGACACGCCGACAACATCTTTCGAGAACAGAGTTCATCGGAAACAATAATTTCCGACGGAAAACAGTCATCGTAATATTCCGACGACAAGGATTCGTCGGAATATTTTCGACGAACATGGTTAGTTCGTCGGAATTTTGCATTTTTTAAATATAAATATATTATGCATTTTTAAATATTTTTGTAATATTTAAAATTAATAAATAAACAAAATATGAAATTCAAAAGTAATAATATTTTAGAATTTAAATTCATACAAACCGAGATAGAAAAAAAAGAAACATTCACAAAGTTTTAAAATTCAGAAAAAAACAAAGAACTCGAAGGAAACAAGCGATCTAGCCTCTCCAATATCTCGGCGTTGGTCTTCTTTTGATCCGCCAGCTCAGCAAGGATAGTGGCGTTCTGCTCCTCCAATGCCCCAATCCGTTCATCTTTGCTCTGTAGCTGCTCTAGAATCATGGGGTCGGCATAAGGAACTTGCGAAGAAGAAGCCGGAAACGAAGAAGCACGGCGGGCCAACCCAACTAAACGACCTCCTTTCCTTTTAGGAACCGCCTACAAATTTTTTTTAAAGTTAGTAAAATACATTATAAAAGAAATATATTAATAAAAAAATTTACCTTTTCGACCATCTCGTTTATTTGCAGTCGGGACAAGTTGGTTTTAGCTCCCGTAGAATCGGCGTCATCAGAGAGAGGCTGAGAAGCAAGAAAAGCTTCTTTTTGAGATTCCACCATCTCAATGACCTCTCGGATCACGGGGTCCTGAATTTGACCCGTCTTCTTGTTAGTGTACGCCTCCCTCATGAGATCGAGATGATCAACGGGATTACCGTCGTTTGCTTCAACCTAAAAACAAAATTAGGCACGGAATATATAAAAAAATTATTTAAATAAATATAAAGATAAATAAATAGAAAAAATAGAACTTACAAGTTGATCCTCCTTAGAGGACATAGAGCAAGCCCGAGGTTGTGCACAAAGATACCTTTCCGCCACGATCGCTCTTCCGGTTGGCTGAGTTCTTACGACGCCTGTACAGTGTCATCCTTCGCCAATGGTCTATCAACTGCTCCCACACCGTCCTGTTGATGTACCGTGGCCTCTTGTTCTGCTGCCATACTGTCTTCCACGAGTTGATCTGCTTCTTATAAGAGTCCATCGCCTTTTCGTTGAATTTCTGACGGACTGTTTCCGTGAGATCGGACTGCCAAGTAAATTGTTGCTACAAAAAACACATATTCTAATAATTAGTTATATAATAAAAAAATCAAAATTGAAAAATGCTTTAACAAAAATGAAGAGTTACCGCAAACTGACGAGACCACAACTCCCGTTTGTCGGAAGGGATGACACTCAACTTGGGATATCCCAAATAGAGCATGGAATACATCATCTGGTTGATGCTCCTGCTAATGCCATTGGTCGACTTGTTGAACCTTTTAAAAAAAGCAAGTTAGAAAGTAAAATGGAAAAAATAACACTACATATAAAAAAATACTAACCAAGTTGAATGTCCCCGTCGTGGGTTGGGATGGAGAACCGGGAGATGCTCTCGACCTGGTTGTTGAACCAATACTTCAACTGGCATGACCCCCGGATCCTGCGGAGCAGCTCGAGCGGGATCGGCAGCTGGAGCGGGAATAGGGGCTGGAATAAATGGAACCGAGTTTTGTTCCTGAGACGAACCCGATGCACGGGAACTGCTCACACCGGTGCCAACGACGGACTACGAACAACGGCATCCTCGGCATACCTATTATATTTTAATAGATCAATAACTTTTAAAAATTTCTATGTAAATTGTTTTCATTTGTATATATAAATGTAAAAAAATTATAAACATAGAAAAGGTTGTTAAATATATAAAAATAATTATAAACGTTTTTATCCATTTGAAATATTAAAATTGATTTTATCTATATAAAGTATTTTAAAATTATATTTACATCTAAAATGAGCTATATATATTTATATGTAAAAAAATTATAAATATTTTAAAATCATTTTATTTATATAAAAATATTTTAAAAACGTTTATAAATAAAGAAAAGGTTGTTAAATACATTAAAAATTTTAAAATTATATTTTTATATTTAATATATTACTGGAAGCCCCAAAACATTTTTAAAAAAAAAAACGTTTTTAAATTCCAAAAACGTTTTTAAATATTCACAAATACACTATATTATTCCCAAAAAATTAAAACAACCAACCAAACAACAATTATAACTAATATATCCTAAACTATTCATTCAATCATAAACATACAAATCAAACAACCTCAAATCTAACTTCATAAACCCTAAAAAATTGAAATAGACAAAGGATTTTGAGAAACTTACATGATTGGTGGGAGAGGGGAAGAGAATTGAGGCTAGGAAGAGGGTTCGCCGGTTTCTTCGCTGGGATTTGGCCGATTTCGCCGAGAGAGAGGTGGATTTCGTGGGGGAGAAACGGCGGCCGAAATGAAGAAGAAGAAGAGCAGGGCTTTCTTTTTATGTTTAATGATTCCGACGGACCCGTGTCCGTCGGAATTATTAATAAATTGGCGGTTCGCGAAAATTTTCATGCGGTTTGATTTTACCGGGTACAAGATATTCCGACGGAATACCGACGGAACTAGTAAAGTCGTCGGAATTCCGTCGAAATTCAGGTCCGTCGGAAAGTCGTCGGTATTTTCCGATGGAATACTGACGAACAATTTCTACGGAATTCCGACGACATAGTGTTTAGGGGTTAAACAGAAGATTCTAATTGTAAAATTCAAATCTATGATAATATATATAGTATTTGCAATATGATTTAACCAAAAAAAGGGTTTCATAACACAATTTTACACAACTACGTTTTTGTGGTGTAAAGATTAGATGAATATGAATGTATAAGTATATGAGTGTTAAGATAAGATTATATGCATACATGAATATTTTAGTAAGTTGTTAAATTTGACCGTTGTAATCTAATACTATACTAAACACTTAATATGTGTTATTTTCATAGTTTCGTATCCAAATTTATAAAAAATTTGATATGAAATTTATGAAAAATTAAAATCCTCGGAAAATACCGATGACATTTCGACGACAAAGACGAGTTCGTCGAAATATCATCGGTATTTTCGAGGATTTTCCGAGAACCTGTCAACTCTGAATAAATCTTCGCTTCGCCGGTATATTCGACGAATACCGACGGATTATTTTTTAAAAAAAAAAATCTTCGGTTCGTCGGTATTTCGTCGGTATATACCAACGAAATACCGACGGATTTCTTATTAAAAAATAAAATCTTCATTTCATCGGTATTTCGTCGGTATATTCCGACGGAATACCGACGGATTATTTTTAAAAAATTCGTTCGTCGGTATGTCGTCGGTATATACCGACGAAATACCGACGGATTTCTTATTAAAAAATAAAATCTTCATTTCATCGGTATTTCGTCAGTATATTCCGACGGAATACCGACGGATTTCTTTTAAAAAAAACAACTAGTAATAAGAATTCCTAATCAGAATCTTCTGAATCTTCTGAATCTTCATCAAACTCCCCAACCTCAGCTTCTGACTCCGAATGTACAACCGCATCAAGTCCAAACTCGTAAAATTCTCAACGAGTTCAACATCTGCCAAATCTTCAACTGCACTCACGTTGATAGTAGAGTCTGGTTGTAATGGTTCATTATCAGAAGTTCCATCCACTCGTCCTCTTGGGTTGATTTGCTTTACAGTGACCCATGGATCGTCTTTGTACGTCACCCGAGGATAACTGATGTAGCACACCTAACAATTATGCAAGGTATTAGTAAAATAAATTAAAAATATTTATATTGTTAAATTAATATGAATAAATTGACATACCTGGTCAGCTTGTGAAGCCAGAATGAATGGATCATAATATTGAAGTTTCCGCCGCGAATGAACCGATGTAACACCAAATGCGTCAGTCTTCACTCCTCTAACTGGGGTGGTGTCGTACCAATCACAATAGAATACTACACACCGCATCCAACCATATCAGGAAACTGAATTTCCAATATCTCTGATATGTTGTCAGTAGTAGACATCGTCACCGGAAGAAGACGAAACACCAGCATCATATGTTGAATGACCTTTCCTTGTGAATACATATCCTCGTATACAATATTTTGGATATGATCTGACCACATAGTTTGGTCCCCGCACAAATTCAGATTCAATCATCGAACACAAAACCTCTGGCTAAACCATCATTCACCTATAAATTAAAAACATATATGGTGAAAAGTTAATTATTTTATATTAAATATAAACTAATCATTAATTTGCATATGTTCACATGATAAATGACTCACATAACAAAGGAGCCATGCAGCAAATCCGTTATTTTTAAGTTGTTGAAGCTCATCTTCCGCATGTCTGTGAGTCATACGCTACTCGCCAAATAAACACTGTCTAAAAGATATTAATTATCAATATGAAATATATAAAATATATTGAATATTAATTAATCTAATAATTTAAATGAATAAATATTCACAAACCTCTCATATTGTAGAACATCTTCACAGTTGGTGAGCAAATATGTTTGTAAATGAGCGTGCTCTCTCCGTAAGTCTCCGCTTCGTGGGTTTTCCACTAAGTCGTCCTATTTCCCTGAACATGTTTGGGACAGTAACATGATATGTTGCTCTCCCCTTTGTCATCATGCCGAGCAGGTCTTCGGTTTTGTATGCACTTCGATGGAAAATAGTATTCAGCAAAGATTGCAGTTTCTTCACTGATCACCTGTGTGACTATAGATCCTTCCACCTTGCTTAAATTTTTCACCTTCTTCTTCAGATGATGCATATAACGCTCAAAAAGATACATCCATCGGTACTGCACAGGACCACCAAGTTCCAATTCTCTTGCGAGATGAATAGCAAGATGTTCCATTACATCAAAGAATGATGGAGGAAATATCTTCTCAAGGTTGCACATGCTGACTGGTATGTTTGCCTTCAGATTACTAATACCCTCTGCAGTCACCGCCGGTGCATAAATCGCGGAAGAAAACACTTATCCCTACATATATAAAAGGCAAAATTTTTATAAGTATTAGGTTTATATAAACATAATTGTTAAATATAAAAATGTAAAAATAGAAGATACCTGTAATTGCTTCATGAACATTACGTGGCAATAGTGCGGAAAAAGCAAAAGGAAGGAGGCGCTGCATAATTACATGACAATCATGACTCTTCAAGCCAGTAAACTTTCCTTCGCTTCTATCAACGCAGTTCCGCAAATTTGATGCATAACCGTCTGGAAATTGCACTCTTTCTGTAATCCAATCAAAGAACTCTTCTTTTGCAGCACCATCCAGCCGATAAATAGGAAAAGGGGCCGTACCGTTCTCATCAACGTGAAGTTCGAACGATCACAGATATCGACTAAATCCAACTCGACTTCAAATTATCCTTCGTTTTACATTGGATGTTAAGGATTGTGTTCATCAGGTTGTCGAAGAAATTCTTCTCAATATGCATGACATCTAAATTATGTCGCAATAGATGACTCTCCCAATATGGCAGATCCCAGAAAATACTCTTTTTGTGCCAGTTATGTAGCTCTCCAACCGCATCGACTTGAATGTTTTCATGGCCACCAACGCCTGGCCCTTTCTGCACCAAAATCCCTCAACTGTTTCCACAAATCTTCCCACTAACTTCCTCAGGTGGACCATCAAACACCTGCTTGTTCTTCGTGAACAAAGTCTTACTTCTACGGTATGGATGATCAAGTGGTAGAAATCTTCTGTGACAGTCAAACCAACACGTTTTTCTTCCGTGCTTTAGTTGGAAAGCATCTGTGTCATCTTGACAATATGGACATGACAGCCTCCCATGTGTTGTCCATCCAGATAACATACCATATGCTGGAAAGTCACTTATTGTCCACATAAGTACTCCCCGCGATATAAAGTTTTCTTTGCACTAAACATCGTATGTCTCAAAACCATGCCCATAGTTGTTGCAGCTCATATATCAGTGGTTGAAGAAACACATCTAGTGATCTCTTAGGATGCTCTGGCCCGGGGACGAGAATTGAGAGGAACAAAAACTCTCGTCGCATGCACAAACTCGGCGGCAAGTTGTACGGTGTCACAATCACCGGCCATAGAGAATATTGTCTTCCATGCTTTCCAAATGGGCTGAAACCATCAGTACATAATCCAAGATAAACATTTCTTCTCTCAGCAAATTCGGATATGTTGACTGGAAATGTTTTCAAGCCTTTGCATCTGAAGGATGTCTAATCTCACAATTTGTGGAATGCTCTGCATGCCATCTCATTGCTTTTGATGTGCGCTCACACTGATACAACCTCTTCAATATTTCTATCAAAGGCAAATACCACATCCTTTTGAATGGGACTGGAACTCTTCCCTCGCCTCCGATAACGAGGTTTCCTACAAAATTTGCATTTATCTCGCTCCTTATCCGCCCCCAAGATCATGCAGTTGTCAATACATACATCTATCACTTTGTACGGTAGTTGAAGACCCGCAACAAGTTTCTGAACCTCGTAGTATGAACCCGGTGCAACATTATCCTCAGGTAGAATACCTTTGACAAAATCAGTAATCGCATCCACACATTCTTCAGCCAAATTATAGTCTGTCTTAATACCCATCAATCTAGTTGCAGATGATAAGGGTGAATGACCATCTCTACAACCTTTATACAAAGGTTGTTTTCCTGCATCCAACATGTCAAAAAATCTCCTAGATTCGGGATTTGGTTCTTCCCCTCTATAATGATCATGTACCATCTGCTCAGTACCTACACCATAATCTATATCCGTTCTAGGTTCTTCTAACCTAATATCAGGCTGAGGTTCGCTAACAGGCTGAGGTTCGCTAGTACTACCATATTCATAACCAGTTTCTCCATGAAGATACCAAACTTTATAATTTCTTGAAAACCCTTTCATATACAAATGAGTCCAAACATCCCATTCTTTTATAATCCTACTATTATTGCAAGTAGAACAGGGACATCTTAACATACAGGTTTTTGCATCCGGTTGCTGTTGAACAAGTGTCATGAATTCTCCAATCCTTGAGTATTCTTCCGTAAGCAACTTGGTGTTGGGATCCAAATGAGGTTTATCCATCCACTAACGATAATAACTTCGAAGACATGATTTTTTTTTGGAATTGTTGTGATTAGAGAGAGTGAAGAGAGAATGAGGAGTGAATGAGTTGAAAGAGAAGAGGTTGCATTTATAAGAAATTGCTTACGGCAATCCGACGGCATTCCGACGGAATTCCGACGACCACAACGGTTATATCCGCCGGAATTCCGGTATTTTCCTATCTCAACGGCTATAAACGGTCATATGTATTACTCGGCAACGGTCAAAGGTTCGTGAATTTCGTCGGTATATTCCGACGAAATTCCGACGACTACAATAGTTATATAATTAACCGCAAAGTCGTCGGAAATTTGTCGGAATATACCGACGAGATTCTGACGATCTCTACTTTTATATATTTAATCGAAATATCGTCGGAATGTCGTCGGAATATTCCGACAAACCTATTTGCGTCAGAAAGTCGTCGGAAATTACCGATGAAATTCTGACGACCGTGTATTTTTTGATTTCGTCAGAATTTCGTCGGAAAGCCGTCAAAAATGTCCGACGACTTTCGGGTCCGTCGGAACGTCCGTCGGAATTCAGCGTGTTTTCTTGTAGTGATCATCTCATTTGTAGCTTCTCTGAATGTGGTTGCACCTGACCTTTGCAGACTTCAGTGTTCCTTCTTCATCGATATTGGTTTGAGCTGAACTTTGGCCCTCTGTGATCCTGAAGTTTCTGCAGATACTGATATGCTTCAGCAAGTTTGAGGTTCCCGACCTTGTTGCGCAACAAAACGTCTTCTTGCAGTAATGACACATACATCTATCACGATTCTCCTTTGTTCTTGTGTAATGGTTTCAAATTTTCGACCTTGTAGGAAGAATCCGAGGAGATTTCTTTGCTTTGTATGTTTCTTCACTCCCTCCAGATGATACTTTACGCTTGCCTTTGCTATCCAGAGTCACCAACTCCTGTACTTCATCACCTTCTACATCTTTGTCATTCTCACGATCATCACGGTTTGGAGTTGAGGATGAATCCATCTGAAAAAATAGAGTCAGAAGCATTCATGATCAAAAGAGATTAAGAAATCGAAAACAGCTAACAGAAACCCCCAACATTCAATCGATTTTAAATAACTCAAACAGAACAAGTGAAGAAATCGGATTTCATCTAATAAAACTCGAACCCCAATTGAATCACAGAACAAGTAAATATATCAAACATTAGGGATTTCAAAATTGAAAAGGTATTATTTACCTGAGAATGATTTCGCGAAAACGAAGAAGATGGAGAGTGAATGAGTTTTTGAAACATGAGAGGCTCCTTGGGTTTAATAGCAGATACGATTAGGGATTTCGAAAGGTAGAAGAAGATCAATAGACTCTTACTTGATGATTTTTCGTCTCCAAAGTATCGAAACTCAGCAAAGTATCGAAACTCGAAGTCTCGAGAAGGGAAAGACTCTCACGCATGTTCTATAATGTATACGTGTGTTCCGTAATGTATACATATATGTGATATGTTATATAGGTTCGGGTTACTTCGGGTTACTCATCGGTTATCGGTTTAAACCGAACCGATCCAGAAACCCAATGTATCGCTTATCTAAACCCGATCGGGTATTTCAATGGATCTGGAACCGATCCAATCTCTCCACTTTGGTCCGGGTCCGGGTCCGGGTTCGGGTTCGGATTTCGGACATTATGCCCAGGCCTAAACTAGAGTGGGCAATTGGATCTTGCCTAATCGAATGGGGATATATGGGATATCTTGCAAAAGCATCTCAAAAGGATATATAGAAAATTTTGGATGTTTGATTTAATTTATGCAATAAAATAAAAAAAGTACTAATAAATACTATATCTATATCACATAGTGTTATAAATATTAATTTTATTGTTACATAAATAATGTTATTTTTGAATTTCAATGCAATTTAAATGTCATTTAAATTTAATATACAATGTATTATAAATAATTTTATTTGTCTCAAATATTATTGATTTAACACATGACATTAATATGAATATAAATACATTTTCAATCATTTCTTAATATGTGTGATAAGTAAAATACACATAAAGAAAGTTTTGTTGTTAATAAAACAAAGAAAAAGTGGGAGGGTAGAAAAAGATGTAAATAAAAGCATATGGTTATGAATGCAAGATTTATAGGTAGAGAGGTAAAAGTTTGATATGATGATTGATGACTACTAGGCCGCTATTCTTTATATATATAGTACATTTTTTCCCTTCTTATGACATGTGAAAATGAGGTTTGTTGACATGTGTTCTTTTTTCTTGTCTTTTTGTATTTTGGGTCTTTCTTTTAGATTATTGCAATTAAATTCTCTATTTTCTAATTATGCTCTATCTAATCCTTCTTACAGTAACCATCATCATTTAAAGTTTTATAATCTATTTTATTGTTCACAAAATTGCAAAACAAATAAAGAAATAAGTAAAAGAATATAAATTATAGTTTAAATGTTTAATTTATCCACAACTAAAAATAACATAAATTTTCACTGTTTTATTATTTTTTAATATTTTATATTATTTCATTTAAAATTATAAATTTATTTTAATATTAACCAAACTAAAGGAGAACACATAATATAAACATAAAACCTCCATAATCACAGAGAAAAAATGTCAAAGTAACACTAACTTAATAAAGGTCTAGAGCTGAAAGGCGATCAAGAACGAAAATTAAATTGTCTCACTTTATCATAGAGTGATTTGGCCAGAACAATCAAAATTCAGAAAATGTAGAAAGATAATCTTTGAAACAAATCAATCCCTCGAACACAAAGAAGCGTGATTAAGAACCAATGCAAAGAACCAAGAAAGTAGATTAGAAGAAGAATAATAAACAGAAGGCCAAAATCACCACAAAGTAGGAAGACACATGTCGAACGAAACATAAGCACAACCACAAGCTATAAGAGGTAAAAAGCACCTCACAAACTAAACAAGCACAAACAGACGCCTATGCCGGTCCAAAACCCCAAAGCTCAGATAGAAAGGACCAAAGTTCCAAGAGACTAACTCCGCACACTTATACTAAGGAAAGCAGGGAAGAAGAGAATAGCCTAAGTGAGGGAGAATGAAAGCCAACCCCTGAGAAATCAGAACCCAAACTTGAGACCATAAACAATCTTCCAATTCTACAGAGTATACACAGAGGAGAACATTATCCAAACATGAAGTACCAAACATGGCGAAAGAGAGAGCCACAGAGACCCAAACAGCAATGAAAGCTGCAACAAGATGAGAGATCATAGATGGAAAGCTAGACAAAATGAAATAAGCAAATTGTGGAACCGTCCTCGAGCTATAGAAGTCAGGTCACCAATATCCATATCTTGAAAACCAAGATGAGAAGGGACTATCGGCGTAACCCAACGACGAGGGAAAGAACTTCAAAGACGACCAAACTTTGACTCAACCCAAGAAGATACAATTCCTAACATCAGCCAAAATCTAAGGAAGAAGAGGAACAACCAATATTGACCAGAACAACTTACAACGCCTGGAAAAACAACCGCACAACTGAAAACTTATAAGTCTGATCTATAATAAATACCAGATAATCTCACATGAGAAAAATGTGAGGAAGAACAAGAGCACATATATGAATGTTTTTCCTGTGATGGTGAGAATCACTGCACACTGGAAAGGTAAACGAAATGCATAAATGATGACTGCTCAATTTAAACATATAGGAAAAGAGCACATAACATCTTAAAAATAATGTTAAAATAATAGGAAAAAATATAATGTTTTACTCTGAAACTATTAATCTTAGAATCAACAAATGACTAAATGTAAATTTATGGAAATTTAATGTGCTTTACATCACATGCTCAATCCACCACTAATAAGTTCTATTATACCCACAACAACACACTATTAAAAACAAACACATAATATATTAACATATTATCTATTATTACATAACTTAATAAAATACCAAATAATACTTTTAACAAATAAAGATGACTACATAATTAGTTAATTACATCATCCAAAAAATCATAATTGATAACAATAAAACAATCGCGCGGACACACCCCTAGTTCAAAATAAAGTTTAGTTCTATTTTTGTTAGCTCGTTTCAACATAAATTTTACCGAAATAAGTTTAGTTTGATTCAGTTTGGTATTTGGTTAGTTCTGATTTTGAAAATTCTACCAAAATTTTTTGATTCTGGTTTAATTTTGTTAAAATTTTGTTTATGTTTGGTTAATTTTGGTTAGTTCGGTTATTTTCAGTTTGTTCGGTCGAAACTTGGTTAGTTGAATTTGTTCTTTTTCAGGTTTTTGATATGGCTTGGTTAGAAAAAAATAATTAAAAAAAAAAACTAATCGAAAAACCAATTGTCAAAGTGAACCGAAAATCAACCTTTCTAACAAAACTACCGAATTGAGCTGAACTCCTAACAGAAAAATTCGGTTTGCTGCGGTTCAGAGGTTTTAATTCAAAATCCCAGCCCTAATGACAACTACTCAAAAGTGCCAAAATAAACTCACCCTATAATGATCACCTAGTGTTCCTCTCCTTAAGCCTCACGAGTTGGGTCGGGGCATCGTAGTCAGGGATGTTGAGCCAGAGACCATGAGAATCAGCAGTGGTTACACCTTCACGAAGACTAAAAGGGTATCCGCGGAAAAATTCAGAACCTTCACGGTAAGGATATATACAAGGTGTTAAAGAACAATGGAGGCGATGGACAGAGAAGAGTCCAATCTAATCGTGTGTGAGTAGTTTGCGTTGTTATTGAGACTTATCTTGTATGTTTATGTTTAGTGGAGTCCAATGTATTCCAGACATCAACAACACATAAGTATTATATGTTACTTCCTTATACGATCACGAAGCAAGCAGACACATTAAGTCCAACTGTTTTAGAAAATAATGATCATAGTTTATGAAATAAGACAAATGAACGGTAAAAGAAAAAAACAAAGCATCATGAACTTTCGAAATTATTCTACAAAAACCGAACACTCTCTATGTAATCCGAAAAGAAAATTCCACCCGGATAACGCGTAAAGCTACAGCCTGCGTTTCCCTTGACCTTAATTTTTCTTAAGTTGCCAGTGTAGTGGTTGTAAAGGACAACATAAGCATCATTAGGGCTGTAGCGGTATGGTGCCAAAATAAACTCACCCATCAGAGTGATGCCTTGGATTTGGATGTATATAAAATTAAATAACCTCTTCCAAGGCTCAACACTGAAAGTAAGCTTCTTCAACCATTTATGTTCTTCAGCATCTTGATCCATAACCCACACATCAAACTTGTATGCTGGTGTTTGGGTGGGTATTGCTACTTTCCCTTGGTAGTTTAAAATCACAACGTAAGAATTTTGATCCTCCTTAGATAGTACAGTCTCTGTGGGTACTCCGGTTATACGATGAAACTTTTCAGACCTCGAATCAAATCTCATTACGCTGTGTTGCGACACACTATTGCCAGTTTCAGCTAAATAATATATAAAACCATCTATGCACACGCTGCTAGACCAAGGACAGTGAGGGATGCTACATTCTACCATTCTCCATGATTTTTTCTTATCTCCCAATGTGAACACTTGATGCTGAGACGATGGCCCTCCAGAATTAGGACCATGCAGTGCTTCCGTCATGCACAATACTTTATACTGATCACTAACTGAATCATATCCGAAAAAACTTATTGCGACCTTTCTTCTGGTTCGGACTCTAGGTAAAGCTATGGACTTACCAGTGGTGGGGTTAACTATGAATTGTTCTTGACCATATCCAGTACATAGTAAGCCATTCACGTAATGTGCACGGTACACATGATTTGGTAGTGGACATGATGAGCGCGAGAGGAAAGACGAAGAGAAGAAGTACCAATCTTCGTTTTCGAAATATCTTTCTTTTCCATACCGACCATTGAAAGCGATTAGGAAACGTGGTTGAGAAGAACAAGAACCAAGCGGGAAAGATTTGATAAAATCTCTACTACGGATGATGGTAGCCCATAACTTGGATACTAGAAGAAACCTAGCTATGGATTTTAGAGGCAATCTTCCAAGTATCTCAATCACCAAGTCTAGAGGGAGTACATCAAAGGTGCTTGAGGTTTGTGCATTAGTGGTCAGGGTGCTTTTATTCTTTTTGCTGCGTGTGATCATCATATGCTTATTTCTAAATCCTAAAGTATATATCTCTCTCCGTCTACTCTTTGCTTTTGTGTTTTCTTTTCTCTACTGTCTTTTCTCTTTTAAAGGAAGAAAAGTAGGTTAAACAATCTTATATATTAGGTCTGGTTAAAAAACTTTGATTAGATCTAACCCTCGTAAATCTCTTTACCTCCATACACCAGAAGCGTTAAACTAAAATGGGGCATGCCATTTAGACAATGTCAATTAGGACCAAAGCCCAGAACCCAAACCCTATATTTTCTATCATTTTGTTTAATTATATACTACTATAGTATTAAACAATCACATTAATTATATAATAAAATTTATATTTTTCGTGTATGTTATATTTTGTATTTTTAAAAATGATACTAAATTATTAAAAAAGTTAAAAATTTCATACTGAAATTTTGTGATCAATAGCTTAAAACTTTTGTTATAACAAGATAAAAATGATCATAAAACTGTATGAACAGAAAATCTAATTTAATATAAAACAAACATACATATTTTAATTTCAAAATTTTATAAATAAATACCATACTTATATTGTTTTTATAATTTTAATTCAATCAAATAATTATAACATATTTTACATATATTTTATTATTTAAAAATATTTTTAATTATTTGTTTAATAAATATTATATAAAATATTGCATTTCCCTCAGCGAGGGTTATTACCTATTAATGTTTTGAAGCTTAATTGTTATAAAAAACTGTTAAAATTGGCTTTATATTTGAAGATGAAAAAAATTAGTTTTTTTAAAAGGTAAAAGTGACATATGTAATGTTATAATTAATTTTTCTCAGAAGCCTAGAAAGCTCGAAAAGTTTATAGCCTATTAGAACCAGGCAGAGCTTTGAAATATATGTCTAAAATATTTTTGGGCTAGGCCGAATTAGTGTAATTGCAAAATGAATTGATCTTATAAATAATTTTCTTTATCTTAGATACTACTATTAGTTAAACAAGTGTAATTAATAAAAACATAAATGTATTTTAATCAATTTTTTAATTTGTGTAAAAATATGAAAATCATACTCTTCATATAGAGGAAGGAAGAAACACATAAAGAAATTTTTTTTTTGTTTGTCAATGATACAGAAAAAAAGTGAGAGAAAAGAAGGAAATGTAAAGAGAAGCATAGAATACAAACAACATTTATAAGGACAACTTCAATCATTAAACCAAATTTTTCTGTTGAAAAACCAAATAGTGTTTTTGGTGTTAAACTTTTATTTATAAAATAAAGAGGTAAACTTTAATTTTTTTGTTTTTTGTTTTTATGAAAGTATATAAAATAAGAAAATATTTACTTCTGACAAAAAATTGTACCCTAATATTATGGGTCCCAGGCGGTCGTAGTGTCTGCCCTTAGACCACCCACAATAGAGGTGTTGAAAGTCTTTTTCAACAGTTGAACCCTTTGCAGTAAGGATGTTGTTAATCTGTGTAATCCTAGCTGTCATCAATGCTTGTTGAAATTCTTCAACGTCTGTTGAAAAATTTTGGTGGCCGAACGCTGCACCGCTGCCACGTGTCACCTTCTGGTTGGACAGAAATGGTGGGCGTGTATGCACGCGCTGCGCTAGGCACGATTTTTTTTTAATGATGTGTTCTGATTGGCTGTGCAGATTTTTTAGATTTTTATCCTCATCCAATCATTCAAACAAACTTATTATATAATAATTTTTTAAAAAACATAAAATTATATCAAAATTCAAGATTTTTTATCTATAAATTGAGACTATTCTCATTTCATTTGGATACATAAAAACGTCATTTTCCATTATAATCAACTATTTTCGTGTTTTAATCTTCTTTTTTGTTAAATGGATCTCAATAATAATCTTTTTAACACTCAAAACTCTTCTAATGTTTTGTTTAACTTCCAAAATCCCAACAACTATTAATTTCAAAACCAAATTTCAAACCAACACCAAAATAAAATTAATTTTTCGTATTTTAAGAAATAAATTTAGGTAAATATTTAACTTAAAATGAATATATTCTTAATTTTAATTTTAATTGTTTTATTAATATTTATTTTTCGTATTATTTAAAAATAACTTAAGTATAATAATTCAAAATAAATATTATTAAAAGTTATGTTATTTTAGTTTTTTAAGTTAATTATTAATATGTAGTTATTATATTGTAAGAAAAACAAATAATATGAATTAAAAGTTGTGGGGTAGGGTGTTGAATTTTTTAAAACAAACCATTGTAAAGGTTTAGAATGAAATGTGTTGAATAATGAGGTGAAAGAAGGAGAAAATGACATGGAATGTTAAAAAAGAAAAATGAAGGTATTGAAGGTGGAGAGGATCTTGAAACCATTGTTAATGGTCAACTGAGCCCGGCCGGCACTGTTTACACCACAAAAACTTAAAAGGGTATCCACGGACGAAATCAGCTGGCCTCAGGATCATACAAGGTGACAGGTGTTGAAGAAAATGGAGTCGGTGGACAGAGAAGACACAATGTAGTGGAGTCCAATGCATTCGTATGTGAATAATTTGATGTTATAGAACTCGCATGTTCACGTTTAGTAGACGTATTCCATACATTCAACAACCAATGTTTTATTTTATTTGTTACTACTTTTATAGATCACGAAGCTAGCAGACATTAAAGTCCCAACAGGTTTAAGAAAATATGGTGATCATAGTTTATGAGGAAAGACTAATCAACGGTTAAAAATAAAAACAAAGTAAAAAGGTATCAGATATCATGCACTGTCGACATATTCTACAAAAACCGAGCACTCTCTGTGTAATCCGAAATAAAAATTCCTGGACGATTAGGCTTAAAGTCATAACCTGGATACTAGAAGAAACCTAGCTATGGATTTCAGACTGCTAAAGGCATTGCTCTAACACACTCCAATGGATGCTTCACAGAGTCCCCACATATGCACTATCGTTTCACAGCTAGTGGAAAGCACTCTGTGTTGGGAAGCATTGAGTGTTCTCGAAGCCCTTCTTCAAAGCTGTAGCCCGGTACAACTGTACAAGGCGGTAGCCATCCTCAGGATTCCGGTTACTTTGAGAACGGGATTGATGAGAAAACGCTTGTACCTCAGACTTCATCCAAAGCCCTACACAATGATGGCGGCAACAATTAATATCGCAAGCTTTTCCTCTCGGAGCAGCTGCATCAGAGTCAGGGATACCTCCGAGAGATGTGGCTTTGCAGAACACAAGGCTAATATTGGGTCACCATGATTGCAAACATGCAAGTCTTTTTGCAATGATTTGGTTTTGTTTGTATGTTTTTCAGATGTTTTCATCAATAAGCAATGTATTCAGATGTTTTTCAGATAATATTGGGTCGAGTTCTCGATAACTGTGCTCTGGGAAGAAGAGGTTACCGAAGATTAATACCTTTGTCACCACGATCGCAAACATTCAAGTCTTTTTGCAATGCAATGATTTGGTTATTTGTATGTTTTTTTTCCATAAGCAATGTGTTTGTGTGTGAATAGAGACTTTACTTGTATGTTCACGTTTAATGGAGTCCAGACATTCAACAACGAAAGTTTTATTTGTTACCACTTTTATAAATCACGAAGCAAGCAGACACACTGGTTTTACAAAATATGGTGATCATAGTTTATGAAATAACACTAACCAAAAACAAAAACAAAACAAAAAAACAAAAACAAAAACAAAAACAAAAACAAATTATGGTATCAGACAACAAGAACTGTCGACATATTCTACAACAACCGAACACTCTCTATGTAATCCGAAAAAAATATTCCTTTCACAACAGATTTAGGCTTGAAGTCATTGTCTGCGTTTCCTTGGACATTAATTTTTCTAAAGGTATCAGTGTAGTGGTTGTAAAGGACAACATAAACATTATCAGTGCTGTAGTCTTTTGGTGCCAAAATAAACTCACCTGTCTGAGTGATGCCTTTGATGTATATACACCTAAATAGATCCTTCCAAGGCTCAACGTTGAAAGTAAGTTTCTTCAACTATTTATGTTCTTCATCATTGGGATCAATAACCCACACATCAAACGTGTGTGATATTTGAGTGGTTATTGCTACTTTGCCTTCGAAGTTTAAAATCACAACGTCGCTATATTGATTCTCATTTAGTAGAATCTCCGGGGACACTCCAGTAACAAGATCAAACTTTTCAGACCTCGAATCAAATCTCATTAAGCTGCGTTGCGACACATTAGTAGTGCCTGTTTGAGCCATATAATATATAGCGCCACCTATGCACACACCGCCGCTAGACCAAGGACGATGAGGAATGCTACATTCTACCATTCTCCATGATCTTTTCTTAACTCCCAATGTGAATACTTGATGCTGAGACGATGGTCCTCGAAAATGAGGACCATTTTGTGCTTCCGTCATCCACAATACTTTATACTCATCACTAACTGAATCATATCCGAAAAAACTTATTGCGACCTGTCTTCTGGTTCCAACTCTAGGTAAAGCTATGGACTTACCGGTGGTCGGGTTGACTATGAATTGTTCTTGACCATATCCAATGCAGAGTAAGCCATTCACGTAATGCGTATGGTACACAGGATTTGGTAATGGACATGATGAACGCGAGATGAAAGACGAGGAGAAGAAGTACCAACGTTTTTCTTTGAGATTTCTCCCTTCTTTTATATCTAGACCACTGAAGGCGGTTAGGAAGCGAGGCTCATGAGAAGAACAAGAACCAAGCGGGAAAGATATAATAAAATCTCTACTGCGGATGATGGTAGCCCATAACTTGCATACTAGAAGAAATCTAGCTATGGAATTCACCGGCAATCTCCCAAAAATCTTCATCACCAAGTCTAGAGGGAATCCATCAAAGGTGCTTGAGGTTTGTTGATTAGTTGACACGCTGGTGGTTTTATTCTTTTTGCTAGGTGTGATCATCATCATATGCTTGTTTCTTAACCCAAAGTTATATCTCTCTCTGTCTACTCTTTGCTCTTCTGTTTTCTCTATTCTCTTTTTCTCTTTTAAAGGAGGAGCCTAAGTGAAACAATCTTATATATAGGTCTTGGTTAGAAGCCCTAGATTAGATCTAACCCTAGTAATCTCCCTAACTCCATACACCAGAAGCATTAGCAAGCCATATAGACATGTTAATCAGGACTGAAGCCCAGAGCAAGAACCAGTCCAATAGACTTAGTTATGTTATATAAACAAAAAATGAGTTTCTTGATCTAAACTTATTTGGGCTTTCGATATTTTAGGTTTAAACACATTTGGGCTGCGGCTAGTTCTACAAACTTAAAATTTACATTTTAAAATAAAAAAAAGCATTTGTGTGAATAGATCCATCTTTGGTATTGATATATTGTTTTAATATTCTTGATTTGAATTATAACAAAACAAATATGGAAATTGTGAATGTTCATTAGTGTTTGATCATTTCAAAATTTACATTCTAAATTCTAAATATACATTCTAAATTTTTCTGTTTAATAAAAGTGTTATTTTGAAACGATTTTGTTATACAAAGAATATCATTTAATGCAATTTATACATATTTAAAATTTACTATTAATTGTAAAGTGCATTGATCTTATAAATGATTTTATTTATATCGGATATTATTGATTAAATATAAATAATTAATACATATATGCATTTCAATCATTTTAATCTTTGTCAAATATCAAAACGATACATTTCATTAAATGGAGGAAATACATAAATATTTTTTTGTTAATAAAACAGAAAAGTGGGAAAATAGAAAAAGAAGTAAATAGGGCATAAAAACTACAAAACACAACATTTATAAAGATTTTTCCCACCAAAAAAAACATTTATAAAGATTTTGGTTTTGAAATTACACCAAGTTTGGTGTTTTGATGGTGAACTTAAAATTTATAAAGTAAAGAGGTAAACAATGAGAAATAACTGATTATGATGATTGATGACAACTACTCAAAAGTGCCGAAATAAACTCACCTGATCAACGTTGAGCGAGAGACCATGAGAACCAGCCCAGTGAAAAACACCTTCACGAAGACTAAAAAGGATATCCACGGACGAAGTCAGCACCTTTACGGCTTTACGGTAGGGATCATACAAGGTGTGTTGAAGACCAATGGAGTCGATGGACAGAGAAGACACATTTAGTGGAGTCCAATGTATTCGTGTGTGAATAGTTTGAAGTTATAGAGACTTAACTCTTATGTTCAAGTTTACTGGAGTCCAATGTATGCCAGACATTCAACAACGAAAGTTTTATTTTATTTGTTACTACTTGTATAGATCACGAAGCTAGCAGAAACATTAAAAGTCCAACTGGTTTTAGAAACATTCAACAAGTATATCATGAACTGTCGACATTCTTTAGAAAACGAACACTCTCTATGTAATCCGAAAAAAATATTCCTATCAGATGATTGCGCTTAAATATTCCTAAGGACGGTGAGGGATGCTACATTGTACCATTCTCCATGATTTTTTCTTATCTCCCAATGTGAATACTTGATGCTGAGACGATGGCCCTTGAGAATTAGGACCATGCAATGTTTCCGTCATGCACAATACTTTATACTCATCACTAACTGAATCATATCCGAAAAAACTTTTTGCAACCCCTTCTCTTGGTTCTGACTCTAGGTAAAGCAATGGACTGACCAGTGGTGGGGTTAACTATGAACTGTTGTTGACCACATCCGATGCATAGTAAGCCATTAACGTAATGCGAAGGCTGAGTTTTTCTAGCTATCCGATGCATAGGTAAAGCAATAGTCTGCGTTTCTATGGACCTTAATTTTTCTAAAGCTATCAGTGTAGTGGTTGTAAAGGACGACATAAACATCATCAGATTTGTAGCAGTGTGGTGTCAAAATAAACTCACCCGTATGAGTGATGCCTTTGATGGATACAGAATGAACTGGCCTCATCCAAGGTTCACCAGTGAAAGTAAGTTTCTTCAACCATTTATGTTCTTCAGAATTTTGATCCATAACCCACACATCAAACGTGTATGGAATCATAACGCTCCGTTCCCGTTTGGTGGGTATTGCTACTTTCCCTTGGTAGTTTAAAATCATAACGTAATTATACTGACCCTCAGATAGTGCAATCTCTACGGGTAATAAGATGAAACTTTTCAGACCTCAAATCAAATCTTATAAAGCTGCTTCGCGTGCCCGTTATAGCAGCATAATAAATAACACCATCTATGAACACACTGATAGAACAAGGACGGTGAGGGATGCTACATTCTATCATTCTCCATGATTTTCTCTTATCTCCTAATGTGAATATTTGATGCTGAGACAATGACCCTTGAGAATTAGGACCACGCAGTGCTTGCGTCATATCCGAAAAAGCTTAGTGAGGTCCTTCTTCTCGTTCTGACTCTAGGTAAAGCTATGGACTTACCGGTGGTCGGGTTAACTATGAATTGGGGTTGATCATATCCGATGCATAGTAATCCATTACCGTATTGCAAACGGTCCACAGGATTTGGTAATGGACATATGATGAGCGCGAGAGGAAAGACGACGTGAAGAAGTACCAATCTTCTCTTTCTAAATACCGTTTTTTTTTCTAGACCACTGAAAGCGGTTAGGAATCTAGGCTGAGACGAACAAGATAACCAAGCGGGAAAGTTTTGATAAAATCTCGACTGCTGATGATGGTAGCCCATAACTTGGACCTAGCTATGGATTTTACAGGCAATCTCCCAATAATCTCCATCACCAAGTCCAGAGGAAGTACATCATAGCTTGAGTCCTGTGGATTAATGGTCACGGTGGTTTTATTCTTTTTGTTTCTCTCCGTCAACTATTTTCATTTGCTTTTTTCCAGCGAGGAGTAAAACTGTATAAATATGGAGTTGATCAATCGTTCTGAAAGACGGGCATAGGTTAAGCCCTAGTAAATCTCTCTAACTCCATACACCAGAAGCGTTAAATTAAAAAGTGAGCAGGCCACAGTAGCATATTAATGGGCTTGCTGCCTATCTAACCAGAGTGTAAAACTGGATGTTGTCTAATAGGGTCGGGGGCTTTATGGATAGGGTCTATGGATCTTGCAAAAAAACATAAAACGGATTGGAATTTTGGATGCTGTTTTCATTAATGAAAGTTGAAAAAAAAAAGAAAACAAGTTTAATGTAAACAGAAGTATTGTAGAAGCCATTTAGTCCAGTAATCGATAGCTGGATTAAGAGTTCATCAAATCGATAGTGAGATCAAATTTTATTACTATAGTACTATGAATCAAGATGCTAAGCTCCGAACATTTTCATGTGTTTAAAGAATTACTTGTTCATATATTTTCAGTCAATGAAGTTGAGAAACACGAGACTCTCTACGTGGAGTAATGAAAGAAACAGTAATGGGAAAGGCCTTTTATTATCGAAACGAGAAAGAAAAAAAAAAGCTGGAAGAATAGCAAAACAAAAACATAAATAGCACTACAAATCCTAGGAAATCCACACTCGACGATGAGAAAGTAATGATGATAAGTGACAACTAATCAAAAGCGAACAAAATCCGAAAAAAGTAAAAAAAAAAAAAGATAATTTGAGCTTAAAAAATAACCAAAACTGCGGTGGTCTTTTTTTGTTTGCTCAAGCAGTAGCTGGTGGGTTAAGCTCATCCCAAGCTTCAATCCATGTGACCATGGCGTCTGCAAGCTTGTCAAAGTATGGGTCTAGGGAGCTCAGCTTCTCCTTGACCATCTTTGAGAGCTCAATGTAGCATTGCTGAACAGTGGTTGCTTCCTTAGATAGCTTCACGTTCTGGAAGAAAAGAATTATATCATCCTGCCAAAAGATTCCCTTGTATTCCTTCTTCAGGTTCACAAACGGGTTGCTCGCTTTGCTGTGGTATATGTATGGCAAAACGGTCTTCATTTCCAAGTCCAATGTTGGATATTTAACTGTATCATTACACCCATTTAAATGAATAATTGCAACTGTCTAGATGAACAATTACAACTATTTGTGTTTGTAACTTTTTTTTTTTGTGCACCTGTGTTTGTGTTTGTAACTATTAGTGATGATTCATTGTAACTTTTGGTGTTAAACTATTGTAACCGTTGGTGATTAAAGCTTTTAGTGATGAACCATAGTGACTTTCCCCTAACCATTACAATTATTGGTGATAACCATTGCAGTCTTTAGTATTCTATGTAAGGATTTGTTGGCATTTTCAAATCAAAACGTGAATCATAACTTGAATCACATGTCATAATTTGAATCATAAAAAAAAAATCTGAAACTAATTAGTAGATAGAGAAAGAGATTCATTGTTCAAACATCTTTGACGAAACACATATAAGCATTAAAGCTCTATTTTGTTATTCTTGTATCTTAGAGTCGAACAAGATTGATACTTTGATTGTCTTATCCTAATAAGGAATTTCGTGTACCCAAAGGTTTATAATAGGGTCGAAATACTCTTTAAAGAAAACATGGCGATTCATTCATTATCCAAGTTTATAGTTCACACCCATTCGGGTTATCAAACCACAAATTTAACCAACACCCAAGTGATCATAGATCACCTATTAAACAAAGATTAGGTGAGCATGTGCTTCATTAACATAAATCAAGACGGCTTGAGTGAGTTCAAAAAGTGAGTATACCTTGATGCACCAACCAGCCCACATCGTCGTAGCGACCAATAGGATGACCATCACCCATGCGACCAAAGTACATAGCTGGTCCAATCAAATCACGGTCGAAAGCCAAGTTCATCCGCACATTGGGAAAAGTGTTCCTTTTGGGATGGTCATCACAGCATCCACATACCTGACATCATATCAAAAATGTTTAGCAAAGCCTTGAACAATTAATTGAAAAAAACTCTCATAGAAACTGGTTATAATAATAATAATATAATAATAATAATAACCTAGTGTTCCTCCCCTTAGGCTTGACGGGTTAGGTAGGGCCGTAGGGGCATCGTAATCAGGGATGTTAAGCCAAGAGACCATCGGAAGCAGTGGTAACACCTTCACGAAGACTAAAAGGGTATCCATGGACGAAATCAGCACCTTTCACGGTAAGGATCATACAAGGTGTTGAAGAACAATGGAGTCGATGGACAGAGAAGACACATTTTAGTGGAGTCCAATGTACGTATTCGTGTGTGAATGGTTTGATGTTATAGAGACTTAACTCTTATGTTCACGTTTACTGGAGTCTAATGTATTCCATACATTCAACAACCAAAGTTTTATTTTAATTGTTACTGCTTTTACAGATCACGAAGCAAGCAGACACATTAAAAGTCCAACTGGTTTTAGAAAATATGGTGATCATAGTTTTTGAAATAAGACAAATCAAAGGTTAAAAAAAAAAACAAAGTATGGTATCAGATATCATAAACTGTTGGAATATTCTACAAAAACCGAACACTCTCTATGTAATCCGAAATGAAAATTCCTGTCAGATGATTACGCATGATGAAGTCATACTTCGCGTTGCCTTGGACCTTAATTTTTCTAAAGGTATCAGCGTAGTGGTTGTAAAGGACAACATAAACATCACTAGATTTGTAGTAGTATGGTGCCAAAATAAACTCACCCGTCGTCTGAGTGATGCCTTTGATGTGTACAAAAGAAAAATTAAATAATTTCTTCCAAGGCTCAACACTGAAAGTAAGTTTCTTCAACCATTTATGTTCTTCAGCATCTTGATCCATAACCCACACATCAAACGTGTATGCTGGTGTTTGGGTGGGTATTGCTACTTTCCCTTGGTAGTTTATAATCATATCGTACTGAAATAGTTCAAACTCTGTGGGTACTCCTGTAACAAGATGAAACTTTTCAGACCTCAAATCAAATCTCATTACGCTGCGTTCCGTACCCGTTTTAGCAGCATAATATATAACATCATCCATGCACACACTGTTAGAATAAGGACGGTGAGGGATGCTACATTGTACCATTCTCCATGATTTTTTCTTATCTCCCAGTGTGAATACTTGATGCTGAGACGATGGCCCTCGAGAATTAGGACCATGCAGTGCCTCTGTCATGCACAATACTTTATACTCATCATTAACTGAATCATATCCAAAAAAGCTTTGTGTGGTCTTTCTTCTGGTTCTGACTCTAGGTAAAGCTGTGGACTTACCAGTGGTGGGGTTAACTAGGAATTGTTCTTGACCACATCCGATGCATAGTAATCCTTTAACGTAATGAGAACGGTATGGTATCCTCTGATAAGAATTTGGTAGTGGACATGAGCGCGAGAGGAGAGAAGACGACGAGAAGAAGTACCAATCTTCTTTATCCATATATCCTTCTCTATCTACAGCACTTAACGCGGTTAGGAATCGAGGCTGAGAAGAACAAGAACCAAGCGGGAAAGATTTGATAAAATCTCGACTTCGGATGGTCCTAGCCCATAACTTGGATACTAGAAGAAACCTAGCTATGGATTTCACAGGCAATCTCCCAAGAATCTCTATCAACAAGTCTAGAGGGAGTACATCATAGCTGCTTGAGGTTTGAGGATTTGTGGTCACGGTGGTTTTATTCTTTTTGCTACGTGTGGTCATCATCATATGCTTGTTTCTAAACCCTAAAATATATCTCTCTTCGTCAACTATTTTGATTTGCTCGTTTCTCTTCTCTCTTTTAAAAGAGGAGCATAGGTTAAACAATCTTATATATGTATGTGTCTTTGCTAAAATCCCTAGTTTTGATCTAAGACCTCGTAACTCTTTTTTATTTTTCTTTTGTCAACCATGAGCCCTTGTAAATATATCTAGCAATTCTAGCTAGATACACCAGAAGCGTTATAAATGGAAAAGGGGAAGGCCACAATAGCATATTAATGGGCCTGACCATCCAACCAGAGTGAGCAACTGGATATTGTCTAATTGGTTCGGGTTATTTATGGATAGGGTCTATACTCTAGATCTTTCAAAAACATACTGATGTTTTACATCAATACACAAATATTAAGAAATCTATTGTGTTTTAAAAGTATCTTCATAAATATAAATTAAATTTATTTTTTTAATTACAGAAAATAGCAAAAATATGATTAGATACATAGCTTTTGATAAAGATAAAGATACCTAACAAATGTGTGTACATATTATATTATGAAACAAGAAAAATCACCTACACTATTGAAACAAAAACGGATTTAGAAATTTTGGTTACTGTTTTTATTTACGAAAGTTTATTGTAAATTTTAAAGTCTTGTGGAAACCCTTTAGTCCGTTAATTAGTAGTTTGATTAAAAGTTCATATATATCTCTAAGCTGAAACTGTCATCAAATTTTATTACTATAGTACTAATGCAGTGATCAAGATGCTAAGCTTCGAACATTTCATGTGTTTAAAGAATTACTAGTTCATATTTCAGGTTATGAACTTGAGAAACAAAGACTACGTGGAGTAATGAAAGAAACACTAATCAGAAAGGCCTTTTATTAATGAAACAAAAAAAGAGAAAAAGCTGGAAGGAATAGCACCAAAAAAAACCATAAATAGCACTACAAATCCACCACTGTTTATAAATAAACCGGTGGACGATGACAAAGTAATGATAATGATGATAAGTGACAACTAATCAAAAGCGAACTTCATAAAATCCGAAAAGTAAAATAGATAATTTGAGTTTTTTAAAAAAAAATAACCAAAACTGTGGTGATTTTTTTTTTTTTGGTTGGCTCAAGCAGTAGCTGGTGGGTTAAGCTCATCCCAAGCTTCAATCCATGTGACCATGGCGTCTGCAAGCTTGTCAAAGTACGGGTCTAGGGAGCTCAGCTTCTCCTTGACCATCTTTGAGAGCTCCATGTAGCATTGCTGAACAGTGGTTGCTTCCTTAGATAGCTTCACGTTCTGGAAGAAAGGAATGATATCCTCCTGCCAGAAGATTCCCTTGTATTCCTTCTTCAGGTTCACAAACGGGTTGCTCGCTTTGCTGTGGTATATGTATGGCAAACCGGTCTTCACTCCCAACCCCAAGTGGTCACAGATCACCTATTACAAAAAAAAAAAAAAAAATTAGGTGAGCATGTGCTTCATTAACATTCATTAACCAAAATGGAATGTAAAAAAGTGAGTTTTACCTTGATGCACCAACCAGCCCACATATCGTCGTAGCGACCAATAGGCTGACCATCGCCCATGAGACCAAAGTACATAGCTGGTCCAATCAAATCACGGTCGAAAGCCAAGTTCATACCGCACATTGGGAAAAGTGTTCCCTTTGGGATGGTCATCACAGCATCCACATACCTGACAACATATCAAAAACGTTTAGCAAATAAATGAAAAACACACATAGAAACTGGTTAATAATAATAAATAAAAATGATGATCACCTAGTGTTCCTCTCCTTAGGCTTGACGAGTTGGGTAGGGGCATCGTAATCAGGGATGTTGAGCCAGAGACCATGAGAAACAGCAGTGGTAACACCTTCACGAAGACTGAAAGGGTATCCACGGACGAAGTCAGCACCTTCACGGTAAGGATCATACAAGGTGTTGAAGAACAATGGAGTCGATGGACAGAGAAGGTTCTTGATGTGTTGCTCAAGAGCGTTCACTGCTTTCCCAGATGGATCCTTAGCAACCTATATTATACACATCAAAAGAAAATATATAAATGAGACAAATGACCAAAACAAATACATACATCAAAGCCATTAAACACAATAAAATAAACAGAAGGTGACATCAGAACACAATAAAATAAACAGAACGACATGTAACAATATCGTAAAGCTAGCAATAATGACACATAGAGATCAGACCAAACAATGTAGTAAACAAAAAAAGACATCAACTTTACACAAGTTGAAACAGATCAAGACTCATCAGTGGATCTACGGATCTGGTACAAAACATTGAGTTACACAATTGACTTAGCTAATCCGACAAGAACCTAAGATCTAACATCAAATCTACGAAAATTCAAAGCCAAAAAAAAAGCAGATCTAGATCCAAAAAAGTCGAAGAGGACTTACGAAGCAATCGTCATCAATGGTGAAGATATACTTCTTCTTAGACACCATGTACCCAAAGCAACGACAAGCAGAGTCCTTGAACGAGATGCACGAAGCTTTCGGCCCGAGGATCCGGTTAATGTCGTTCCTGTTGTAGAGCTCGTAGTCGTAGCCCTCGGGGACGTGGATCTTCTTCGTGGGGTCTCCGTCCTGGACGATGATGAGATGGTACGGCTGGAGGAAAGGCCTCCACATCTCGAGGAAATCGAGGTTACGGATCGTGGGGATCACGATGTCGAGCTCATCTTTCAGCAGCGGTGTTGGGTTCACCGGAATTCCAACGGTGTTCGCCGGGTCAACCATGGTGTGATGAGATCGGATCGGATCGGGTCGGTGGAGTGGAGAGATGAGATGTGTGTGTTTTTTTTTATGAGACCTAGTAAGTCTTCTGTTTATAAAGACTTTTGTGAACGTTCAGATGTGTGCGATCCAAAAGCTGTTGGGCTGTAAAGTGAATTTTGTGTCCTGTCTTTTTTATATTCCGTTTAATTAGGTTTTGTAATAATCTTTATGATTAATTAATATTATAGATAAATTTGAAACTTATTTCTGATGATTCCGAATATTTGAAAATTAAACTGATAGAAATAAATTCCTAGTTGACAAAATAAAAAGAGATTAATAAGCAGATTTCAAGGATGATATCTTGTGTGTTTATATTATCGTTAATTTTATTGTAAAGTTAGAATATATTTGCTACCAAATTAATTTGTATGTAATTTAGGGAGTTTTGGTTGTTAATGTATTTACAGTTTTTATTGATTTAATTGTTTAGAGTTACTCTATACAGTTTATGCTTATTCAAATGAAAGTGGATCTAAGAAACTGAGCAATAAATCAATTTTGTTGACTCGAACGTATTATTTGGTTGCAGAATAAGGTTTCATTCCTTTACAGTTTTACACTTTTTCTTTAACTGAAAAAGTAAATAATTAAGATGAAATCCTAGTACTATAAACTGACAACTTCATAAATGCTCTGCTACTTTGCTATATAACGAAGGAATTGTGCATGTGAATGTGGGGAGGTATATGTTTAGGTGTCTTAAATTCTTCAAAATTTAGCTTTTTTCCTTTGAAATGAAGTTTATAAATACTATGCATAATGTACATAATGGTAAAAAGGAAAAGAAAAAATATATATATAAGGACATAAATCATAAATGTCGACAAAATATAGGATATAAGTCATAATTCTTTATTGATTCGCTTTAGATTCGAATCAGTTGATAAACATATAATTAAACAAAACAAAATTGATAAAAAGG
Source organism: Brassica nigra (assembly GCA_016432835.1). NCBI lineage: Eukaryota > Viridiplantae > Streptophyta > Magnoliopsida > Brassicales > Brassicaceae > Brassica > Brassica nigra. Next base: position 21,306,518 of record CM028247.1, on the reverse strand, counting down.
TTGAAGCGTAATCCTTACGACGTGGACCGTAATCAGTACGTCGTGATCGTGGAACGCTCGTCGGTGCACGTCGTCTATGATTATTGCATAAATCATGTAACTATCATATAAACGAGAGTACATGCACGTAGGTGATGCACCATCACTTTGTAATTATTTCATAAATATTAATTACTTATTTCAGTGATTGCATTTTTTAATTTCTTCCCCTTGATTCTATTCCTATTTATTGTTCTATATTGTAGAAGAAAATACAGTGATCGGATATACCTTCCATTATCACTTGAACTAATAACCATGAGCTTAACACCCAATTCGTTTAGAAGCAGAGCAATTTATTAGTTTTTGGGCTAATGAAACGCGTAATGTAAGTACATCAAAATGGCCCCAAACTGGGCCTCGAGTAATGCGCTTATCTCGGCCCAATATAAAACGTAATTGAACTTTTAAGCTCTTTCGTTCTTTCGTATCTTTCTCAGACAATCAACGTCCACTTCTCACATGCGCAAACACATTTACACATCATCTCTAATTAATCACTCTCTTACAGAACTATGTATTTGATCTTTATCTGAAAACCGAACTGACCCAGCTTTTGGTTCTGTTTCCGAAACCCACAAGGATTAGCTCAAATCACCAGATTGAGATGAACATAAGAACAAGAATCGTGAGTGACAGAGAAGCCAAGTTGACTCGTGCAGAGTTTGGTAGAAAAGGGTATGAATCTGATGGAGGCAAAATACATTCATCGCCATTAAAGTAAACTTTTCTCGGAAAAGCCCAACCTTGCTTGAAAGTGAAAGTCTTTTGATCTTTCCGTAGCAACACCTCTGATTGTACATTCCCTGAAGGTCCCGCTTCCATCAAAAGATCATTGTAAAATTTAGTTCCATAGAACATTCCAGTATCATCTGCATCAGAAAGATTTAACCTGAAACTGTGATACAGCTGATGATGGATCTTGACCCCAAGCTCCAACTACACCGCCTTTGCAACAGTTTGAAAACTGTTGGTTGTATGGGACACCTGGCAAGAGATCAACGACTGTTGGAGTTTTCTTACAGCAGTGAGGTACGTTTCCTTTGAACTTGGAGCAGTCTCCTTGTTCTGTTGTTTGAGCACCAACCATTGACCAAATCACTTCTTTCTTTGCCCACGCCCAGCCTAGTGTCCAACCAGGGTTTTGTATGTGCCGGTAGATTTGGAGGTTGTTCATAGTTACCGTTGCCTGCAAATGCACATAAGAAGATGATGAGACTTTGTGCAAGTTTCAAACGTGCATACACTCACTCAGAGGATTCTTACCACATAGCCATCTGCTGTCCAGGACATGATATCCCATTTGAGTGCAATGTTCCCACTAGGATCTAACGGATCATAAGCATCTGTAAAAGAAATCACAGAATAAGAAACAAAGCTGAGGTGTTACAGAAAGCATGTGAAATTAATATTCAGAACTCACATGTGCTAAAGGTTATCATCATGAAGAAGCACAAGCAGAATAAAAGCCTCATCTTCTGTGAATTTCCTAAGAAATATCTTAGTTCTTGGTACGGTACTTTAACTTCAGTTTCTGATGTGTATGGATTTAAACAAAGTTTTTCAAAGATTTTTTATGAGTCTTTTTGGCCTTTTAAACCTACTAGTTGTTGCAACTCTCCAGATTTATCCTGTTCTTGTTTCCCATAACTTTAAGCAATGTTTTATTGTGATTGATAGTATTGAGCAACAGAAGATGACGTGTTCTTGTTCGAACACAAACATCTCAACTGACTTTTAAATTCTTAAGAAAGGGAAGCCCTAATGATTCAGAGAGTAGAAGTGAGAAGGTAAGCTGGGGTTGAAGACAAAAAGAAAGAAAGGTGTGGGACTAGACATTACTCAACTTCTGACACAAACATATCTCCCAGTTTACCTAATTACTATCTTCCTAAGCAATTATTTCCTCAAAACAAAAAATCCTTGTTTTGAAATCTTGTCTAAATGTTATTAACAATAGCGCTTCTTTCATGAATATATTCTTTAACGTCTTCAAGAAATCTTCAGACGAATCTTTCAATGGACAGTCAATCCTTGAGTTGCTGACGATGATACATGAGTGCCTTGTTCGCTATGATTGTGCTGATAGCGATCGCAATATTGTCCTGCACAACTTACAAGAGAAGGACAAGAAACGATAAACATGTTGTAACTATTAGTGTTACATAAGGCATTTTATCAGTATCGCTGTATTTTAAATTCGTACCTACACGCCGGGCTGCAAGCTTTGTTCTAAGAGGGAAAGAAAGAAAAAGCAGTTTTGTCCATCCAACGGCTGCCTATCATCGGTGCATCAAAATTGTTCCTGGAAGATTAGAGCAGCTGAAAATATATTTGCAAGAATGCAGATTATAGAGATTTGATGTCACTAGGAAAAGTTGAGTACGATGGTGGATGGAGAAGTGTTCTTGTTTATACTTCTCTTTGGTTCACGTTTTTTTTAAAATTGTTGTAAATTAAAAAATGAGGAACCTATGAAATTAAATGGTATTATTACTTAGTTCTTTGATGGATAAAGCATGCAAGACCATTAGACAAAGATGGTAGCATGATGAGATGAATCTTCAAGGAGAAAACACCAATTCGTTCGACTTGCAACAGGTACGAATAGTGAAGTAGTAGTCCGAGACATTGGACCAAAGCTGTTGATTAAGTCATGAGATGGTGACTCGTTGATAAATTCATAAAACCATTCATTGGATAAACTTTAGAAACAGATTCTAGAGATGTGTAGATTGAGAAAGCTTGTATCTTTGAACAATAGATTGACAAACTCTTTTTGACAGGAACACATGCCAAATCCAAAACAATTCTCTCACAAACACACAATCGATCACCAGTTTCAAAGATAGAAAATAAAGTTACAATTTTTATATTTTTTTGAACGGTAAAAATGCACAAGTCAGTCGTGCAAATTCAAATCATTTGCCAGATCCAGATCCAAATAAGTAACCGAGAGAAGATCCTCCACCTGGTGCAGCATGCACCTTCGTCGATGGTCGATCCTGTTTCTCACATAAACAAAAAAAAACACCCATTTTGTTATTTGAATGAGTTAACGAATTATTACTAAACTCAAAGACGTTTAATATTATGATTACCGTGAGGAAGTTGCCACAGTTTTGTCCCTCTGTTCTCAAGTAATTATTAGGGCTTCCTCTTACACCTGCCGACATCTCCTTCTTTCCCTCCTCCGTCTTGTTTTTATCTCCGGAGATGGTGTTTGTTGTGGTCGTGGTGGTGGTAATGCTGGTGTTAACGGTGGGCTTGTTCGGTTTGGAAACTGACTCGCCGGATCCAAATAGGTAACCGAGAGAGCTCTCTCCTCCGCCGCTGTTAACTCCTCTAGCTTTCCCCATTTTCCGGCGAAACTTGAAAATCTAACAATGTGTAGCATCAGACATTTAGATCTTTAACGAAGCTGGATGGTTGTGAACTAATGAAGAATACACATAGGAGAGAGTACTTTCTTTTTACCTGTTTTCTGGTTTTGTGTCCTCCTCCTACGATTGGCCGCAAGTGAAGGCAGAGAAACAGAGGAACAAGGGAGAAACACACATGTCCATGTGTATTTATATATATACACGTGTAAGACAATGTGTGGTGAGAATGACGCATGAAGTTATGGTAGTCACGTGTGGGGGGTTAAGTCGTTGGCGTATCACTAGTAACAAAATATTTTACCAGTATTTTTCTGTTGTTTTGGTGTAAAGCCGTTTGTAACCATTTATGTTTTTGTTTTCTTTTATAATTATAAATTTAAATTGATTCATATGCTCAAGAGGCTGGAGTCTCCAGAATAACAATGACAGCCCATACATTTATATAGTATACACTACCATCTTCATCATAGAGGCAGGCCATTATGCAAAATGTATATTTTCTTATAATTCTAGTCTATCCCTAACGTTTCTGTTCCATCACATGATTTGCATATCCTTATGGAAGTTTACAGCTAAGAAGCAGAATGTACAATCAATTATTATGTTATCTACGTTGACAAACAACAACTATATTCATAATATTAGTTTTATCAAGAAACACTAAAAAATAAGCTCCTGAGATCCTAGCTAATAGCTATTCAGAAACCATCCTTGCATCTCCTTAAACCTCTCTTGCACCTTTGATGGGAATAATATACGGTTTGACGTATATGTCTATCTATGGGGTTTCATTTACGTAGTGAAAATATACGATGTTAAAGTCCAAGAACATCAAACATGAGTTTAGGAAGATTAGTCTCATCTACTATATCTCGAACCGGGTTTTGGATAAGTTTAGAGAATCTTGGCAAGGTGAAAGAGTTACTCTCTCTAGCTGGCTTGAAATCTCTCGACTCTCTCCAACAGATCCTGAGCTTTTCACTCGTTCGGTTTTGTGATTTGAACCAAATCCAATATATCAAATATAGAAAAGCCCACGGTACTTTCTCATGAAACTTGGGCCGTTATTCTCTAATAGGAAACAACAAAACTAAAGTATTAATAATCGGTGTATTTAAAAGTTCCAAAATAAAAGAAAATAGATATCAAATTATTCCTTGTGAGCCAAGAAAATATTTTTGATGAAACTAGATAAACTAACTCATACACGAACGTGATCAGAAAAGGATTAGAGATTTTAAACGTGATTCTTTCCTTTTCCATATTAGATATGTGATTTTTTTAACGATTTAGATCACTAAAAAGGAAATAAAGTAGAAAAGGAAAAAAAAAATTGAAAAGGAAAAATAGGATCCGTAAACCCTTATATAAGGAGGGTTAAGGTATTCTATTTTGTTTCATTCACACATTCATCAAAGCTTTCTCATTCAGCTAGTTTAAGATTTTGCTTCCAAAACCCTCTCTCTTCGATCATACTTGTAAAGATGAGGATGATGAGCTTCGTGTTTGCGATGATGATGAGCTTCGTGGTTCTCTCGGGTTGCTGCTGCTCAGCGAAGATCTACAAAGTGGGAGACTCCGAGGGATGGACTGCCAAGGACGACGTCTATTACGCTTGGGCAGAGACTGACTATAAGGAGTTCCACGTGGGAGATTCTCTGGTCTTCGAATACGATCCCATCGTCAACGACGTGACTCATGTTTCCGGCGCTCTGGAATACGAGTTATGCGACTACTCTTCTCCTAAAGCCGTCTACAACACAGGACACGATGTCGTGACTCTCACGGAACCAGGTTTTCACTACTTCATCACCTCGAATCAAGCTCAGTGTGTGTTGGGACAGAAGCTCGAAGTTCTTGTCATCCATGACCCGTCACGTCCGGTTCCTCCACAACCGAGCAAGATGCTTCCTGTCGGAAATACCTACAAGGTCGGAGGAGACTCGGAAGGATGGAAGGTCTACGATAGTGACTTCTATAACAAGTGGAGTGAGGAGAAACAGTTTCATGTTGGAGATGCTCTGCTTTTCGAATACGACAATGAAGCCAGCGACGTGTATGAAATCAACGGTGATCTTGAATTCATGACATGCGACCCAACGTCTCCTGTAGCTGTGCACAAGACAGGACACGATCTTGTTAGGCTTACCGAACCGGGAGTTCACTATTTCATAACCTCACACTCGGGCTCTTGTGAAGCTGGGCTTAAGCTTCGAGTGATGGTGGGACCACAGCCCAAAGCTGTTGGTTTCCCTAATTTTCCCAAGAAGGTGGACTTGTCAGCTATGGAGCGGCTCAGCAACTGGTTAAAGACTTTCAAACCTCAGCCCTATCATTAAACCATTTGTTTTTCTTAACTGGTTTGATTATTTGTAACCAGTTTGGAGTTATTGTTGTCTCTTTCTCTCGTCTACTTTAGCGTCTTTTAGTGCTTTGTTTCGAGAGTACTTGTCTATCACAATCGTTGTAGAGTTTATGAGTAATTCAATAAACTATATGTCTTTTGTTGCCTTCGTAATAGAATCCAAGTAGAGAAACGATATTAACATGAGAGTTTCTACTCATGCTAGCTACTTCATTGATGAACTCTTCACCATTCACCTTTGAATCCTTCAAGATTTTTGCATGCGCCAATGAGTTTGTCATCTTCTTGACTTTGGCATAACTATATATCGTTTCAACCTTACGGTTGCTTCAATGTTTTGGCCGCTCCAATCACTCTTTCTTCTAGCATTCTTTGCTCTCGCCACTACCGCACTCGCAGCAGCAATGATCATCACAAGTAAAGCTGTTAAGATTCCTGTAAAAAAAAGACTAAAAACTTGATCATCACAAGTAAAACTGTTAAGATTCCTGTAAAAAAAACAAGACTAAAAACTTATGTGTTCGTGTACAGTACTAACCATAACTTTGTAGAGGAAAATCTTACCAGAGATGAACAAATGTGAAGCGTAATGAAAATTAATTACAATCTCTTAGTCATTAGTCTCAAGTAATAAGAATTTTTTTTTTTAAAAGAGAAAAAACATAAGGTAGGGAGAAGAGGAAAGAAAAATATTAATTCAGTATCAGACTAGAAAACCCTTTATATTTTCATGGCCAAGGTAGAATAGTATTTTGCTTCTTTTGTTTGATGACTATCGTAGGAAGGTGATTTTTGTATTTCAAAATAATCATTACAACTTTTATTTATGGGGGCATCATTTGCGTAGTTGAAATATACAATGTTAAAGTTCAACAATATCAAACATGAGTTTAGGAAGATTGACTCTCATCTACAATCTCTCGAACCGGTTTTTCAGGAAAGTTTAGAGTATCTTTATTTTTTTTCTTGAAACCTAAGTTTAGAGTAACTTGGCAAGGTGAAAGAGTTCATTTCTCTAACTGGCTTGATGTAGGCATGCTTGAAGTCTCTCGACTCTCTTCAACAGATACCATTACTGCGGGTGAACCTAAGAGAGGCTTAGGTGGAACATGCAAAGCCTCTAGACTTCCCTCTAACATTTCAACAATTTTGTTCATGGATGGACGATCAGATGGATTTGTTTGAATACACCATAAAGCCACCAACACCATTTTCTTCACTAACTTGTCTTCTTCCTCTGTCATTTCATCTACAAACATTCTCATGGTTTCTTCCCTCTCAAGATCTTTATATATCCAATCTGGAAAATACACTGAACTATTATTCGATCCAGAGATTTCAGGCATTTCTCTGTTCTTTGCTCCAACAATCTCAAGAACCACCATACCAAAACTATACACATCGGACTTATGAGAAACTCCTCCCAAGCTTTTTGAAAACACTTCAGGAGCAATGTACCCTATGGTCCCTCTCGCATTAAGCATCGAGATGATACTCTCTTTCTTTTTGCAGAGCTTAGCAAGTCCAAAATCTGCAATCTTTGGACAAAGATCTTGGTCCATTAGTATGTTTTGTGGCTTTATATCGAAATGCACAATCCTTGACACACAACGGTTGTGCAAGTACTCTAGCCCTCGAGCAACACCTACCGCAATGTTATATAAAGTTTCCCACTCCATCTTCGTTGACATGTTCTCTGAAATATATTTGTCGAGTGACCCATATGGCATAAACTCATAGATTATAGCTCTTTTGCTTCCTTCATAGCAGAATCCAAGTAGAGAAACGATATTAACATGAGAGGTTCTACTCATGCTAGCTACTTCGTTGATGAACTCATCTCCATTCCCCTTTGAATCCTTCAAGATTTTCACTGCAACATCTGTACCGCTTCCATCGAGTAGTTTTCCTTTATAGACTGTTCCAAATCCTCCTTTCCCAAGAACATGCTCGTGTGAGTTAGTCATCTTCTTGACTTTGGCATAACTATATCGTTTCAACATTACGATTGCTTCAATGTTTTCGCGGCTGCAATCACTATTTCTTCTAGCATTCTTCGCTCTCACCACTACCGTACTCGCAGCAACAATAATGATCATAACAAGTAAAGCTGTTGAGATTCCTGTAAGAAAAAGACTAAGAACTTATGTTTTTATGTACACGATAGTAAGATCATTTGAGTATTGTAACATGATGGTTGGAGCGAGCGAAGGGATGTTACCGAGTATGACTTTTAACTTCAATGGAGACTTATCATCTTCAATGTATCAAAACAAAATTTATGGTTAACAAAGCCAAACAAACACGCTAATCTTTGCATGACGAAGAAAACAATTAGTATACTTACGTTTTGCTCCTGTTGTAGTTTTATTGGTGAATCCAACAGGTCCAAATTTTGTTTCACTTTTTATGCGTCTTCAAGCGAGTAACATAAATATGTACATGTATCAGTTTACTATCAAAATTATTTGCGTGTCAAAATGCATTATCGATTGGGTGAATACATACAGTCTCTTGAAATGATTTATATATCAGGAACCAAACCATTATCACAAGTTACTAGTTCTTTTGCCCGTACTTGCGGACTTAATAATTTTACAAAAATTTGTAAATAAAGATATTATCAATTCAAAAATATTAGAATAAATTATTTTGATGCATTTGAATCTGATATATTTAATAATTAATTAATTATTTAATTTTTATATATGATAAGGTTTTAATTTAATAAAATATATTTTATTACGTAAAATAAAACTGAAGACATCCATATATACATGAAACTATTTACATGGTTTTATGTTTACTTTTAAAATATTATAATGTAAATATTTTTGGATAACATATATAGAATCTTTTTAGATAATAATGATTATCAAATTAATGAAATTCGTTTTTAATTTATGAGTATTTATATGTTAAGAAATATCTCTATAATATTATTTGAGAAGTCAGTTTCCTATGTGTCACGCTCACGTTAACTCTCACGATGGTTATTACATTGATACCCTTAATGAATTAAAAATATTATATTTAAATAATATTATTGAATTTTATTTAGTTTCCTTTTCAAAATAACAGATATAATAAAAGGAAACGTTTATAAAGTTAAAACGAATTTTAAAAAAATTATATGTATAAATAATAAGATCTCATTAAAAGGAAAGTTCACAAAATAGTAATATTCCATTTTAAAAAAATTTGATAACATAAAATATACTAATAAAATTCTTTCTTTATAATTATATTTTCACAGATAATCTTGATATTATAAAAAGAAATAATATTCTTATAAAACACAATTTTAAACAGTACAACAATATATTTTCAAAGTAAAATAATAAAGTAACATAAACTGATACATGTTTAGTTGACTAAAAATAGTTTATAATTAGTATTATTGAAATGTTATTTTTTTCTTATATTTAGTTGTATGTAATATCTTTCATTTACAGCAAGAAAATAATAATTTAATAAATATTCATAAAATTATTTAAAAATTATAAAAATTTTAATTATTGTAAATATTGATATGTCTTCTGAGCTTCTAAAAAGTATCAGTTACTTATGTACTAGGTGATTTTCTCTACTCATGCGGGTATAAATATTTATAAAGTAAATATATATTATAATAATTTATTGCTATTTAATTTTAATTTTTAATTAATTTATAATTTTATGCATAATATATATTAATAATATTATATTACTTTAATTAGATATATGATTTTAGATATGTTAGATTAGATCTAGTCGATTTAACTATCATTTGGATATATTGGATTGCATCTATTTATCTGAATTCAACTATAATATTTTTCTTATTATAAATTAATTAAAATTTTGATTAATTTTTTATTTGCATTTAGGTTGGTTGTTTTCTTAGATATGTAAATATATATTAGGAAGATTATGTATAACTTAAGATATATTGTGCTTAGAGCGAAATAAAAATAAAGAAAATGTTTGATTCCAAATTACGTAAATTAGTATAATGATATTATTCTAAAGTCTCATGCACATATATAAATTTTACAAAAAAAAATTAAATTGTAACAGTTAGTTAATATTTTATTTTCATTTGTTAAGGTGTTTTGAGTCTTCGAACAATTTATATTTATAAAATAAATTATTATTATTACAAAATTATATTTTCTTATTGTCGTTAAATCAATGATTTTATATCTAAGTTGGATTAGTCGAGTCACTCATATTATGAGTATATTGAGTTACATATATTCTTTTAAATTCAAATAGAAGTATAATTATTTTATTATAATTAAGCCAAGTCAAATTAATTTTATTTATCATTAAATGTGCATGCATTTTTATAATATATATCAAATTAATTTTTTTAAAGATATTAGAAAATAAAGCAATGATCTATAGGAAGTTATATACATAAGTAACTGATACTTTTTTGGAAGCCCATGAAGACATATCAATATTTACAATAATTAAAATATTTTTATAATTTCTAAATAATTTAATAAATATTTACTAAACTATATTTTTCTGTAAATGAAAGATATTACAATCAACTAAACATAAAAATAACTTTTCAATAATACTAATTATAAACTATTTTTAGTCAACTAAACATATATCAGTTTATGTTATTTAATTATTTTATGTAATCATCTAAAACAATAGATAGATAAATAAAAATATTTCTATTACTTTGAAAATATATTTTGTACTGTTTAAAATTGTGTTTTATAAGAATATTATTTATTTTATAGTATCAAGATTATCTGTGAAAATATATTTATACAGAAAGTATTTTATTAGTATATTTTATGTTATCAAATTTTTTTTTAAATGGAATATTACAATTTTGTGAACTTTCCTTTTAATAAAATCTTATTATATATACATACATATAATTTCGTTTTAAATTCGTTTTTACTTTATAAATGTTTCCTATATTTTATTTGGAAAATTTTATAAAGGAAACTAAATAAAAATTTAACAATAGTATTTAAATATAATATTTTTAATTCATTAAGGGTATCAATATAAACAATCATCGTGAGAGTTAACATGAGCGCGACACATAGGAAACTGACTTCTCAAATAATATTATAGAGATGTAACTTCCTATAGATCGTCGCTTTATTTTCTAATATCTTTAAAAAAATATGATTTAATTTGATACATATTATGAAAATACATGCACATTTAATGATAAATAAAATTAATTTGACTTGGCTTAATTATAATAAAAATAATTATACTTCCATTTGAATTTATAAGAAATATGTAACTCAATATAGTCATAATATGAGTGACTCGACAAATCCAACTTAGATCTAAAATCTTAGATTTAACTATAATAAGAAAATATAGTTTTGTAATAATAATAATAATAATTTATTTTATAAATATAAATTATAGGAAGACTCAAAACACATTAACAAATTAAAATAAAATATTAACCAACTGTTAAATTTTAGTTCTTTTGTAAAATTTATATATATGGATGACACATCAGAATAATATCAATATACTAATTTACGTAATTTGGAATCAAACATTTTAGTTTATTTTTTATTTCATTCTAAACACAATTTATCTTAAGTTATACATAATCTTCCTAATATATATTTACATATCTAAGAAAACAACCAACCTAAATGAAAATAAGAAAACTAATCAAAATTTTAATAGATTTAAAATAAAAAAATATCATAGTTGAATTCAGAGAAATAGATGCAATCCAATATACCCAAATGATAGTTAAATTGACTAAATCTAATCTAACATATCTAATTAAAACAATATAATATTATTAATATATATTATGCATAAAATTATAAATTAATTTCAAATTAAAATTAAATAGCAATACATTATTATAATATATATTTACTTTATAAATATTTATATCCGTGCATGAGCACGGGATAATCACCTAGTAATCTTATTATTTATTAAGGGTAATGAAGACTTTAAACACTCTAATTTTTAATGTGAGAGCGAAAATTTCATTTTGCAAATAAAAATATAAATATTTTTGAGTTTTTACCAACTTTTAAAAAATTTATTACAATGAGTAATTTTGACTGTTTTAAATTATCTTAATATATATATGATTTATTATATCTTATGTGATATTATATAATAAAATTGAGACGGTATAATATACTAAACCAAATATAATATAAACATATATATAATATTTTAATAGAGTCCATTTTAATATTATTATTAAAGTAAAAATAGTATAAATTTAACTAGGATATTATCTTTAGGATGTTTTAATTATTTTAAGCTTAAATAACAAATAAATGTTAATTTTTAGCTTAAATAACAAATAAATGTTATTCTTGCAACTGAATAATAAGAATATAATATTAAAATGCCACTAAAAATCACGTTAGCAAAAAAATATAAATAATTTTTTTCCTGCCCATTAATAACACGTATAAATAAAAAAAATCAAATTTATGGTTGTTTTTATATACCTCTTTAGTATTTTAATACTAAAACAAATTTAATAGTTTAAAATATATGCCATGACATATCATGTTTACAAACAAACATAAATCAATTTTTGTTATTTTTATAAAACTATTTTTAATATTTACAAACAAACATAAACTAATTATAAAAATAACAGATAAGAAAGAAATATGTAGATAAACACAAAATAAATACATGGAATTATCTTTCCTTTTTTCAAACACGTTTTCCAACTATTTTTAGATAATTTTATCATATTAATTTGTGATCAGTTAAATAATTAATTATATAACTTTATTAAAGATATCAAAACCTTAATCAGTTTAATTAAAATTGTTTATTAAAATTAATGACTCAGCCTAAAATTATGAAAATCATGACAAATAAGAAAATTCCCTTCTCAAGTTATCGTGTAGATAGATAGATAGATAGATAGATAGATAGATAGATAGATAGATAGATAGATAGATAGATAGATAGATAGATAGATAGATAGATAGATAGATAGATAGATAGATAGATAGATAGATAGATAGATAGATAGATAGATAGATAGATAGATAGATAGATAGATAGATAGATAGATAGATAGATGATAGATAGATAGATAGATAGATAGATAGATAGATAGATAGATAGATAGATAGATAGATAGATAGATAGATAGATAGATAGATAGATAGATAGATAGATAGATAGATAGATAGATAGATAGATAGATAGATAGATAGATAGATAGATAGATAGATAGATAGATAGATAGATAGATAGATAGATAGATAGATAGATAGATAGATAGATAGATAGATAGATAGATAGATAGATAGATAGATAGATAGATAGATAGATAGATAGATAGATAGATAGATAGATAGATAGATAGATAGATAGATAGATAGATAGATAGATAGATAGATAGATAGATAGATAGATAGATAGATAGATAGATAGATAGATAGATAGATAGATAGATAGATGATAGATAGATGATAGATAGATAGATAGATAGATAGATAGATAGATAGATAGATAGATAGATAGATAGATAGATAGATAGATAGATAGATAGATAGATAGATGATAGATAGATAGATAGATAGATAGATAGATAGATAGATAGATAGATAGATAGATAGATAGATAGATAGATAGATAGATAGATAGATAGATAGATAGATAGATAGATAGATAGATAGATAGATAGATAGATAGATAGATAGATAGATAGATAGATAGATAGATAGATAGATAGATAGATAGATAGATAGATAGATAGATAGATAGATAGATAGATAGATAGATAGATAGATAGATAGATATAACTTTATTAAATATATCAAAACTTTAATCAATTTAATTAAAATTAATGACTCAGCCTAAAATCATGAAAATCATGACAAAGAAGCAAATTCACTTCTCAAATAATAGTATAGATTGCATAGTAATGTTATGGGTGGTATCAAATAGTTCTGGTTATGTTAATAGGTTAATGTTTTTGATTTAAATATTAGCTGACTGTGGTTCAAGTCTTCTCTATATTATTCAACTGTGTAAATTGGCAGAACCAAAAACTTTTTTCTTTAACTAGAGACACATATTATATATTTATTTAAAATTTTAATATATAGTAAAAGTTAACTATAAAATTTTTAGTTCTTGTATTGCACAGAATATACTGTGAATTTTTAAAAAGTGTTTTATTTGTCAACTAAATTTTTTATTGTGACATTTGATTTTTTATAGTGACATTTGATTTTTTATAATTATTTGTCATTTTAGTAACAATAAGAATTATTTCAATGAGTATAACTAAATTTTATCTACTTATATAAACTAATATATGAAATTTAGACTTTGCAGCATGAATAAGATAGGTTATTCAACATAAATAAAAAGAAAATACTTACTATGACAAAAAAAAATACTTACTCTTTATAAGGAAAACAATTTGCTGAAAAACACAATTAATCTAGAGAGATTTAATTGGATATACCCAACTCAAACCCAAATTTGCAATCTATACATTGATGGACATAAGGCTTTATGATCATACCACTTTGGGCTGGAGATGATGAAAATGCCCCCGCGTGATGATGAAAAGAAGCAGTCACGTACACTGCCGGTGCAGAGGGAGGAAAAGTGTGTCACGGGCGTAGATCGGCATCCAATGTCGTAGGTGGACAGCTGACGGACTTCTCCTCCTATCGTTCGCTCCGGTTATTGAGACGAAAAGATGGACGCTATCTCCAAGATTTTAACGGTAAGTGGGAGAAGATTTTGAAAATATCTATGTATTTGTTAATACATTTTGAAGTAGATAAATAACCCTAGATAGCAGCTCAGTTTTCTTTTGTGGGAGAAGAAAGTCTAGAACGAGTACTGTGATAGGAAGTGAAGAACAACTCCGGTGACAGTACACGTTTTAGATCGAAGGTATGATTCTTCTATACACATTATTCGCCATTATTTTTTCCCTTGAATAACCTTAACCTAAAAAAATGTTTTTACTGGAAGGCTATGGGTGTTTTTGTGAGAGTCGTCAAGGGAGATTGGGCGAGACTAGCACAAGGAGTTTGGAGGTTCGATGCTGATCATGTTGAGGACAAGCACGATGTGGCAGTGAGGGAGAACGAAAGCTTAGATTCACTGTTGGAGATGGTGAAGGACGCGTTTCGTCTGAGGGAAAGACTTCTACCGTCTGAGCCTGTAATTCTCACGTACGAATTTCCAGACTTGATGAAACCTCCTGGTGAATACACAAGACCACCAGTCGAGTTAACGGAGGATGGTGATGTGGAACTCTTCATGGCCATGAAGATTGACTTCGCCAATCTGCCCCTCTTTGTCACGTACGGGTATCATGATGTTGAATATTACGAAAGGCAGAGAGCTCTCGAAAACGCGGGACTGCTTAGCCAAGTAAACGGACCCATGCCAATACCAACCCCGTGCAGAGGTATTAGCTGCTAACTCCTTTCTCTGTCGTATAACATAAGCTTAAATGATATGAAAATTGTTAGAGCAAAACGCATTTTTTTAACGGTAAAGAGTGAATAGATTATGACTACACCTAGCTTCATGAAATGATAAACTTATTTCTACCGGTTACACAATCATATAACAATATCATTTTACATTTAGAGACTACGCAATGAAGACGTATTAGATGGTAACTCGTGTAGCCGACGTAAAACATAATTATAAATGATAAGAATCTTTTTACAGTTAAACGAAATTAGTTAACGGTTAACCGCTGAAAAATTAAGATTAGATAAATTGTTATACAACGGTGTCATAAGTTTTTTTAACTGTTACAATATACGATGTCGGTAACTTTTACGAGTTGCAGGCTAACTATTTACTAGAAATTAACAAACTGCCACATCTCAACCATTTAGTATTTGAAAAATGTTTAAAAAGTAAGAAAATTATAAACTAAAAAATTGGAACAATCTTACAGGTTCTACTGAGGAGAGCTGGATCAACTGCAGCCAGAAAGGAGTGGAGGATGAAGGGTCTTCTGAGGAGGAGAATGAGCATGTAAGGCCTCTGAGAAAGAACCCACAACAACCTTTCATCATTGAGGAGCTATCTGACACTTCAGATGAATCAGACAGTTTTCAGCCTAAAGAAGATGTCAGTGGAGATAAAGTGCCGTTCATAACACTCCTGGACGAAGCAGCATCACCGGAGCGCGATACGGATCTATCATTAGGGAGAGGTATGCCTTCAAATTTAGTTGATTACTATTTTAATAGTTATATGTTACTAACATTGTTAAACGTTACTTATGTGTGTAGCCGTGCCTGTTGCTCTGGAGGTATTTACAAGGAATGTTACCTGTCAAGGAAAGAACAAGTCTTACACAAGGGCAAGCGTGGGCATGGAACAAGGCAACGTCTCTGAGGGTACCAATGTGGCTGATGTGGCTAAAGATCCGCCAGACTGTGAGATATTAGGTGAACATTTTTTTGTTTAATTGCTAAATACCTAATTTAGTATTGAATTGTACTGAAAAAATTGTAAAAATTATCATGTAGAAGGGAAAGACATGGCCGCGGGTGATCATCTTTACGCTGGACAGATTTTCGTCGACAGAGAAGCCTTCAAACTTCACATGTCGCTATTCGCCATCGCTAACAAGTTTACTTACCGGGTAAAGCGATCGGAACCGGGTAAAATGATATTGAAGTGCAACGGAGATAACTGTGGTTGGCGAGTATATGCGGGCAAGGTCAGAGGGTGTCCTAGGTTTGAAATCAAGACCTTGGAGAAAACACACATTTGTTCGGTTGATGTAAGGGCTGGTTATCAGAGGCATGCTACAGCTAGGATTATCGGTGACATGATGAGAAACCGGTACAGTGGTAGCGGTAGCGGGCCACGTCCAAGGGCACTTCCTGAGATCATGAGAATCGATCATTGAATCCCCATCACCTACTGGAAAGCGTGGAAATCAAGGGAGGTTGCTGTTGAGCGGGGTAGCGGAAATGCAGAGAATGCATACTTGTCTCTTCCTGCCTACCTCCAAGATATAGCAGTTTACAACCCTGACTCAATTGTGGCTCTGGAAACAGATGGAGAAACTAGTGGCGGCCACAGATTCAAGTATCTATTCATTTCCTTTGGGGCGAGTGTGAGAGGATATCAATACATGAGGAAAGTGGTGATCATCGATGGAACCCATCTCAAAGGCAAATATAGGGTTCTCGCTTCATCGCAGTCTGTGATGGAAACTACCAGATCTTCCCTCTGGCTTTTGGTATCGTGGACAGCGAGAATGACCAGTCTTGGACTTGGTTATTCAACAAGTTACGGTCCCTTGTTCCAGATTGTGAGGAACTGGTCTTCGTGTCAGACAGGCACTCATCAATCTACTCGGTATCGGCGTTAATGATAAGCTAACACACTGAGAATATTTTCATAGATATAAATCGACATACCTATATATTAACTATCACAGTTTATGGTAACCATGGGTTGGTCACTGTAACTGTTACGAATATAAAAGTTTGCTAACTTATACTTACCAATGAATAATTGTTGAATATGACTGAATGATAACTGCAATTGTAAACTGAGACCTAAATAAACCTTTAAAAGAAGAAAAATAACAGAAAAGCCTCGTTTATATGAATATTACCTGCTATTAACATATTTATTTGGAAAGGACTAAGTTAGCCGTTACAAATGCAGGTGTACCCTCAAGCTTCCCACTATGCGTGTCTGATGCACCTCCAGAGGAACGTCCAGACCATCTTCAAGAAGCGACACTTGTTGTATCTTATTTCAAGGGCCGCCAGAGCCTTCGGGTTGGAGGATTTCTGCATCCACTTCAATGAAATCAAGGTGATGGACATTGCTTGTGCGGACTACTTGATCCGCATAGGATTGGAACACTGGGCAAGATCACACTTTGCTGGAGCGAGATACAACATAATGACCAGCAACCTTGCTGAATCTTTAAACACAGCACTGGCCCAGGCCCACGAATATCCCATTGTGCCTCTGATTGATTACATAAGGACCATGCTGATGGGTTGGTTCTCATCCAGGCGTGCTGCTGCGACTTCCCACGCAAACGTCTTGACCCCAAAGATATCTGAGATGGTTTCAAGGAACTTTACAGTTTCAACCGGCAATATGGTGAACCATATTATCAACGGCGAGTATGAGGTCCGTGATGATAATGGCATGTTTTACAGGGTTGATCTAGAGAAAAAGAAATGCTCATGCAAGGTATTTGAGGCTCTGCGCATACCATGTACCCATGCGGTTGCAGCATTGGTCAAGGCATCTGTTAAGGTGGAAAAACTCGTAGGAATTGAGTACTCAACCGCCAATTGGGCAATGGCTTACTCAGGAACCATCTACCCGGGAACAGGCTTGACAGACTTGAACTTCAACGGACAAGGAGACATCAACCTCCTTCCTCCATTCACCAGGCGCCCGCCAGGAAGGCCCAGGAAGTCGAGAATCCTTTCCAGAGGTGAATACAAGGTACGTTAAAGGAGACATTTAACACTAATATATAATGTTAACGGTTTTAGAGTCACTTACATGGTACCTTGTTTGTGTTCTTAGATGAAGGGGTGCTCAAGACTCGTAGGGCATGCGGCAGGTGTGGCGGACTGAACCATAACCGCATAACCTGCAAGATGCCTATATAAGTAGAACATGTCTACTCGATGGGGAGGTGCAATGGAAGGAAGCGCAAATCTTTTGAAGGTCTGATCTGGGGCGGCCACCTTTTGTTATTTTGATAATTTCTAAAGTTCCCCAAAGCAGCACCACATTGAGTATTGTGTAAGACCAATGTGGTGTTTGATCATAATTGCCCCCCCCCCACTTTGTTGTAAAACTCTATGTCAAGACTTATTATATGTTAAGAATGTTGTTAATCGTTTAACTCTTGTTTTTATTAGTTAACCATATGCTAACTTAACTACATAGCATATAATTGTAGATTAAGAGGGGATTTCAAGATGGGATTAGAAATTTGAAAGTGTAGCTTAAGAAATTGATTAGTAAGTTGAAATTTGTATAAAGGTGCCGATAAGATTGGGAAAAAGATTCAAAATCTAGATGAGATGTATTGAAAGCAGGTATTTGATAACAAATATAAAACACGGTCATTGTGTTTGTAACAGGTAGTCGATCATGTTAGTGTTAAAACTTCTTGTTAACGTTACAATGTGGGGCATAAAGTGAAACGTGTTCTCAAGATTATGAACATCTAATTTCTGTAATGATTAAAAAAATATTTACAGGTTTACCATTCCTCAGAAATAATATCCGGTCATAATTACCGTATATAGATATTATAATAAATAACAAATAAATAAGTAATTCTATAACTACTAACTTGTAAAAACACATACATTGTGTCATAACACATACATAGTGTTATGACTTGATATTTGGTTCATAACTATTTAAATAGTTATATGTTTCTAACTTTGTTACACGTAACTTATATATGTAGCCGTGCCTCCTGCTCCGGATGTGTTTATTCAACATAAGTATTGATGTCACTAATACCTAGTAAAAACAAGAACGGGATGAGGTATCGATCAACAGAGATAAAAACAAATAAAATAGAACGTTTATGAAACATAGATAGGTTCGCGTGTAAAAAAACAACATGACATAACATAACAAAGATCGAATTCAGAGAGACAAGATAACAATTTTTTAAAATCAAAGACTGAGGTCCTTGTAGAAATTGACAGCGAGCTGCTTGGCGGCATCTGGGAGAATACGCGTCGTGATGCATTTTAAAGCTTGCATACCTCCATTGGCGTGAGCTTCAATCAGAAGAACCGCCATTACAGCAGCATCGCCTGGGTTTGCTATCTGAGATACACCTTTAACGCGATTCAAGCTGAACGGCTTCTGGGACCCTATTATCTCCATCCCGTTGGCGAGTTTGACTATGTATGGCATGAGATTAGCCACAGGATTAAGGTCCTTCTTCAGTAAACTCTCGCTCTTGAAAGCCACATTGCAATCGAGAATACTGACGGCCGATGTTTTGATGTCTACACATACACCAACCCAGTGCTGTTTGTCGATGCAGAATGGAAAGTACAATCTATCTGCCAAATCCGCGATAATGCTTTCCACATAAAGACCATAAAACTTCAATTTAGGGCGGTCCTTCACAGCGGTCTTGACAAGACGAGAATGCTGCTTGATCAACGATGCGGGGAGGCGGTGTCAAAGATTTGGACATTAGAATCATCAGAAGAAAGCTGGCGGGCTAGGTAGTGCATCAGCACATCCATAACCTGCGACATTACAATGCAACATGAAGCGGCTAATTGGTTGAATTCATGGTACGTAACAAGTTTATCAAACAACGAAGTACCTTAGGTCCTATGTGTTAAGGCCTAAGTGCAATGTCGGAAAAGTCAATGGGAGAGATGCTCAGAGATGGTGAAATATCGATTACCCTGAAACAAATAAGTTAGCAACGACTAGGAAAAATAACTGGTAAAAGATTAATTAGCAGTAAAACTTACGTCTTCTGGCTAAGCTCATTCTGGAGTTCAGATTCACCTACGTTGGGGTTGATGTTGTGACCCAACCCTATTTTGGGATCACATTGGAAGTCGTTCAAAAAAGCAGGCTTGTTCCGAGCCCTTTTGCTTTTCCTTCGCTCACCATCAACACTATCATCTTGTTCCTCGGGCATTACGACATTGAGTGGGTTGACATCTACAAGAATATCGGGAACTTGTTCCTGCGATAGTCCGAGTGAGAAAGACAGTATTTCGAGGAGGTTATAAGAAATATGCATCTCCTAACAGTGTCAGTTCCAGACAACTTAGTTAACTTGACAAGAAATGGATGATTTAGAAAGAAAAAAAAATTACGGTAAAGTTCAAATAGGAACACAAACCTCACTGTCTAGACTATCTCGAATGGGGTTTAGTTCTTCGACCGATGCCGGAGGAAATGCACTATTGGTGACAACGGGTTGCTGCTAAAAGCAAACGTGGCGAATAATGAGAAAACAAAAACATATACTAATCAGATTAGCAGTGACCTCGACAATTGTAGTTTAGCATGAAAGGTAAGGGTAAATAAACAGAATTTGCATGCTAAATAATCATCTAAGGGGCAATCATGTACCTCCGTCTGTTCCTCCACGGCATCAGGTACCCCCAAGTTAACAGCAGGGACCGCAGCCGGAAATACATCTGCGTGATTCGGTTGCAACGGCTCGATGTTCTAATTGAATTAACAGATAAAAAATGAGAACATACATAGGAGAGAAATTATCTTTGTTGTCAATCATCAAAAATAGGATAAAACATAAACTTACCGATGGTGGTGAGTCAATAATTTTCTCCTGACTGGTTTGAGTGTTGGGTGGGGATTTATCCCCAATGTTGTGTGAAATGGTGTCCCCACTAACACTCTCCTACGATCAAGATGAGTGTTAAATCAATCGAGCAATACAAATGATAATATACATTATTATGTGGAAAAGTAGTTAACATTAGCGGTAGCAGCGAAGAAAAATAATATCACAGAAGCCAACTAGTTTAAAGATTATTGTTTAAAAACCACCGTACCAGATGAACCTTCGGATTTGTCTCCTCAACTACCACGTCTGGTAAGGTCGGCGCGACGAGCTTCACCTATACGAAATGAACATCAGAATTAGTTGAGGTTGACCACAAACAAAATGAAAAAGATATAGAATTATTGAATGTTAACCGGAACAGGTTCACGATCCACAGATGTTTGACCGCCAAGGTTGATAGTCTTCTTCAGTCGCAGAGACGAACGACGACCAGAATCTCCAACAAGAGTGCTCTGAAAATTAACACATGAATGATTCGGGTTAGCCGAATATCATATATTTAACTGTTATCTCAAGAGTTGGCCGAGTAATATACCTGCTGAGTTGGTGACCTGCCATTGATTTCGTCAAGCACGGCATCGACTACATCGCGTGCCGCTGTAGAACCCATTGCTTGGGGTTGGGGAGGAACAACAGAAGGAGGTATAACACCGGAGCCGCCCCTTTGATCACCCACATTCGGGAGACCAACGCCCTGATCGTCAAACAGAGAGGAAGAGCTAACTTTTGACAGTAGGTCCCTTACTATTTTGGTCAATGCACAATGCATTTTCTCCAACCCACCGCCCAAGGACACATCCAAACTCTTCAGCGCCTCCTGCATAGCGTGCTGGAGAGCCAATCGAACAGCAGCTTTTAAACGTCCCTCTATATTACCCACGAAGCCCTTCATAACCGTCCCAAGTTGATTAACTAAACCTGACGACTGAGGAACATCGGATGATTCGAACTCTGCAAACTCATGCAGCTGCTCTTTCTCGTCCTTATCCTTCGTTTCTTTATCTTTGTTTTTCTTCTCTAGCCTCAGTCTTGCAAGTTCAACAGACGCCAAGCCGCCTACAAACATCTCCTTCTTGAACTCAAACCTCTCGAAAATTAATCTGACCATCTCATCGACCAAAGGGTCCGGGGTCTCATCCTCCCATGAAAATCAAAACCTTGAGACCAGTCAACTTCTGGTTCATCGAGAATTGATTTCACTGGAACCTGCGAGGCATAAACATTAGATATAACATATATTTTAAAATTTAGACGACAACAACAAGGTTTTCTGATAACAGATTATTTTATATGTTAAGTTGCAAACTTAGGAGGTAATATAATACTCACGGTGCAATCTCGGTCCATTTTTCTTGCGTGCCGGGAATTACTTCAAACTTGGCTCCGGCCTGTGGTTTATCCTTGCTAGCAGCATCCTCCTCGGCCCCCTCTAGATCAATATCTTCCATCTCGCAATCTCTATCTGAGTCGTCCAATACGATCGGGTCGTTGGGAGTAACCTCCTCTTTCAATGTTGGCACAGCAGCAATGGGTACTAACTGTAACGCATCGACATAGCCTCTAAGAGCGACGGATGATTGCGCCAACCAGACTAGATCTTTAGAATTAATGTTGGTCACCAACAGTTGAAATGAGACACGCCCCCACGGATATGCCATGAACTCGTCAAAGTTACGGCTAAGCTCGACATGTTCGGGTATCAAACGAGGAGTGTGAGAAGACGGCAGCAAGACAGAAGAAGTTATTGCAAGCCAAGCTATTTTTAATCTAATCTCCCGATCCTTGACCTTGCGTCTCTTAAGCATATCGACAGCCAGCGCTATTGAATCAGATCTTAAAGATCCGAGAAGCTTGTTCCAGTAAGGTTTTTCGTTGAGTGGGTTCTTTCTCTTCTTCTTCTAGCTCCGTGGAAGCCTCCTGCAGTTGAGACCAGTGACGATAGCGAATTCTCTAAGTGAGAATCTTATAGGGCGTCCGGCAAAGAGGAACCACAACTCGTACTTCTTGTTCATTTTAAGGAGACGAACAATTATAAATTGGCCAAATGCACCAGAAAATGGGGGGTTCTCTTCGATAGCAAAAATCTTCCCAAATGTGGAATTCCTCAAAAACTCGATTTCTTCTTCTTCGAGGGCTTCTAAAATTGATTCGGTCTGTTTTACTTTGTGGTAAGAATTGACCCGTTCGCCATTTGGTTCTTCTTCGGCTGCGAACATGCATGGTGGAAATTGGAGAAGAGCCATAACTGAATTACCAAATCAAGAGACAAATCGTCAAGAGATGAAAAAAGGATAAGAATTAGGGTTAGGAGGACAGAGCAGTTAAAAAGGGCTTTGGTACTCTCTAATAAATGTGATAATGTGGAAGGTGTAGCCGAAGGTCGCATGATTTCGGGAAGAGACGGAAGAGGCGAGGGACAGCAAAAGAATGATTATGTCTTTTCGAAAGGTCTTTGCATTGTACCGGTTACGTAATCGATGTCCAATTGAGTTCATGGGGAGTTGGCGTCCGCCATAAGGTCAGAAAAATCAGAGACTAGATTCTTAGGTCGTTGTAGGAGATAGGGGTAGTTTAATCATAGATTTTTTTCTCTAAGCAACGATAATAGATGAGCAATTATGGAGTGTAATTTACCTATAAAAGCCAATTATCTCATTAATCTACATAAAAGTTATACTGCCAAGACGTCTCTTTGAATTATTTGAACATATATCATATATGGGACCCAGCAGGAGAAAAAAAAACAAATTTTAAAGAGCAAATAAAATTAAAGGAAAGAAAAAAGGAAACACGGTGTTTGATGAACCTGGGATTGAACCAGTTTAATCTTTTATGTATAGTACCTAAAACTGAAACATATATGTTTAACCGGGGGCACATGACCCCGTACCTAACAAGGTGGATCTGCCCGTGACTGTGTATCTACATTTTGAGAACAATAAAACATATCATTATTGTAATCTTCGTGTTCTAACTTTTGAATAAACCCACAAAAACCAATGTATTTGATTGATAATCTGACGCCTAATATGATACATCATAAATCTATATATATTAGAAAACATGTGCTAATAATTGAGAGCAAGAAAATAGATATAGCTAGAGAGAAATATCAAATACATAGTTTTTTTTAAAACATGTGTTTACATAGTACATGACTACTGATTGGTGATTAGGTTTTAAGATGTTTACATAGTACATGACTACTGATTGGTGATTAGGTTTTAAGATAAGAGTACGTTTGATGGTACCTATGCCCATTTTTTTTTCGAACACCCCTATGGCAATTTCTTTGACTTGTAAAAAACGATATAAAATACGAATTGATCTGTTTTTTGTTGACCATAAAAGAAAATACAAATTGGCCTACAACTATTATAGTTTTTGGTCAAGATTGGAGGCTTGAAGCCGTGTGGTGTTCGACGGAATCGACCCCACCACAAGATATAGAGGTTATGGATTGAGACTAAAAAAAGTGGAATGGAACTTTACCTCGTGGGGACTGGAGTGAAAGAAGGGCAAAACGTGATGACGTAGTCGGTGGAGCCTGCGCATGCCACGTAGTTGTCGTCACTAAAGTCGAAAGTAGCTTCTGGACACGGGACCTTGAAGCTTTCCGAGTAAGAAGACGGCATGCAATCAGGTACCTCGCACGGGTTAGTGCAGGCGATTGGCCGTTCCTCGGCATCGACGACCATAAGCTCATACGGACAAGCCTGGTTCAGGTTAACGACATCGCAACCCACCCTGGAGCATACTTTATCATTGGGGCTTCTTTGTGGGACCACCAACAAAGGAAGGTTGAAACCGTAGACGACATTGACGCGGTACAAGTCAACATTAGCCTTGTTCATTAGAAACTCCGCTAGAGTGGTATCCCTTGGGGATTTGTCCAACACTGCGCACTCGACTTTACCGGAGCCGCAGTCTCCCGTAGCGCACGAAAATTTTCCTGTTGAGTTTGTGGAGCAGAGCGTTCGACCCCATATCTTACCTGACCAAGACCACGGCGCGAGGATAACACGCGAGTCTCCTTTCTCTAGAGCATGTCCAATGGTGTCGAAATCATTAAAAGAGTTTGAGATTCCAGGCCACACGGTGTAATCGCATTTGTTCTCTATTGTTATGTTCTTCGACGTCACTCCTACCAACACAAAAAGGAGGTGAAATAACAAAAAGATCAAACCGACATACCTTGGTCAGAGAAAAATTCTTACCCGATACGAACAAATTGGAAGCAATAATGAAAACTAATGGCAATATCTTATTCATTTCCTCAAGTGATAAGAAAATAATAACAAAAAGAAGGGAGAAGAGGGATTAAAACATTAATTTAGCATCTGGTTTGAACCCTTTATATTAATAACTTCTTTTGTTTGATGACTGACTAAGTGACTATAGTAGAAAGGACATTTTCTCTGAAAAAAAAAAACAATTATATACTTCTATTATTGGAATGGGCCTTATAGGGTTCTAGAAAAAGTGAAAGGGAATTCCATTTTAAAATAATACAAAAGGAAGCCCAACTGACTTTTGAGCTTCTTTAATTTTATTGGCCTGCTATTCGCTACAATTCTAATGCTTTTTTCTTTTATGTATTTTAGTTCGTTTTCTATACATTTTGAAAACAGAAAAATCGGAGGTATATTAAGTTTTCAGTAGGAGTGGGCACGAATACTCGTTACTTGCCTTATACTCGTTATTTAACCCGTATTCGCCTCGCTTTTTCAAGTACTCGTCGTTGCCAAGGCAAGTATCAAGTTGTTGAGTTTTGTTACTTGCAAATACAAGGCAAGTAACAAGTATCACAAAAAAGTTAACGACTCGCCTTGCTATTATTCGTTACTTGTTTTACGACTGAAAAACTGATAACTAAACCATAAAAACCAAAGTTCAAAAATGATAACTAAACAATACTTTCATATTGAAATATATATATGTATTCTATTCCTTTTTCTTTTTTATATTAGGTGCAAATATTTTATTTGAAATAACTCTCGTATTTTTACCAAGTAGAGTAAACAAAACGAAATTTCATCTTTCTCTGATAGAATATTATCTGTCAAGTATTCTTTTAAAAATATATCCAAATAATTCATAGATATTTGTAAATAGTAAATAATCGAACAAGGCAAGACAAATAACTTACAAGTAATATATTTTTAGACAAGTACTCGAAATAATAAGTACTCGATTCCGACAAGACAAGTACAAGTCGAAAAATTCATTACTCGTTCAAGGCAAGGCAAGTATCAAATATACGTAAAAACGTAAATACTCGCTTTGCGCTCGTCCCTAGTTTTTAGTGCAACTTTTCCGGAATTACTCTCTTTTTTGTCAACGTTTCCTAAATTTCTTCGTCTTCATTCTTCTTTTAGTTTCTGATAATAATCCCGAAAAGAGAACTCTGACAAAGGAGGTAACCCCCAAGACTTGAAAGAGTTGCGAGAGCCCATGACTTCAAGGACCATCATCATCATTATGATCTTGATATCATGACAATCATCATCATCCTATGGACGAGATTTTCTCGTTGACTTGGATTTTGTATAAGTGACGTTGAAGGATGGCAATGGACATGTGAAGTACTGAAGGAACCCCTCACTTTTACACCTGAATTTCCCTGCTACATTTATGAAATATATACTTTTTATTAGTGTTTAAAAAAAAATAATAGTACATTTTATTTTATTTCTATGGATAAAATAAATCAAAGACGACAACACTTTTTAAAAGAATAACTTAAATTTCTGTGTCAGTTGAAGATAAGATAGAGGATAATAGTAACTAATAAGAAAATGACATACTACTGTTTTTATCTTACAATTTCAATTAGCGTCAACATTTACAATCTTCTCTATAGTGAACGTAAATTTTTTTGAATGGGTTAATATATCAATGTAAGAGTTTTATTAATATTAATATTATTATTATTATCATTATTATTCATGTAAGAGTTTGAACCTTTGGAGTTAAATATTAATGTCTGAGTGATGAGAAAATTAATAAGAGAAAGAGTTTTATCATTTTGGCTGAGAAGCGCATTATGGTGATTACGTGTTTTCTATGCTCTCAGTTCTTCGGTGTTTTCATTTATTTATTTTGTTACTATGTTTCCGTTTCGCTCACATGTTTTGAAATAAAAACTTTTCGGAAATTAAAACAAATTAACTAATTGAGAAGATGAATTAAAGAAGTTCCAAAGGTACAGCAACTTGTGCGACGCTTTTTAATTTACTTGTGGATGCAGATAAAAAGGGAAAGCCCATATGATTGGAACAACTTGACAAATATATTCATCTAACCTATATTAAAAGCTCAATATACTCAATGGAGAAGCCCTCCACGTCGGCAATTAAAATCATCCAATCACACAACTTCTAATTGCCACGTCAGATCATCTTTTACACATTGCTCCTCACAAATCACAATCGTCACGACTTCTCCCCTTCACCCTCACTGTTCCAAATCTCTGCAACTTCACCGTTTCTCTCATTCAATACCATTCTTTACTCCTTTTATATATATTGTTTCGCCTTCGTTGGTTTGTCCTCTTATATAAACACCTTCCTCAAATCTTATTTCCAACCACATTCTACAACCTCCATAGAACGACGTCAAGCGATAGCCACGAAATCGGTTCAAACCTCCAGCAAGTCTCGAGAGATTAGGAATCTCATGACTCAACTGTCCATAGAGGTAATTCTCAATGAACCTCCCATTCGTTTTTTAAAGATCTTAAGCAAAGGAATGGCTACCGGCTCCTCATATTCTCATAATCACTATACATAAGTCCTATTGCATCTAACATCTCATGCCTACTATACACTCCACCAGGAATATTATCGGCGATTGTGACTCCTAGGTCACCTTCATTTTCGTCGGCGCTTTCTTTGGTGAACGGGTGAGAGATCTAAATCTTTCCTTTGCATATTCTTAGCGTTCATATTTGTCTTGATTTTTTTGGATTAAAAAAAATCATGTGTTTTCCGGCCACAGTAACTCTGTCTAAACGTCTCCTTTATTATCGCCAGCTCTTTCTTCAGCTAACGCATGAGAGATCTAAATCTTTGTTTCACATATTCTTAGCGTCCGTATATATCCTAATTTGTTTTGGGATTCTAACAAATTCATGTATTTTGCTGTAAAAAAACGTCTTTGATGAACAATGATGTTATATCTAGCTAGAGAGTACTTGGCATTTGGCAGGACGTGATTGTTTATTGGGGTTTCTAGATCCGTGACTTTGGCAATCCATAACAAGGTATCATATCTTCATACTCACTTTGGCTTCGTTGAGCCTAACCAAAAGAATCTTTGGCTTTATCAAAAAGAAAAATGTGTTCTGCAGACAATTCAGCTATTACCAGTTTGCAAGAAGTTTGCCTAGCACCCTAGCTACACTGGTTAACCTTAAGGATCTGTAAGTTAGAATGGGAGTTTTTTTTTTTGCTTACAGTGGGATAATGCTCATCTTTGATTAGATTTAAAAATTAATAAATTTGTAAAGTTCCAGATGACAATGATACATTTTGTCAAAATTAAGCTTTATGGACGCCTTAACTGAAGTGAAACCTTTTTGGTTTAAAGCTTCCCTGTTGAACAGACAGCTAATTACGAGATGGAAGAAAAATTGGGAAAAAGGATGACGATGCCTGCTTCGTCCTTAAATGTAAAGATACGTGTGTATTATACATATTAGCAATAGATCCGTGTCTGTTATATAGATGGTTCCAAATTGAGTACCAGAACATCTATTCTATTCATATGTTTCATGTCATCTCTATATCACCACATGTATTCATATATGCAGAATATATGTATCGACAATAATATTATAAATCATTGACGATAGTGAATGACGATGGGAACTAAGCACATGGTGACACTGCAAATTCCACTTGACAACATCGATAGTGGTTCCTCCGCTACTGAGTCTACGGTACGCTTACAAGTTCTGAGGATGGGCAGTCTATATATGTGTTGGGTGGAGGAGCGGCCGTCACGTTTTTCTCATACAGCCTTCTTTCCTTCTTTCCCTCATTCTCCAAAACCACTACTCGGCCACCCTACCTCTGGTTCCGGGACATGGGCCCATGGCCCACCACATCCTCGGTAACTCTTTTTCTTTACCTTACCTATTGTTCTCATTATACTGTTGGAACTTCTTTGAAACGTACGAGTGCTCACTTCAGTATATGAAGAGATAGTCAAGAAAACCTATTATTGAACCGTCCAAATTTCTTAGGCAATGTTGCATACATTTGGTTGAGCACAAAGGTCTAATATAGGAAGGGACTCGGGGTCTCGGGCAAAAAAAAAGGAAGGGACTCGGGCGTCAAGAGGAGACCACAAAGGCTTTTGAATTTATGCTCAGTTATATTGGTATCTTCTCATCAGGAGTTTTGGTTCTTTTTTTCTGTTTTCATTTTCCCGTGTACATGACGAGTAAATAGAGAGAAATGTTTGGCTTGTGAATGATGAAAACGTTCCGTGTAGTAAAAAGATATGAATTGGTCAATTTTATCGTTGTATCTTTGTATCTTTAGTAAAAAGACATGAATTGGTCAAAAACAAAGATGAATTGGTCAAAAGCAAAGATCTTTGTATCTTTGTATGCTTGTATCTTTATACAGTGAAATCCACATGTGACAGAAATATGTATGAAATACAGTTACAAAAAACAAATATAAGTAAGAAATGATCTTTGATTCATCTTCCTATGCATATAATAACTACCATCGGCGGTAGCAAGTACGTTAGAACATTCTAACGCTAGACGTGGCTCCCTCACCGCTTATATTAAACTACATTTAACACGCATCTAATTCATTTTATTTATAGATTAATATTTTCACTACTTAATAATGCACTACACTTAAAAAATGCACTACACTACACTATCAGACAAATTTAAATGGTTTCAGTTCTAAAACAATGATCAATAGTCGATTTCAAAAAAATTTACATAAATCATTAATAATAATAATAATCATTTCAAGTGCATTATTTAACAATTTTTTGTTCTGGTGCATTTACTTATGACAAAATTTTATCCATTAAATACTTCAAATGGTATATATACAATTAAAGTTTGTGAAACATATTAAAACTTTGAAAGACAGATACCTCAAACTATCTTCCTAATTTTACTGTGGTAATCATGTTATTCTTTTCATTCATATAATAGAAACTTATTTTACAACAATATAACTCTGTGGGACAGTAGAAAACTTTTTAAAAATTAAATTTCCTCATTTATACCAACAAATTAGCGCAAACAGTAACATTAATAAACTTTAAATGGTCAAATAAACATAATCATTTTAAAATTAATATAATAATTTACATATATGAAAATATAATAAAAATAATAATTTTAAAATATATTATCCGCGCGTAGCGCGGAAAAAGAATCTAGTTAATTTAAAAACAAAATCGAGGAGTCTTAGCTTTATATGTGGTCAATGTATATTATTCACTGTTATACAGATTACTTAAACCACACTTGAAGCTGAATGTCTTAATGGTCTATCATGTCCACAGAACAATGTCTAGATAGACACGCAATTAGTTTTTTAACCCTAACCTTAGTTGGTGTATAGAGTAAAGATTCCTTTTAACCAAACATACTAATTAAACATAAAACACTCGTGGTGGATTAAAACCCATATGGCATACACGTTAAACAGATCAAATCCAGCATACAAAATCAAATCGCAAAAGTGAAAAGATTCCTATATATAATTGTTCTAGAATCCTTCATAGTCTCATAGACAGATAAATGTAGATATACACATCGTTGGTTTAGTATAAATATTTAACATAATCTTGGTAGTTAACGAGCAATATATCATGTTTTGATTTTAGCACTTGCCAATGAGGCATGCATCGTAAAAAGAGTTCGGTAGTGGTGGGTGGGCAGATTAAGATTATATGCTTAGGGAGTATCAAAATGATTGTGTTTTTTAATTAACCACTAGATCCCCTCACCAAAAAAAACTTCAGTGCTGGCTCGTATTTTAACCAGCTTCTTTTATATTATAAAATTTTGAGTCTATACGAAGGAAGCACCATGTTGCCATGTGCATGCATATGATGAGAACTACTCTCTAATACATTAAAACATAATTTACTTGCCAAAACTGAATGCTACGATTTGGTAATTTTGTTTCTTGATTTTTCTTATTTTCCTTTTTAATCCATGCACCATAACATTGATAATGTACCTAGTAGTAATGGCTTGTTTCAAATTCCAACCAATGCTCATTGATAATATCTTTTAGCAAATGTTTTTGTTGGACCATGTGCATGTGAGTTTATATTTCTATTACAAAATCAAAACCGAAAGGTCAATCTTAATAGTTATAAGTCTTTGTCATTCACATATTGGTCTAGATCAGTGATCGACATGGAAAATATTCATAATAAAGTGATTGGCTATTTTTTTACATGGACCATATATGAATTTAAGATGTATAGTATTTTATTTCATGTATATTATAGCTATTTTAGATTATAATTATCTTATGTGAAACTGAATCAAGTTTTAGGTTTATTAGACGATCAAGTGGATATGATTAATATCTATATAATAAAAGAGTAGTTGGATACTTGGATGTCAAAGATCCCCTAGTTTTTTTTTGGTATCTGACATGTTTTGGTAACTTCGCATTTCATTTCATGTCATGTAGTGCTGAGCATTTTATTTGTTAATTTTGATTTGATTCGTTATTCGCTTCGATTCGATCCGAAAAATTTGGATATCCGTAAGTCTTCGAAGTAAAGCAAATATTAAAAATCACTATCCGTTAAAAACAAAGCAAATCACAAATACTAGAAAAATTAGAGACGAATATCCGGTCCGCTCCGATTTTTATATAAATAGTTATATATCTATAGTTAAAATAGAGTTTTTAGTGTATAATCTTATATAATTTTATTTATAAATTTACTTATAAAATATAAGATGAAGACAAGAATTATAATATCTTTATAAAAACTATAATTCTTCTTAAAATATTTAATTTATAAGAATTTTTTAATGAATTTTTAAGGATTTATAAATAACAGTTTCATTAATGTTTTACTTTATCATTTATAAGAACAAATTTGTATAATATTTTCAGATTTACTTGTATTAAACATAGTAGAAAGGGTATCCGTAAATATCCGTGAATATTCGTAAATATTCATAAATTTTCCGGATATCCGTAAAACCGAATATCCGTATTTTTTCGAAGCAAAGCAAATCGGAAAATCAGATATCCGTGAAGTCCGAAGCAAATCACAAATACTGAAAAATACCGTAACATTCAATCCGTGCCCATCCCTAATGTCATGTATTATTTCATATACCAAATGGCTTTTAGCTCTAAATTACAACTATATTGTCAATCTGTTATACCATGTCAAGTTCTATAACTTTGAAAATAATCTGTGAACAGCGTCACCAGCCCATGCACAACTATATATGAACAGTGTAGCTTAGAATAAGGTGAGGAAAATCCACGATCATTATCTTAGGTCCATGATTAATTTGTTCATCTTCTTTTGTGATACTTGCGAACAATAGCCTTTCTTTTTCCGGAAAATAAATTAAAATACTTGGCGATGTCTATTGCATATAAGTTCATCTATTGTAAGTTGGCCTAATTAATGTGTGATCGTAAGATTGCTTATAACTAACCACTAAGTAATGCCTAAAAAGTTAGGGATCGATATTTAATAA
The DNA here is from genome assembly GCA_016432835.1 of Brassica nigra. NCBI lineage: Eukaryota > Viridiplantae > Streptophyta > Magnoliopsida > Brassicales > Brassicaceae > Brassica > Brassica nigra. The sequence goes on along the minus strand of CM028247.1, from coordinate 21,273,660 downwards.
GTGGTCTCACGAATCGCATTTCTATGACAGAATTTATGACTTTGTCCGCCTATTTGCATACACATATTATATGAAGAAATTAATCATTTTCCATAGTATTTAGCTATAGTTACTTCGTACACTTTATTTTTAGTAAGTACACCTTCATAATTCATTAACTTAGTTGAGGTTTGGCTTTATTTGAAACTTATTATGAGATTTGTTTTATTTGAAATTAATAACTACCACTAATATAAAGGAATAATACATTTATTCCGATCAAAGTTGGATTTTAATTTTTTTTTTTAACTTGGATTTTAATTGATGTGGTTTTATTTCCCTTTAATTGTCTATTGCATATGCCAATTGTTTCCCACTACCTTTTGTCTTCGTTTCATAAGTTTATCCTTATCTAAACAATTTTTTTCTTCTTCTGTGTAAAAACACAATCTAAATACCAGTGTTTTGAAAACCGGACCGGACCGGCCGGTCGAACCGGTCCGACCGTAACTCGCTGAAGAAGTCGAGTTCGGTTCAGTTTAAAACCCGGATTTATGAAAAACCGGTAAAACCGGCTAAAAACCGGTCAAATCGGTGACCGGATCAATTTTAAAACCGGTTCTTAAAATTAATATATAATTAAATATTTTTAATTATTAGTAGCTGAAATTTAATATTTTATAATTAGTATTCAACTATCACTATTTAATTATTTTTTATTTTTAAGAAACAATGTGAAAATTCTATTTTTGACTTTTATATACTAGCTTTATTTTACCATATTCATAAAATTTGAGATATTATTTGTAAAATAAATAAATATGATAATTTTAATTATAAATCATATGATTTTATCATTTTCAGTTTACATAGTATTCACTATTCAATTTTTTTACTATATATAATTAGATTTATATTTATTATTTATATTTAGTTAATTATAGAAAAGAAAGAGAATATATATTATATATAGAAGTAAAGTTCATGTAATATAAATATTTAATTATATATATATATAATTTTTCATAAATAGAAAATCCGGTTTGACCGGTTAAACCGGTCCAACCAGTCAACCAGTAGCTACACCGAGTCGATGTCCGGTCCGATTTTCAAAACATTGCTAAATACTTAAGCACACATGACACATCAAACATTTATATGGATGATTATGCTGTTTATTCGTTGTTATATCATGACTTATGAAATTTAGTTGATTCTATGTGAATGGATCTAACATACAAATTTTACGTGATGTCATAGTCGTATACATGGCGTGACTGAAGTGTGGTACATGTACCGATTTGGGGGTTAATGGTCAATGCAAAAAGTCAACTCGGAAAAAGCACATTACCAAAACAAGGTCCGTAATTCCGTATCCTTTGTCACACATTCTCAAGTTTCTAAAAAACACCTAAAGATCTCTGGGAACGAAAATATCTTTCTAATAGTTCAAGTAATTTTACGTATGTATACATTTTAATAACGAGAAAATCAAGTACACCAGCTCATAGAAGACTAGTTATCTCATTTTATTTGTATGGTATATAAAAATGTTTTTAAATGATAATTAAGTGACCTTGTTATAATCTCATCAATAGATCGATGCATGTATATACAGTATAACTTTTTAAAATTAATACTCTATAAATTAATATACACTAAAAAGCTCTATAAAATAATATAATTTTATAGTCCCAAATTAATTTTTGGTTCAGTTAGTAAATCGATAAATTAATAACCTCTATAAATTAATTAAAAAATATAGTTTTGGTATAGTCCCAACATTATTAATTTATAGAAGTTTCACTCTATCAATATAGAGTTATGAATACCTTTGTAGTGTTTTTGATACATGCTTTTCCATATGTTTTTACTTCTTAGAGAATATAAACTTATAGAGAATTGTGATTTATGTCCGGTTAATTCACTATTTTTTTTTTGAACACAAATTCACTATTCTTCTAAGTAAGTTTATACAATGTAAATAAACATTACCATCGTCATATGTATATATATGGTTTCACAAGTGAGCGAAGTTTTGTTTCAGAAATTGCTGGGTCATTCATTGACATAAAAAAATATCATTCCCTTCTTCAATATATTTATTATTTTATGATTTTTTTATTCTATAAGTTTGTTGTTTCGATTACAGATATTTTGATTTTAGCATCAACAAATGAAATTATGTCGAGATAGACAGTATCATGCTCTACTTAGAAGAGCTAATATACCGGGTCAATGAATTTTTGTCTCTCCAGGTGATAATACACACAGTATATTGACGATTAGACTACTTATATCCTCTGGATTGTTATCTTATACTGAAGCAATCTGATCTTTGCGACATGTTGTTGTTGCCTTAACTAGGTTTGGAGTGCCTCTAAACCACATGGTCTCGCCGGACTATACCATCCACCACGACTTTTACGATCATGGACCGGAGATTCCTATTTTCCAAAACCATGTTTGTTCATTTTCATGATCGTACTCAGTTCTCTAGGCTTAGGTTTGATGCTACCCTTCTCAATTTCCTCACAAGAATTCATACAGTCGTGGCTATACAATCATAAGTGATAAAAATTGTTTACTAACTTGTTTGAATTCTGTCTATATTAACATGTGTCTGTCTATATATTAATATGTAAGAACGTTTTCTTTTCTACTGTGTATGAGTGTCGATTTGGTGAGCTACCCATTCCACCTTCTCATGTTCTTCGTTTATATGTAATGTCTACGTGGTATTCACCACAAAATCCAATGTTGGGAGATGCAAGACTCATATGGTGTGGTGGCTACCTTTATTTATATAGGTCGAAGATTTGATTGTGGAAGCGCCGAGTTTCTAATTCGAAGCTTTCTTATATCCTTTCTTTTAACTTAGCCTACTTTTCTAATATTTAACTTATTAATCGTTTTTTTTTATCTTCACATAGTTCTATTTACGAGTAACAGTCTCTAAAGTCATCAAACAATAATTTTCTTAAAAAAGCAGAAAAAGGTTACACAATAAAAACTAAATTCGTTTGGACCTTAGAGCATGATTATCCAGAGTTTCTTAGAGCATGATTATCCAGAATTTCTTAGAGCGAGATTTATAGGGGAATATAAGAATCTGTTAATTTTTAACTAAAAAGTTAAAAAAATTTAAGAAACTTAAAGTTTCTTAACTTTTTAGTTAAAAATTAAGAAACAGTTTCTTATATTTCCCTAAGAATCCCGTCCTAAGAAATCTTGGATAATCATGCCTTATTTTTCTTATAACATACTCCTTCTGTTTTTAAATGCAGGATGTTTAAAAAAACTTTGATGTTCTAATATACTCCTTCTGTTTCTTAAAGTTACATATTCTAGAAAAAAATTTGTTTCAAAAAAATCTATTTTTTACATTTTAATGCATATTTTATTATCTAATTGCAAACTTCAAAAAACTTAATTGCACTTATTGAATTTTTATTGGCTTAAAATTATGGAAGAAAGATAAACACAAAAAATTATGCAAATTTAATGTGTTTTATTAAAATGTGTGAAAGATCCAGAATATGTAACTTTAGTAAACAGAGGGAGTATAAGATGTTTTTCATTTTTTTAGGTAACTTTTACTTTATTAAAAACTGTATAACCAATCATATTTAATAATCTACTAGGTGATTTACCCGTGCATATGCACGGTTATAAATATTTATAAAGTAAATCTATTATAATAATTTATTTTATTTATTTTTATTTTAAATTGATTTATGATTTGTATACCCTATTATATTAATAATATTATATTACTTTAATTAGACATGTGATTTTAGATACTTTATATTTAGTTAGTTTTGTTGTTTTTATAATCGATTTAGTTAATCATTTGGGTATATTAGATTGTATCTATTTTTCTGAATTCAACTATGATATTTTTATTTTAAATATATTAAAATTATGATTAATTTTTCTTATTTTTATTTACGTTAGTTGTTGTCTTAGATATACAAATATATTTGACGAAAATTAGGTATAACTTAAGATATTATGCTTAAACTGAAATAAAAAATAAACTAAAGCTCTCATTCCAAAGTTCATAAATTAATATAACAATAATATTCTGCAGTCTCATGCATATATATAAATTTTACAAAAGAACTAAATTGTATCAGTTGGGTAATATTTTATTTTCATTCGCTAATATGTTTTCAGTCATCCTATAATTTAAATTTATAAAATAAAATTATCATTATAAAATTATATATTCTTATTGTAGTTAAATCTATGATTTTAGATATAAGTTGAAGTATAATTACTTTTTATTATTATTAAGTAAAATCAAATTAAATTTATTTATCGTTTAAATGTGCATGTATTTTTTCTTAATACTTATCAAATTATATGTTGATTTTTAAAAAAACATTTTATAAAAACATATTAAAAAATAAATCGATGATCAATGGGAAGTTACATACATAAGTAACTAATACATTTTTGAAAGCTCAATAACACATATCAATATTTACAACAGTTAAAGCATTTTATAAATTCTAAATAATTTAATGTCTTAGATTACTTAAATGATAAACTGAAATTTATTTTAAATAATCTTAAAAATGAGAATTCAGATTTGCTTTGATATTTTGATTATGGTTATATTAAGTTCCACAAAAAAAAACATAAAATTTAAAATCAAATTTAATATAAAAAACAAATATTTTTTTAATAATGATAAAATATAATATATCTACCTCATTAAAGTATAGTGTTATTTATTTTAAAATATTTTGTAATTATTTGATCAAAAGATATTTGTTGTTGATTGTTTTCTTTAATATCTCTTAAAATAAGCAATTTAAACAAATTGTAAACTTGAAAATTTGGAATACTTTTATTTTGTGAACTTTCCTTTTTAATGAATAATATTATATATACATATATTGTTTATATTTTCGTTTTTATTTTTTAACTTTATAAATGTTTTTATTATATATGTTATATGTTAAAAAGAAACTAAATAAAAAAATTCAATAATAGTATTTAAATGTAATATTTTTAATTCATTAAGGGTATCAATGTAAACAACAATTGTGAGAGTTACATATCTTGTTTATATTTTCGTTTTATTTTTTTAACTTTATAAATGTTTTCTTTTTATTATATATTTTATTTGAAATTTTTTAAAAGGAAACTAAATAAAAAATTTCAATAATAGTATATATGTAATATTTTAATTCATTAAGGGTATCAATGTAAACAACCATCGTGAGAGTTAACGTGAGCGCGACACATAGGAAACTGACTTCTCAAATAATATTATAGAGATTTTTATAATTGATTGAATATTATCAATTTATAGTTCCAATACTATTTTCTAAATAAAAGTTAATTTTCGTAATATATGTGTTTTTATCTAAACATTTTATATTTAGGAACGGAGGCTATTAATAAGTTTCAAAAAAGAATTTAATCAAAAAAAAGTTCCAAAAAAGAAAAACAGAGGTACTCTGTATTAATTGCAGTAACTTATGAAACTCGTATTCAGTTATGTATATGCATTTGATACTCTGCATTTCAAATTCCAAGGAACCGATATTAAATCAATATAAATAAGAAGAATATTAAACACGCATGGTAACGACTAACGGGAGTGTATATGATGATGATGATTTATTCAAAACTCTCACTCATTGCCCATGTGCAGCATATTCCTTGGTTGCTTCCAAGGCCAGAAGCTATTTTTTTGTTTATTTTCAAAACGATTAAATAAAATTAAAACATTTTAATATAAAAATAAATAAGTATGATCAAACCCCACATTGGTCACAGCACATAGTTGAACAAAAGCACGTGATCCGCCAAAAAAGTGTTTAACGAGTACATCGCATGACGTAAACTCTCAAATCAATATATCAGAATCTAAATAAAACAAAACCAAAAAGACATTATTCTATCTCATAATGCAAAGGTTAAATTCCTCGATTTTTATTTATGTTATTGTGAAACACAGCTAGCTACTGAATAATATTTTAAATAATTAACTTAGTGCAGATGTATATATTATTCTAATAAATAGTTAGAAGTGTCGAAATACCAGGAAACAAAATGATCAGTCTTCAAAAATAAGGATATTTCATTTTCAAGTATTGATTTATATTTTTGTGAAACCCGAAGGAAAGCAAAAAAGAAGTATTCTTTTGTAAGTCCCACCAATCTAAGACCATGCAACCTTTCATCCAGTGCACCAATCCGATCCAATCCACTTTCTTCCTAAACTATTAATTGTAATTTTGTTATTGGCAATTAGTTTGCTCTTTTTATTTTAATTTATTTTTTCTAATAGGATTTTCTCTTTATATATTTATTTGTTTCAAGATAAAAATTCTGATGTCTGTCTCTGACAAACTCCACATGCAGATGTAAAAGAGCACCAAAGACTTATGAGACCCACCCACATTATTTTGTCCACATGGATGTGTAAGGAAACCTCTTTTATTTTCATTTATTATTTCCTTTCTCTGTTCACAAATTATTATTTATAATAATGGTAGTAAACTGTATCAGTAATTATTATTTATTATGTTAGTCACTGTACCCTTTAATTTGTTTTTTTTACAAATGAGTAAGAGTAGATACATTAACCAAAAACAGAGATACATTTAAATAGTGTATGTATATACTCGACCTTTTTTTTGTCAAAATATATACTCGACTTAATAAACGGATAAACCGAAAATAAAACTCTTGTTAAAATATCTCTTGTTAAAAATAAAAGAATAATAATTAAAGAAAAATAATTAGTTTGGTCTATGCTTTCATGTGCATCGCTTTCATCAGAGATGCATAAAAAATAGATACCTCATTATTTCCAAGCAGAGTTTTCAATGGGTTGTCTCCTATTTTTTTTTTTAAATATCAAACTATTAATACATTCTCTTACATGTATAAATCTACGGATACACACGTATACATGTGTACACGCATGTGTATATACCATTACATTACAGATGTTTATATATGCTTCTCCATATAATTGTAGAGAGAGCTACTTTGCCTTTTACAGATCCGTTTCTCTCAAACAACACAAACAGAAAAACCTTTTTTCCCCCTTCTCTTCTTTCTTCTTCAAGGAACCCTCCAAGAGAACAAACACAGAGCAAACTCATTTCCTGTCTGGTCGTAACTTCGCAAAGTCGCTTTATCTTTGTCTTAGTACTGGGTTCTTGTTTGTCCTCTTGTCTCTTTTTTCCTCTTCCTCTGAGACACAACACAGAAGAGAACCATAAGCTTGAAGATTTTCAAGAACATATATGAAATAATCCCAGAGTTCCATTGTCTTTTACAGTCAAAAACATTCTGAAACCAGAGCTAAGAAGAAAGAAGATGTCGGCGAAGCTTTTGTATAACTTGTCAGATGAGAATCCAAATCTGAATAAACAGTTTGGATGTATGAATGGGATCTTTCAGGTGTTCTACCGGCAACATTATCCGGCGAGACGTGTTACCGTAGCCGGAGATGAGCTCAAGTCTCTGCCTTCAGGTAACGTTTCTCTCCTTTCTCTCTCTTTTTAAGTCTTTGCTTGCAGTGTCCTCTCCATTAAAACCTGAAGAAGAAAGTTTCTGAGGAAAGTTCTTCAACATAAGACGTTTTTGTATTCTAGTTTCTGACTAAGATCTTAAATCTAAGATTCAGGACCACAAAGATTATAGAAAACCAAAACTCTAGAACATGACATGTTATAGATGTTCATAGTGTCTAACTACCTATATTTATCTAGAGGTGTGTATTGGTTAAAAGCTATATTTGACTGGGGAGTTTTTTTTTGCAGGCAAAACAAGTGACAATGTCGGTGTTACCAACGTTTCAACGGACAACAAGGAGATGGTAAGAATCTGTAAACTAGCAGAGAAATGATAATGTTCACTGAAGAAAATGGATCTAAAAAGTGTATTTTAATGGAATTGCAGGAGAAGAGTAAGAAGAAGAAGAAGGCTGCAAAGGAGAAACAAAAGGGAGTCTCTTCTGAATCTTCCTCGAGGCTGTCCTTTTCTTCTTCACCATGCTCCTCTAGCTTCTCCTCTGCAGATATTAGCACCACGACTTCTCAGTTTGAACAACCCGGTTTGGTTCAAACGAGTAATGGTGAGACTCCGGTAAGAGAACCAACCAACGGGTCGCCAAGGTGGGGCGGTTTAATGATCTCAAGTGATTTAAGGGAGCTTGTGAGAAGCTCCATTCATAAAGAGGCCAGAACCAGAAATGAAGAAGAAGCCTTGTCTGAGCAACATAAATCAACCAGAGCTAACGTGTCTTTTCTTAAAGAGCCATCACCATCTCGGAGTTCTAATGAATGGAGTGAAGGACGGAGAGTAGTGAAGCTGAAAGACAGTCCTCGGTTCTCTTACGATGAGAGGGAGACAAGAAAGACAGGCGCCAAGTTCAAAGAGACACCGAGGTTGTCACTAGACAGTAGATCGAATTCCTTCAGGAGCGCAAAGTCTAGCTGCTCACCAGAGCCGCAAGACCTTGTAACGGGTCACAGAAGAACAACGTCGAGTGTTGTTGCCAAGCTGATGGGTCTTGATGTCATTCTAGACGAGCCTGTTACTGATCAGAACAGAGAGAACCATTTCTGCGACTCTCCGAGGCCAACTTCCCGAGTGGAAGCAGATGTACAAAGATCAAGAAGTTATGATTCAGTTAAGAAGATGATGCCTGCCAAGTTTCCTATGAAAACAGCTCCATGGACGCAAGTGGATGGTGCCAGGAACCAAATCAAAGCAGCTGACGCTGCTACAACGCTGACGGTTTATGGTGAGATACAGAAGAGGCTCTCGCAGCTTGAGTTCAATAAGTCTGAGAAAGATCTCAGAGCTCTACAGCAGATACTCGAAGCGATGGAGAACACGCAGAAGTTGATGAGCAAAGATGATGACAACAGTTCCCTGAGCTCAACCAGTTTTATGCAGCCAAGTCCATCGCCCAAGAGTATCAGATCTTCCTCTATCGTGGTTATGAAAGCAGCATCTGTTCCAGTGTACAAAGAGATGGGCAACTCTAGTTCCACCTCCTCCTCTCCGCGGAGTGTTGCTTTGCCAAACGTCAAGGTTTCAAACCTGAGGCAAAACCAGAAAGTCACCCCGAGGAAGCAGAGCGCCATGGATGTGACCCCAAGGCCAGGATTTTACAAGGGGCAGACGGATTCTGTAACAAAAAACACTAGCACCAGACCATTACAGTCGAAGATCGAGATGGCCAAGTCAGGGAAGAGCCAGCAGAAGCCTAGTGTCAGCCCAAGAACACAACCGAAGAAGCTCGGGTTCGAGAAGCAGTCTAGACCAACGTCTCCAAAACCAGAACCGAACAAGAACCAGAGACAACAACTTAGTAGGCAACAGACAGAGTCAGCCTCCCCCAAAAGAAAACCAGTGATAAAATCTCGCGGCATGCATCAGTCTGAAGACCGTTCAAGTGATGAAAGCAGTGACTTAAGAAGTCTAAGATCTGACAGCAACGTAAGCTCGGCCTCTAACCACGACATTGAGGTTACAAGTAGATATAAATATGAAAGGAACAGCGACTTAACGGAGCAGCACACACCAAAACAAAGGGTATAAACTGTTCTCGTAACAGCAAATTCACTTCTCAGTTTATTTGCTAATACATGGTTCACTGAGTCCATCTATTTACTATTGTAGAGTCCAGAACTGGGAATGAGGTCGCTGCCAAAACCTCTGAAAGTTACAGTGGAGCAGCCCAGCCCGGTTTCAATTCTTGATGTATCCTTCGACGATGATGAGTCACCATCCCCTGTGAGGAAGATATCCATTGTCTTTAAAAGTGAGTAACTGAGAAAGTAACTCTCAAAATAGATTACAAACTTTGATTCGTTTAAAATTCTAACCTTTACTATTTCTCTTGTCATAGACGACGATCATATACGTTCTGAAGAGTCCCAGTGGGTGAACAAGCACAACAACTTATGTAGATCGATTGTTTGGCCTGAGAGTAACACGAGTCTGAATCAGCCTGATGCTGAACTTACTGAGAGTTTCATGGAAGAAGGCGCAGAATTAAGAAATGGTGACCACAAGTACATCTCAGAGATACTGTTTGCATCAGGGCTGCTCAAGGATATCGACTACAACATGCTAAGCATTCAGCTGCACCAAGCACACTTACCAATCAATCCGAGCCTTTTCTTTGTCCTGGAACAGAACAAGACAAGCAGTGTGACACATTACAACAAACATAGAGGCAGAGGATTCGGACAGCAACAGGCGGCGAACCTGATAGAGAGAAGCAGGAGGAAGCTCGTGTTTGACACCGTCAACGAGATCTTAGCTCGCAAATTCGCAGCAGAAGGGTGTACCAAGCAGCCATACGTAACATCATCAATCAGCTCGCTAATGACAACAGACAAAAGTTCAAGAGGGAAAGAACTTCTGGAAACTCTGTGCTCAGAGATTGATCGATTACAAGATAACTCAAACTGTATCTTGGACGAGGATGATGAAGACCTCATTTGGGAGGACCTGCAAAGCCAAGGCATGAACTGGAAGGAGATTGAAGGAGAGACACCGGGGTTAGTGTTAGACATAGAGAGGCTAATTTTCAAGGACTTGATAAGTGAAGTCGTGACAAGTGAGGTTGCAGCCTTTCCAGGAATGCTCAGTGGACAACCCAGGCAGCTTTTCCATTGCTAATATGCCTACGTAGAACTGTAAGAAGGATCTAAATCATCAATTTAAGTGTAGAAAACATGTGATTTGTTGGTTCTCTGAACCCTTTTCTTCTGATCTTTTCCTAATTGTGTATGTAAAGACTCAAATCAAGATAAGGTACATGATGTGTGATCTAACCAGAACATTTCAGAAAAAAAACTCAATTAAATTTAAGACCAAACACCACTTCTCTTCCAACAACTCTGAATTATGTTTGAATTATCAACACTGCCACACTTAAAAGGAAATCATCTTTCGGTAGAAATGAGGATATTATATCTCCATTTGAAAAAGAATGTTTCACCAGCAAATGATGCTAAAGACAACACACCTTCCTCTAGTAATTTGAACCAGTAAAAAAAATATCATTTTCCTAACGAGTCACGTATTCAATTGCAAACTATCACTAAACTCAAGAAGCAATGGTATTCCGTCTACAAAGTCTAAGTCACAAAATACCTATTTTACATCTGTGTCAATGGTTTCGAGTTTTTCTTCGCGTTCCACCTTTTTCTCCCTCTTGTCTCCATCCTCTAGAAACCAACCTTTATCTTCTAAGCTCTGCTTAGGGGTTTTCCGATTTCCAATCTTGAAACGGAGCAAAGCTCGTTGTGTTCTTGCACCATCTTTTTTCTGTCCATCCTCCGTTCCACCTAATCTGCTTTCGTCGTTGATCATGCCAGGTGGAGCATATGCCTCAAGGAGTGAAATGTGATGACTCTTGTTCGCTTGTTTCTCAGGAACGTGGCCAATGCTAACTTCTTCCTTTGTAGGCTCTGACGGGCAAAGCACAGATGGCACGTTCTTCTCTCTAACCCAAACTGGTGCAGCAAGGAATGGATTACCCTCCGGTTCCTGTGCTGGTTCCTGAACATCCTCCTGATCCATGGATTTCTGAACTTTTAATCTATCAACATCCAAAGACAATCCGTTTTCTTTGCTGTGCACCTCTCCTTCTATTTTGTCAACATTAGCCTCCTCCAACTCGTTAGACATCTTGGTTTCTGGAAAAGCAGGAAGCCAAACTGGAATATGCTCATCTGGTACCTCTGCACCAATCTCAGAGAAGCTAGGAGCTCGTCTTTTCCCTTTGTTAAAAGGAAAACGAGGAAGAGAATAAACAAAAGGCACTTCCTCCGCTTCCCCTGTATACCGAATAATATCCTTAACCACACCGGAATCAGCAAGACAACGGTCAACATCACGAGCCCCATTAAAACCCAATCCAGACCCCAAATCCTCTAGCGCTTGAACAACATCCAAACCATTACCTTCTACTCTACCAGCCATATTAGCATAGAACTGCGTCGTCTTCCCAACGCTTTCAATGTACCGTATCACTACATCCGTCAGTCTCTCGAGCGCAGACTCTTGAAAAGAACTGAACCTCGCACCTTCCCGTGAATGCGAGTCCTGGAGAGTGCTGATCTCGACGCTCTCGCATACCTGCGCCACGGCCATTCTAGCGAGTGCATAGGCGAAATCATTGCCGCTGCCACGAGAAGGATTCTTTTTCCGTTGACTTCCACCCTCCCCGCCTCCATAGGTCATATTCAACAACAACCTTTATTACAACTTTGCACTGCGTAGTAACATGTAGAACCATTTCTTGAATCAACTCAACGAAAAGCGCATTCCTTTAGAATCAAAATCGTACTAATTCATTCCAAAGACGAGGTCTCCTCTCGGTACCTTAAACATCGGAATCAAAGTTATTATAAGAACAAGTTTGCTTAATACAGGAAACGAATGTTAAAAATTGAATAAAGGTCGATTCTTTCCCAAAGAGAACCAATTGATACTTGTCCGTCCCCAACTAAACCCTAGAAACCCAGCGAGTCGAATTCACGAGATGAGAGCGAGTCAATTAGACAATTAGAAACATAATTGGAATGCTTACCGGAGAAGAAGCCTTTCCCATTGTTGAAACCCCGGAGGAGCAGAATCAACGAGTAAGAAGGAGTAAACCCGACTCGAAAACGAAGTGAATAAGCGAAATTGGTGCGAAACAACCCGATTGAAGTGGAAAGGCGCCAAATTTTAGGGCACAGAATCAGCTCAGCTTAAACCCGTCGATCTAGAGAGAGAGTACAGAGAGTGAGAGATTTTCGTCGTAGCTTTTTATAAGCGGAAGCAGATCACTAAAGGAAAGGGGCGATGATAACTTCACGACCGAGCTGATATAGATCCCGTCACAAAGCTATGATATTACGACACGTGTCACATGCAATAATTCATACACTAGCTCCTAACTCAATTCTCATGATTACTGAAAACTCAGAGGCCTGAGAAGGGCCCAAATAAAAGGTCTTAATACTCCTGGCCCAAACTATTTCTAACTGAGCCCAACAGAGGTTAGTTTCGTAATTTCATTTCCTTAAACCCTGCTAAGTTATTTTTTTTCACAATCTCATCTCCTCAAGTTAGAACCCTAATTCATCTCAGTGTCTCACCGGCTGTTGGAGAATCTAGAGGCGATAATGGACGGCGGAGGAGAAGACGCATCTAAAGTCATCCACGTGAAGTTCGTGACGAAGCTTGACTCCCCGTTTCAAGTTCCGTCCAGCTCCGTCGTTATCCCTTCCAATGTCACTCGTCTCGGTCTCTCCTCCATTGTCAACTCTCTTCTCACTCTCGGTAGACTTATATCTCTCTTTACCTACTTGATTGTCAGGGTTTTCATGTATATGATTGGGTGACTGATTGTGGGATTATCTTTTGGATGAAACAGAGAAACATGAGGCATTTGACTTTCTGATCGATGGGGAGCTTATTCGCATGTCACTAGAGCAGTTTCTTCTCGCCAAGGGCATCTCAGCGGTATTGTATTCCTAAAACAGCCGCTAAAGACAGCAACTTGGTGTTGATAATCTTTTAATTTCGACTGTTGGAATCTTGTAGGAGCGAACTCTTGAAATCGAATACATAAGGGCTGTGGCGCCACGGAAGGAGGAGAAACCTTCGTTGCATGATGACTGGGTCAGTGCTGTTGATGGTTCTTCTCCCAGGTACTTTCTTTTTTCTATGTCTACTGCATCACTGTAATGTGTAAATGCTTATATAAGATTACGCGTTTTATAAAACCTTGTTCTGTTGTTTGTGGTGCCAACTGGCGGTTGATGCCGTATAGGGAAATCATTGAAGACTGTCATATCATTGTTTTTTGTGATTATTCTTGAGCTGTTCAGCATGTTGATTTTGCTTAGAAAATCATACAAATTAGGCCCGTCCAGTGATTGTTATGATTTAAAAAATATATAGTTTGTTAACGTTGTGTAAGTGGTTGTCCTGATCTCATTGTTGTTATTTTCAGGTTCATTTTGACCGGCTGCTATGATGGTTTAGGAAGGTAATCATTTGAATCATTTATTGTTATATCATGTATGCATCTGCCTATCTTCCACATTTTTGTATTGCTGTTAACATTTGCAAGAACCTTATATTTTTTTTAACTTTTTACTTCTTATTAGGATATGGAGCTCTGCTGAATCGTGTACACACATTTTAGAAGGCCACACTGGGGCAATCTCTTCTATTGCTTTTGTTAACTCCGAAGGTATTATTGTAGCAAATAGTATTAACAAAGAAGGATTTCACCTTTTTCGCTCATCTATCACTTCCTTACATTTACTTGGTTCTTCTGTCCATCCAGGTGCAGAAAACGTTACTGTAGCAACTGCCGCTAAAGATCGAACATTGAGATTATTTAAGGTAAACATGGATAATAATATATAACTAAAGGTAAATATTCCGGTTAACTGAAGTCATTTTTCTGTACAAAGGTTGATACAGCTGAATCTGGTGACTCTACTACAAGAGTTGGGGCTTACAAGATATTGCGTGGGCACAAGGCGTCGGTGGCAAGTGTTGCAGCTCAGAAATACGGGAGCAAGGTACTCATGCGCTTAAGTTGTGTATCGCTAGTGAAACTACTTTGTATATCATTGTGCTCACCTGCTGTGTAATGTAATTCAGATTTGCTCGGGTTCATGGGATTGCACGATCAATTTATGGGACACAGATGAGTCCACTTCAGAGTTGTCAGTAGCAGGGAAGAGAAGAAAAGGGAATAATCAGGCTGAGGAAACTCAGTTAGAGGTACACTCAGTAATCTCTTGATGATATGCAAACTCTTTTGAAACGCATTGTTTGCTCTTCAGAACAAGAGGAGAGACATGTTGTTTTCTCAGTTGAAGTAACTAATTTCAATTTCGATACTGAATTTCTTACAGGGAGAGGCGGAGACTACATTTGTTGGACACACACAGTGTGTCTCATCAGTTGTTTGGCCGGAGCATGATGTAATGTATTCATGTTCATGGGACCATTCCGTAAGGAGATGGGATGTTCCGACAGGGAAAGAATCTTTGAACTTGGTATGCCTTCTCACACTCCTTTGCGTTACACAGCAGTCCGTCTTTGCTGAAATCTCAGTGCTTTTAAGTTGTTTCCGTCGAAACTTAGAGCGAGTTTGTTTCTGTCAAAATGTAGTACTGTGGAAAAGCTCTCAACACGGTAGATGTCGGCGGTGAAGGATCTGCGCTTGTAGCTGCTGGTGGTTCAGATCCAATCCTTAGAGTATGGGATCCTCGTAAGCCTGGTGAGAGATCTTTAAGAACACACACATAGTTAAAAATATGTAACCATATACCGAGTTTGTTACTCTGGTTGATAAACTCTCTTCATACAATCTGTAGGAACATCTGCTCCAGTGTTTCAATTTGCTTCACACGCATCATGGATTTCCGCGTGTAAATGGCACAAAAGCTCTTGGTTTCACTTAGTCTCAGCTTCCTATGATGGCAAAATCATGCTCTGGGATCTCAGAACCGCCGTAAGTACACACACACACACAACAAGCTCTTTCCGTTGTTTCCTTGGTTTGAAACTGAGATTCTTCCTCCATTTCCATTTACAGTGGCCTTTGTCAGTTATCGACACACACAAGGATAAGGTCTTATGTGCTGACTGGTGGAAGGGAGACAGCGTAGTCAGCGGAGGAGCAGACTCCAACCTTCGAATTTCTTCCGGAATCTCAATTCCTTAAAACAGGTCTAAAATCCGAAAATCATTTCGACCACTTCTTTTTTCTTACGTGGAATGTGGAACATAACTAAATCTGAAGTCTTTCGATTATCATTTCTTGTCTTACAATATGTGAAAACTCAGAAACATCAAAGATTCTCTGTTACTGTCTGATCGATCAAAGGTTCTCGATCATGGAATGAGTGTTGTAAGTTCTGCTTCAGAAAAGCTTCTTACTGAACGTTTTGCATACTCTATTCATATTTTTGGTGGGAATGAATGTTGTTTTTGTTTTTAATACCGATTAATTTTAAAAAAATGAATTCACTTATTTTCACTACCATGCTGAATAGTGAATACCACCAGTTTGTTATGCTATAAATTGCATTAAACTAAAATAATATTGGAACCATTAAGAGAATTAATTACTAAAGAAAAGCGTTACAGTGGTGTAGAGAAAATAAGGTCCACGCTTTGTTTAAAGCGCGTGGGACTATCACAGAGCCAATTCCCCACCTACTTTTTTAATCAGCCTATCTCTGAAGCAAACGATTCGTAGTTATCTAGGTCAACTTTCTCTGATAAATCCACATCGTCCGATCTTAAACTCAACATCATCTTGACCGTTAAATCTAAACAACTTAACAAAGCGCACCCACCATCTAATACACGTTGTACACGCAATTACCGCCTTTGTTACTGAACCAAACTCCGGACCTGAGGCTCGTTTTCTTGTCATGAATTTATTAACTTTTTGTATTTTTTTTCAGAAAAATTAGTTTCTTTCTTTCTCTCTTTATTTCTTTTACTGTAATTATTTTCTTGCAGTAGTATCTGTCCTCTGGCCTTCTTCGGCTTCTTGTCCGAAGATTTAACATCTCCAAAGAATCAGAAATTTTCTCAGTCTACTGTTCAGAGCAATTTTTCTCTTTTCGTGAATTTGGCAGCGTCAATTTAAGGTGAGAAGAAGAGGAGCTTGAAAAGAGGAGGGAAATAAAGAAATAAATAACAAATTCTTTTTAACATATAATATAATTTATTGTTCTGGTGGCAAATTGAGCCGTGTAGAGGTTTGTGGTTCCAGTGAAGAAGAACCCTAGGCGATTTATAAGCTTCTCTTCTCCTAGATCACAGTTTTTATTTTATTTTTTAGCTTCCGTTTGGTAAATTCTAGGTTTCTCTTGAATTTTCTGTTCAATTAACTGTAGTTTGATTGATTCCGGTTCATCATTGTAGCTCCAAGGTCCTGCAAATCTAATGTTTGAAAAATTAGTACTTTTAAGATTTTGATTCTGTGTTCTTTCCCCAATTTAGTGCCTTTGAATGCCGTTTTCATGTCCAAAAGATTAGGATTTGTTGAGCACTTGTGTGAAATCTCATGATTACTTTTATTTTTACAGATGTTGATGGATCTATTGGTCTTGTGGAGAGGGAAAAACTGATATGATGTTACAAGTTCAATGCATGTGAGGATTCTTCAAAATCAACATGTGTTGTTACGTGAAAGCTTTAGGTTATATAACCAACTTAACAGTGTAAGCTCAAGTGGTTTTCAAGTTTCATCAGGATACTGAAATCTGTGAGTAGTCCAATCCTGACAACAAAATTCTCACATAACTGAAGGGCATCTAGTGGTGTGATTTATGTTTCCAAACAAGGCTTCAAGAGAAATTAGCATAGCCTTATGAAGCAGTCTGGTTACGATGAGATGCAGTTGTTGCAGCAGCAGCAGGTGATGCTCAAGCAACTACATGCTCTTCAAATGCAGCAGCAGAACTTTTCAAACCCCTATTCATCTACAGCTCAGAAGCAAGCTAACAGTAACAGGCAGTTTCCACCTCTTCTTAATGAAATGCCTCTAAATGATTCTTCACAAGGATATCTAAACTGGGGGCAGCAGCAGCATGCGACCCCGGGCCAACAAGGAATGCTTGATAGAACAATGTTTTCAATGGGTCTTGGTTCTCAGCAGCCTGATGTTTCTCTGTACGGTTCTCCTGTTGGTAATGCAAGAGGTAGTATGGGTCAACAGCCTCCCATCCAAGTCGTGTATCAGGATCCTGGCAGTCTAGCATTCAGGCCTCCTAGTGGCCAGTTACCGGATTTCAATAACCCTTACCTTAAAAGTCAATATGGTTCATCTCCACCACAGTTACCTCTACAGCAGGGAACATTTATGTCAAATCTTGGAGTTCAAGGGAGAGCTATGTCCGAGGCTGGTTCTGTCAGCCTCCTTTCTCAACAGTTTGACAGTTCTCCAAAAGATTCTAGTGGGAGGCAGGAGGAACAAGCAAGCTGGTCTTCGTTTCAGCAGAAGGAAACTACGAAGCTATCTCAAGGTTTGGTTCCTCTTGACCCACTAGAAGAGAAGATTCTGTTCAGCATGGAAGATAGTAGTATCTCCGAGATTGCTTCTGGAGTATTCGGTGACAGTGTGAATTTCTCCAGTCCTTTCCCATCATCTATGCAGAGTGGGAGCTGGAGCGCGCTTATGCAGACTGCTGTTGCTGAAGCTTCTAGCAGCGATACTGTTCTTCCTGAGGAGTTTAGCGGCTTAACATATCAGAACATGGAAATATCTGCCGACATCAATGACATATCCAACTTCATAGACAGTGATAAGCAACAGTCTAGTTTTCCTGGCTTTCAGGTGCCTTCGAATCAGCTGAGACCAGGTCTCTTTCAGGATGATAGTACTCCCGTTTCCACTCAGAGGCCCTCGAACGTGGCTGGTCATTGGGTGGATTGTAATCCTCAACCAAAGATATCAAGAATGTCTTTTGATAACTTATCTACAGGTAATACGTATCTGCAGTCGTCAGGGATGTTTGATCAGCTACAATCTCAAACAGGCATTCATCGCTCCAGTACAGCTCCGTCGTCGGCAAGTCACTTTGCCGGTATGTCTTCACTTGTGCCTCGTCAGCTCGGACAAGCTGGGATGTTCCCGCAGTTCATACAACAGAATGTTCCATCTACAGTGTCTGCATCCCAAATGCAGACGACCAATCCGTTTGTAGCATCCTTACCAGGCAATGCGACACTTCCAGGAGTTAATTTGGATGCTGGTCCTGGAGGTCACACCACCAGTCAGATTAGATCACCCCAACGAGGTACCAATCAGCAGTTTAATGTGTGGATGGACTTACCAACTCGGCAGCATCTTTTGGAGCAAGAACCACTCAAAGTTCCCGGTAAGATATTGGAAAATGATGTCACAACCTGGCAAAAGGCCCAACAGATGTCGTCCACAGGATATAATATGCAACAGAGTATTGGTTTGCCTCAAGATCAGGGAGCAGCTGTTAAGAATATCTCTGATTTTACTGCCTCCAACAAAGATTTTAGCAAACTGCCAATGGATAGCGGAATGAGCTCGACGTCACAGCTTAAGTCATTCGCGTTCCCTGGCCCAAAGATGGAACAAATAGGAGCCTCTCTAAATGATCAGATGCAACTTGCACACGAGTCTCAAGAGATTCTGGTTCAGTTACCTCAGCATTCTAAGCCTTTAATCACAACGAACATACATGCAGAGATCATCGCACCAAAGAGACGCAAACTTATGAGAAAAAAGAAGCTGGCTTGGCATAAAGAAGTCTCTAATGCATCCCAAAGGGATCGCACAATCAGGTCTTTCCCATACTCTTGTAGATGTTTTGACGTTCCCCTCTCCCTTTTATTCTCATTCGATTTACTTAAAAGATACATTCTTTCTGCAGTGAGGCAGAACAAGAATGGGCCAGAGTCGCTAACTTCTTATCTGATAAGGTAATGTTACTTCTTAAAGTGATTGAAATATGATTTTGTCTCTGTATGCTGAATGTTGTTATGATTCCATAATTCCCTTGTAGGCCGAGTATGATACTCATACCTTCGAATTTGCACCGCCACTGCATCGTTCAAAGAGAAGACTTGTTATAACATCACAGCTTATGCAGCAGCTATTCGATCCTCCACCTTCACTCCTATTTTCAGAAGCATTCTCAAGCTATGATGTTTTGTGTTTCTTCATTGCAAGAGCAACTCTTGGTGATGCTTGCAGCCTTACCCACAAGAGAGAGAATGTCTTGCCATCATCGTCATATGAGGTTGACAAGTAAGTATCATACTGAAAAAATTTAGCCACAGTGTATAGTGTCCTTATTGAGAAACTCTTTAACCCGGAATATCTTAATAGGATACCGAAAAAGAGTGAGAATTTTGAGAGAGAGGATGTGCAACATTATGAAGTTGCTAAAAGTTTACAAGAGAAAGCAAATAAACTCAAGGAAAGCTTTGAAAGGTATGAAACTACTTTTAGCAGCTGCTCATTCTTTTCATGACACTTTTATAAAGACCTTTTACCTATTCTTTTATGCAGACTGGAGAAAACACAGTCAATGGCAGAAATAAAATTCGACATAGAGGACTTGGAAAGATTCTCCGTTATCAACCGTTTCGCAAGGTTTCACAGCAAGGGACCAGTTTCCGGACCATCCGCTGTTCTAAAACCGATGCCACAGAGATACGTTGCAGTTGGACCCATGCCTCGGAGCATACCAGAGGGAGTACAATGCATTTCATTATGATCCCGCCTTTCAAAACTAGTCTTTGCTATGGCATATAACCCAAAGGAGAACATACAGTATCTTATCTCTATGTTTTGGTACTATTCTTTGCTATTCTCCTCGGAATGCAAGAAAATATTGAAAAAACAACCATCCTCGGATAGCACAACAGCTTAGCTATACTCCTGCTGCTGTTTCTTTTCCAGTAGAAGTAAATATTGTCGTATTGTGTGTTTTGGGTTAAAGAGATCAAGAACACCCTGGGATAGTACAAAAGTATCAGGTCTCTGCATGAAGAATAGGATGAGATCCTGTTTGGTTTTTACAGATATGTCTGTTGTTGTTGTTTTGTTTTTCCTAGTTTTAAGCTATTAACTTAGTTTGGAAGTTAGAATCTTATCAGTCAATACATGGATAATGGCATTGCCCTTTATATATATTTTTATTTTCCAGAAATCTCCATCCTCTCTTTCTTCCTGCTCTTCTCTGTTAATTTACTAGCAGGTTTAAATATCCTTACAGAAAGACTGTAGCGGCTTGCAATGAAACAACTCTTAAGGAGAGGTATGTTTTAGGTAACTGTTTTGTGCTCCCTAATCAAATTACTGACCAAGATATGAATCTGGAGGCATGTATGCATATGCTTGTTACTTAAAATCTCATTGTAGGTAATGTTATTATATGTTCACAAAAAGGTAATGTTACTGATGATAGGAGAAAATATAATATATATGTGGAGCTTTTGTCGGATTCTTCCAAACTTTTGGGAGCTTATTGCTTGCTTGAAAGTTAAAGTGACACGTGAGCTTAGATCCTTATTAGTAGTAGTGACTAAAAAATTATATCTTGAATGTCAGTATCAGATGGTGACTTTAGTTTGTTGGAAAGTGTTTGTGAATATGGATGTCTACAAAAATTACAGATTCTTGTGACCGACCAATGATCAGAGGTCAGAAGATGACATACATAAATATTGACGTCGGCAAGAAATATATAAACTCCATGTGAGAATAGTTTAAGGACTTGTGTTACTTGTAAGTTGTAACGACTTCTTCAGGGGCTTCCAGATAATGCATTCTAGCAAGGCCTAGGTTTTACACTCTAAAGCCCATGGGTCGCCGTATGTTGCGATTTTAATTCTGTTGGGTCAAAAGAACTGGTGATTTTTTCCGTAAAAAGAATCAGTAAATCCATTCCCCAGTAGTAAAATTACACAGATATAATATTTTTTTAGCAAATTTCTATCATTTCAAATAGATCATAAACTTAAATAGATTCGACCATGTTTGTTATGTAAACAAAAAAGGGAAATTGCACTCAATATCATTCAAAAAAATTATAATTAAGAAACTAACTAAAAAAAACACCCTCCATTACTATTACAATATATACTATATCACCTCTCCTTCCCGGTTAATACGACGTGCACAAACTTCTTCTTCTTCTTTTATACTTATTTACCACCATTAGTTATTCCATTCCACTAATATTTTTTAAAAAAAACATCAACCATTTGGATCTCTATCTATCACATATCAATTATCATCATTCCTCTTAATTATTAACCACTTTCTCTTAAAACAACCATCTCTTTTATATCAGTCACCACCTCTTCCGTCGTAACTATCATCATTAGTTTGTACTATACGTTGCCAATTGTACTATGTTATTTGAACAATATGTACTATACTATTTCTTTGTTACTATACTATTTTAGTAATGCTGAATATTGTGTATTATGTGTATATTTTGATATTTGGATTAGGGTTTATATTTTCTTTTAGAGTTTAGTGATTAGTGTTTTGGATCTAGTTTATGGAAGGCTTTGGCTGACTTTGAGGTAAACATTACATCGTTCTCTTTAATCATATATATTTTATAATTTGAACAATATGTACTATGTTATTTCGTTGGTTAGTATTCTATTTTTATCTGAACAATATCTACTATACTATTTCTTTATTACTATTCTATTTTAATAATACTGAATATTGTGTATTATGTGTATATTTTGTTATTTGGATTAGGGTTTATATTTCATTCCCGAATATACTATTCTATTTAATAATGTTTCTAATATTTGCTATACCATCTAGTTTGTTCTATACTATTTTTAATTTATGTTATAAAAGATAATTGGTTTTTACATATCCTAGTCAATCACTTTCTTTATATACATATCTTCTCATCAATTTTTTTTTTACCGTGTACCTGCAAGACACAAGGTTAGAACCGGAAGGAAAATAAAAGAAAGTGTTATCCACTTAATTATGTCAAATCAATAACTATATTCTTCATTTTCCTCCGTGTTTTGTATATACACCAAATTCTCCCTAAGAGATAAACCATCAAAAATAATATTGGTGTCTTTTAGGGTTCAAAATAATAATTAATTTTTTATGTAATTAGAATTAATTATATTTCAAATATTAAATGAGAAGTATAAATGTGTAATATCTTTTCATAGTTCGAGTAGAGAAATAATTACCCGAAACTACCCCTGCCTACTTACCGAGTGGTAACTGGCGATCAATTAAGATCGCGGGGGTACAACGGTAGTTTAACAAGGTCAAAATTACCTTAAATAACATTTTATGTGTATTTAATAAAATCAGGAAAATTGCAGGGGAAGCTGTCGTCTTACTTTCCCCGCCAATTGCATCTCAATTCTCCCCTAATTTTCTCAATCTAGGTCTCAACTCTCTCTCTATGACTCGCAAACTTCCTCCAAAATCCTGCGAATTCTTCGAAATCTGATAAGTTTGAAACCCTAATTTTTGAATCCGCGAATTCAGTTCGATCCACAACGATGAGTAGCAATCCAAGCAGTTCCGGATGGGATTCGAATTCGAAATTGACTCAGTTCGGGATCGGTTTGGCCAATACGGTGCAGTCGGAGGTTGCTTCTCACTTGCCGCTCCCCTCGTTACCCATATTCTGCGGCGCGACTGAACCTGG
The DNA here is from genome assembly GCA_016432835.1 of Brassica nigra. Classification (NCBI taxonomy): domain Eukaryota; kingdom Viridiplantae; phylum Streptophyta; class Magnoliopsida; order Brassicales; family Brassicaceae; genus Brassica; species Brassica nigra. The sequence goes on along the minus strand of CM028247.1, from coordinate 21,250,456 downwards.
GGAGTTCAAGCTGTTCGACGAAGTTGGCCAAGGTATTAGTAGCGGCAACAGGTCGTTGAATCGCAGCGAGATTCTCTCGCAGTCCACTAGAATCGCGAACATGCTTGAAGAAACTGACGTGTCTTACCTGTAAGTGAATCTGACTCGTCTTCTCCCTTCAGACTCTCTCTAGCTCTTACTTTTTTTTGGCAACTATAGTTCGTGAATGGGAATCAGAAAACTAGTTAGTGATTTGGTGGAGAATCTTAATCTATTTCGTTGATAATTCTGTAAGTTGACTGTCTCTCAAATTGGTTATGTCCTGGTTTAAGTCACAGCTGACCTTGAATTTAAGTATTTTCTGAGATTTAGATTGTGTTTCCTTCTGCACTAGCGTAGCGTAGCTTGTAGAGGGCACTAATTTATTTCCTTCTGATTTAATCTTTGCAGGGATCTTAGAAACGAGGCTACGGCGCTGAACTCTAATTCTGCGGAGCCTTTGCAGTTATATGACCAAGTTCTACGATGCAATCCTGGAGCATTTGAGTATGCCACCCCTGGTAAATGAAGCCTTCTCATTTTATCCCTTTTAGTGCTACAGATTTTGAGGAAAATGTTGAAAGTCTTTAGAGAGGGAGAAACCTTTTAGTTTTTAGATTATTTAGTCCACATTTAAGAAGATTCCTTTAATGTTTGATACTATTACTTCCAGTATCTACCTTTCCTTTTCACCCCATACATGTGGTAGTGAACCTCTATGCTTGCCTCCACCTGTGCTGAGATTTAGTGGTTGTTTGGTTGCTCTGGGAAAACTTGTATTGGATAGATTTACTATTTTTGTGTTTATTATTTACTACAACTTTTAAGTTTAGCAGGTCCGACCTGCGATACAGTCTGTACCAATGAAGAGCCGCAACAGAGAAATTCTGAGCCAAGTGTTCCTGTCAAGGTTCAACGACAGGAAGATCATCATTTAGGTAGGAGTATCATGCCTGAGCCTGGGAAAAGGGTATTACGATCAAATCATGTTGAAGATCATAGTTGGCATACCACACCTTTGATAAACCAGTCACAAAGAGATGATATTACAACTCTTGAATCTCGACCTGAAACGGTCACCATGAACGTAAGACTATCACCACGATCTTCTTCTATAAGTATCTTATGTTCCGTGGGCATAACTGAATGAATTCTAGGAATCTTCTGCTTCGAAGAAGTCAAAGGGCAAGAAGAAACGTAAAGATAGCGCTGGCCCTGGCGCGTCTTCGGTTCAGCCAGATTCATCCGTGCTTCAAGGTCGGTCTGTCTGTCCTTTTTCTTTTTCTCTTTGCCGTTACCCCTACCCACTAAATAATACTAGTTTGCTAATGATTATTTAGAGTCCATCGTTAAAAGCTTTTGTGAGATGCTGGAGGACTTTTGTGGCAGAGCTGAAGTCCCTGGTGATGATAGGGATGGATCAGAGTGGTCAGTCGTGCCTGTTGATGAACTTCGTGTTCTTGTGACCGAGTTGATGACTATAAGGTCAAAAATGCTTCTGCATATGGTACCTGTTGATATTCTGTCGACGTTATTGCACACTCTGGATCATCAGATACATAGGGCAGAAGGCTTGTCCATTAATAGTGAGCATGTGAGTAATTTTCTATTTGCGTCTCTCTTGCTTTATTTGGGATTGTTTACATGTTGCGCTCGACGCATCGACTATTTTATCGTTACAATTTAGCTTTCAATCAAGTTGTTTTTCTCTGTTTGAATTATATTCTCTTGGACTTGCAAGAATCCATTAATGATGAGCTTTTTTACTGTGTGTTAACGTTTAGTATTATGAAAGTGGCAAATGTCTTTTTCTTTTTAGCTAACACTTCCTGGTGCAAAAACATTTCAGTCAGATTCTGATTCAGTTGGGTTGGTTCTTGGTGCCCTTGAGTCCATCCATGCATCGCTTGCAGTGATGGCAAACAGTGATATGCCAAAGCAGCTCTACAAGGAAGAGGTGATTGCTTCTTAGGTGTTTTTTTCCCTGGAAATCCGTTCACGCTTACACGACTCTGCAAACTGCCACCATTTCACCATTTTAACTGACTCAATTTTTTGTTTTTTTTTTTCCAATCAGGTAATTGAGAGAATTCTGGAGTTTTCTAGACACCAAATGATGGCTGTTATGTCTGCTTTTGATCCATCATACCGCAGCGCAAGTAAACCGGCAGATAATGTGGCATTTGAAGGTTGGTTCCGATTTACTTTGGAAGTTGGGTGTGCTGTGCATATTCTGTATAGTGCATGGCATGTCATTCCCTATATCTAGAACTTTAGTTTTATCCTTGTCTATAAGCTCAAAGATTGCCCCTTTCGACTGCATAAGTTATGTTCTAATTACAAATATCTGACATATGGATATATGCCACATGCTTTTCTAGGTGATGATGATGATCCCGATCCTGACATGAGCTCAGCCAGTAAAAGGCGACGAACGGGAAAAAGTGGCAAAGTGAAGAAGTCGGGAGTGAACAGGTTTACTGATTAATACCCAAATTTTTGTGATATTATTTTCCCATCTGATATCTCCGTTTCGTAGGATCTCTGGAGCAGTGAATACTGCATTACAGAAACTTTGCACTATTCTTGGTTTACTCAAGGACCTGTTGTTCGTAGAAAGGTTGTCTGACAGTTGCATTTTACAACTGTTGAAGACAAGTTCTACAACATTTTTGGTGGAAAATATCCAACTTCTGCAACTTAAAGCAATTAGCTTAATCGGTGGTGTAAGACTTTAAAACTTACTCCACATATTTGTTGTTTTTTCTTTTATATATCAGTGTCTTCACGTCAGGATTATTTCTTTTGAATGTTGTTAAATTTCTACTTTAATGCAGATATATAATTCGTATTCCCAACACCGAACGTATGTGATAGATGAGTTATCTCAATTGCTTTGGAAGTTACCTTCCTCGAGACGAGTGCTGAGAACGTATCTTCTCCCTGATGAAGAACAGAAGCAAATTCAAATGGTCACCGCTTTGCTCATTCAGTTGGTTCACAACAGCACAAGCCTTCCCGAAACCCTGAGACAGGCTTCCTGTGCAAACTCCATGCTGGAGACTCCCGTTGATGATGGCTACCTAACTAAATGTCATGAGGCGGTTACAGAAACATGTTGCCTTTTCTGGACTCGTGTCCTTGAACGATTTGCCAGTGCAAAGGCTCAAGATGCCTCTGAGATAAAAGTTATAATTGAGAACCTTGTTAATGATTTACTGACAGCATTGAATCTTCCTGAATATCCATCAGTGTCTCCCATTCTTGAGGTAAACGTATTTTGTTACTGTGTTTGGTTTAATTAGTCAGTGTGTCTTTCCACTCTGACAGGTTAACTCTTGCAGGTTCTCTGTGTCATACTTCTTCATAATGGAGGGTTGAAATCAAAAGATGTGTCTGCCCGGTCAATGGCCATCGACTTGCTAGGTACAATTGCTGCAAGGTTGAAACAGGATGCTGTCCTCTGCAGTGGAGACAGATTCTGGGCGCTACTAGAATCAGATACTGAAACCAACCATGACCAGTTTGTTACAAAAGATTGCGCTCTCTGTTTAGGCAAAAGGGCTGGGAACTTATTAGGCTGTCAAATTTGTCAAAGGCGGTTTCATGCAGACTGTTTGGGTTTAAAGGAACTAGACATTCCAAGTCGAAATTGGCATTGTCCATTTTGCATAAGCAAGAGGCAACTTCTTGTACTGCAGTCTTACTGCAAGACGGACACCAAGGGCACTGGTAAGTTGGAGTCAGAAGAAGATCCAAATGTGATTACACAGACAGAAGTGGTGCAGCAGATGCTCTTGAATTACCTTCAGGATGTTGGATCTGCTGATGATGTGCATACTTTCATTTGCTGGTTTGTTCCTGACTCCTTTCATTCGGATTTTGCAATTTAGGTAGTCTTATATGGAAAGTACTTTGTGCAGGTTTTATCTTTGCCTTTGGTATAAAGATGTCCCAAAATCTCAGAAGAAATTCAAATATTACATTGCCAGACTGAAAGCGAAGTCAATAATCCGTAACTCTGGAGCTACTACTTCGTTCTTGACAAGAGATGCTATTAAGAAAATTACTTTAGCTCTTGGACTAAACAGTTCTTTTTCCAGAGGATTTGATAAGATTCTACACATGCTCCTGGTTAGTGAAAGGTTTTGTATGTATCTTTTTTATATGTATTCTCTCTTTCCTCTAACTGTTTTATTTTTGTAGGCTAGTTTAAGAGAGAACTCTCCCATTATTAGGGCCAAAGCTATGCGAGCAGTAAGTGAGCAAAGTGTTAAAACACATAATTATCTCTGTTTGTGGGTAACACTAGAATACAGTTATGCTATTCGTCCAATGATAATGCATTCTCATATTGACCATAACAGGTTAGTATAATTGTTGAAGCTGATCCAGAGGTGTTGTGTGATAAGCGTGTTCAGTTGGCTGTTGAAGGAAGGTTTTGTGATTCTGCAATATCTGTTAGAGAAGCAGCACTAGAACTTGTTGGTAGGCACATTGCATCACATCCTGATGTTGGTTTAAAGGTAAATTGACCTTTTTCCGTATCGTTATGGTCATATAACAATTCCCTACCATTGCTGTGTCTTTGGGGACAAGGATTTTTTTTTTTTTTGCAGTATTTTGAGAAGGTAGCTGAAAGGATTAAGGATACTGGAGTGAGTGTTCGAAAACGAGCCATCAAGATAATACGTGACATGTGTACTTCAAATCCCAACTTCTCTGAATTTACAAGTGCATGTGCCGAGATATTATCTCGTATCAGTGATGATGAGTCTAGCATCCAGGTAATCTTTGTATTTCTGTATGCATTGCTATTTGATCTTTCTTGGCCTTACAAGATTTATACTACAAAAATTTCATTCGCAGGATCTTGTGTGCAAAACTTTCTATGAATTCTGGTTTGAGGAACCTCCAGGGCATCACACTCAGTTTGCTAGTGATGCTAGCTCCATTCCAGTGGAAGTGGAAACAAAAACTAAGCAAATGGTGGGATTGTTAAGGAGGACCCCGAATCACCAGCTTCTTGTAACAATTATTAAGCGTGCCCTGGCCCTTGATTTTTTCCCTCAAGCAACTAAAGCTGCTGGTATCAACCCAGTTGCTCTTGCATCGGTACGCAGGCGCTGCGAGCTGATGTGCAAGTGCTTACTGGAAAATATATTACAGGTCAACATTAATGCTTCTTGTCTGTGCATTGCTGGGTTTGTCGAATACCAATATTTAACATTGTTTATTCTGCCAGGTAGAAGAACTGAGCCGTGGAGAGGGAGAGGTGCAAGTGCTTCCTTATGTACTTGCTTTGCATGCTTTCTGTCTGGTGGATCCTGGGCTGTGTACACCGGCTTCAGACCCTACGAAGTTTGTTATTACCCTACAGCCGTATTTGAAGAGTCAGGTTATATATGCCCACTATGGTTAAGATCCTTGTAAATGAATGATTCTGTTATGAGCTTAGCTATGCTTGTTTTCTTTGAAAAAGAGTGGTAATAATTCTGAGAAGAAATCGTATGTGTGAAAGTTGTGTCCGCAGTAGTATCTCAAACTTGTAGATGTTGCTAACCTCAATTTCGTCCTGTATTTGTTGCAGGTTGACAGTAATAGAATAGGAGCACAGTTACTAGAGAGTATTATTTTCATTATCGATTCTGTTCTACCCTTGATTCGCAAGCTGCCTCTTAGTGTCACAGAAGATCTAGAGCAAGATCTAAAGCATATGATTGTTCGGCATTCATTTCTAACTGTTGTTCATGCATGCGTTAGGTACGCTTTATTACTCAACAACCGTCATTCCTAGTTCTATAGATGGTTTTTTGCCTTCTTGGCTTTCACATACGTTCTTTTTTATTTGGACGATCACATATCTACATGGAACATGCAGTCAAGAAACATCACTCATCTGTTTTTTAAGGATACTACCTTCTATCTGATTAGTGCTACCGTTCAAATGTGCAGGTGTCTTTGTTCTGTGAGTAAATTGTCGGGAAAAGGTGTTAGTGTAGTTGAGCATCTTCTTCAGTTCTTTTTAAAACGGCTGGAAGCCCAAGGGTCTGATAACAACCAGGTGAGTTTTCTATGAAAAGATCATGCATCAGAATTTTATTGTGGTTCAACACTTAAAGTCTTCTTTGAGTTGTGTTTCATGCACATGATTTTACAACTGGATTTGTTTCTGGGGTCGGCATATTGTACTATTGTAGCTTGCGTTTGTGAGCGTAGATCTGGTTGCATCTGTACCTTAAGTTGGGCCTTTTCTTATTATCGTTGGACTGGTATCTTGTTTATATTTAAGCAGGGACAGCTGACTGTCATTTTCCTCTTGCTTTTATAAGATCATTATTCTTCGATGACGTTGATCTTCATTGTGGTTTTACTGCCTAATGATAGTAATATTCAATGTTTACATATATCCTACCTGAGAGCGAGTGTCGTCTGACTTGTGATAACTGTTATTCTTTACGATGAGTCCAGCAACGGATTACCCTGAAGCTAAATGGTGAACTATTTCTTGCTAACGCAGATTGCTGGGCGGTCCCTTTTTTGTCTTGGCTTGCTTATTCGCCATGGAAACTCTCTTATTAGCACATCAGGCGGCAGGAAATTTAATCTCTCCGGCTGTCTCAGTTTGTTCAAACGACATCTCTGCGTGGAAGATTTTTCCTTGAAAGTCAGGTCTCTGCAGGTATAGTACATACGGTGCTAGTGTCTTGTACATTCTCAATATTGTATTATGCTAGAATAATGGTGCCCCAAATTCATGTAGGCTCTAGGTTTTATTCTAATTGCGCGGCCTGAGTATATGTTGGAAGAAGACATTGGAAAGATAATCGAGAGTACATTATCAGATGAAGCAAACGGGCGTATGAAGGTAAATATCGCCCATCTATATGTGTTTTTCATGCATGTTTTGTTTTAGGCTTGCATATGGTTACACCTTTTATTTTAATGCTCATGATTCAGATGCAAGCATTGCAAAACATGTATGATTACCTTCTTGATGCGGAAAAACAATTGGGATCCGATAAAGTTTGTGATGTCACGGTTAACCCAATTGAGCAAGGTGGACATACTGTACCTGTGGCCGCTGGTGCAGGTGACACCAACATCTGCGGAGGCATTGTGCAGTTGTATTGGGATAAGATATTAGGTAGATGCTTGGACTTTGACGATCAAATTCGCCAGATTGCTCTCAAGGTTTGCCTTTTTAAAATATTATATAATCTTTGTTTCTGTCTCTTTGGTCTTGTGTAAATCAATGATATATACTTTCCCGCAGATAGTGGAAGTTGTGCTACGTCAAGGTCTTGTTCATCCTATTACATGTGTTCCTTATTTGATTGCCCTTGAGACAGATCCTCTCGAGGCCAACCAAAAGCTGGCCCATCATTTACTAATGAATATGCATGAGAAGTAATCCTCTCACTTGGTTTTACAAAATTTTACATTATTCATTCATCAATGACTGGCCCACTAACACACATCGACATTTTCATCAGGTATCCGGCATTTTTTGAAAGTCGTCTCGGTGACGGACTTCAAATGTCGTTCATCTTCATGCAATCCATAAGCCAGGTCTCTTCAGAATCAAATCAAAATCCTCAGCAGAAGGGTTCGACAAACATGTCAGGGAAAAATGATCATACTAGTAGCACTCTCACACAAGCTAGACTCGGAGTCTCTAGGATCTACAAGCTTATCCGTGGAAACCGAATTTCTCGGAACAAATTTATGACATCTATTGTTCGCAAGTTTGATAATCCAACCTGGAGTGGCTCAGTGATATCCTTTCTGATGTGAGTTTTCGCTGCTACAAAAAAAAACTTTGTAGTCTCTGTTAGGTAGAATAAAACACTAACTTTTCTCTCTCTCTCTCTTAACAGGTATTGCACTGAAACCCTTGCGTTACTTCCATTCACAACACCTGATGAGCCGCTCTATCTTGTATATTCCATAAACCGAGTTATACAAATCCGGGCTGGTGCAATCGAGTCAAATTTGAAGGCTTTGTTACATAAAGATTCGGCAAAGACTCAGCATGGAAACGGAACGTACCAACAAGATCCGATTCCTGGACAGATTCACATGATGGACTTGAACACAAGAATCCAAGAAGAACCAACGCATTGGAATTCGTATAGTCATCCTGCTCCAATTGATCTCAATGGAGTACTATACCAAGATCCGAGGAATCAGTTCAATTCATATCAAACCCATAATGGGGAAGCAAATGTGCACAAAATGACCTCATCTGATCCGCCTGCATTGTCCACGGATGATCTGCAGAAAATTCAGGTACTTCTTCATACTTTATTCTACTCTGATTCCTAGGGTGTTAGAGTTGGGTTTGAAACTTTCACCTTTTCGGTAGGAAGATTAATCTAATGTAAAACCGGGTCTTGCATAGATATGGCTTTGGTTTGGTTTTACTCACATATATACCCAATTATTTGAAAAAATGTTTCAGTTTGGTTTTTACTTCCTCAGGGATTGGATTTGTTTCGTATTGTGGATATAGAAAATATATCTTTACTACATGTATTTGGGTTTGACTGCAGATTTAAATTGAGTACCTCTTAAGATGATCGTTGCTTGTTTTTATATATAAATGGCCTTTTATCTCATGGCAGCCTTTCTTTTGGTGCTCTTTCAGGTTGATTGCTTATCAGCTATAGCTTTACAACTTCTTTTGAAGCTCAAGAGATACTTAAAAGTCACGTACAGCTTAAATGATGACCGGTGCCAAGTACGATTCTTTCTCTCGAGCTTGGAATCCCTTTTTTCGCTTTCTTTTTTTCTTTATAAGCCGTACACGAGAACGTGCTTGTGTTCGCAGGCCTATTCTCCGACAGAGCCATTGAAGCCAGGAGATCCTCTGTCCAAACAGAGCGTTGCCTTTGACCTCAGCGAAACTCGCACTGACTTACCTTCAACATATCAAGACTTGGTTCTGAGATATCAGGTAAAAAGCCGAAGTTCTGTTCTCCCCTCTAGAATCTAAGATCCATGGCCAAAGAAATCATTATTTCATTGATCTTTTCTCCTATGCAGGAGTTTAAGAACGCGATGAGAGAAGATACACTTGACTACACCATTTACTCTTCAAACGTCAAGAGAAAACGGCCAACGCCAAGAAAAAGCTCAAGATCTGCTAAGAAAGCAGTGGCCTACAACGGGGACGATGATGACGACGACGACGACGGTGACAGAGGTTGGAATGGAGGAGGCAGTGGTGTGACTTCTCGGAGACTAAATTACAGTACCAGAAATAGCAACAGAAGGTAATGTCAGACGGCACTGGCTCCTGTTATAGATCACTACTGTATATACAGCAGCACCCGAAAAAGAATCAAAATGGCGCTATTGTTTTAGGCTCTTAACCCCAATGTACAGTACGATTTCTTACAAAATTAGGAAGCAACGAACGAAATTGGTACGCACGTTATATAACCTTTTGTTAGCTATAAAAGAAGAAAAGAAATCGAAGTAGGAGAATGTTAGAATAGGTATTTTTGGTCGTCTTGGATAGTATTCACTATTATTGTTGCACTTCCTCATCCCTCTTCTCATTGTTTAGGAAATGGTGTCATTGTCTATCAACTTGTTAGCTGTATTTTATCATCTGGACTTAACTCTGCTGTAGTGTTTGGTGGGGTTTGTTGTTTTGTTTTTGCTTACCGAATCTTCTTAGCCTCTTAGGTGAGAATGCTCATATGTTACACTGGTTGCCTTTGACCAAACTATTATAGATGGGATAAGCCATAATGATCTAGCTTTTAATGGGTCAACTGATATAAATCCGGTTGTTTTCTGCGACAATATATTACAGAACAAAGTAAATTTATTCGAAAGAGATGCATACATTGATATGTTACGTGATTCTCAACAGAAAGTGACAGTTCAGAAAGTTTTTTATAAAAAAAAAAAACATAAACCGATACCAGATCAAGCTGACCGAGAGAATTACTAAAACGGTTTTCAGCACGTCGGTATAGCTAAACCAAGACTTTGAAGTAGGTGTTCTGAACCACAGCTAAAATGACAGCTTCTTCGTTTCAAGGTACGATGGTAAACAGAGGCTGCACAGTTTATTATTAAGTAAGTATTCACCACAAGTTAATGATCTCTCAAAACTAATCCATGTAATAAACCGGAGAGGGGGAGAGAGAGAGAGATCAGTGGTACCGTATCAACGCTGACTGGTTTTCCATCTTCAGCCAGTAATTCAGTGATGGTTCCTGACTTCTCAGCCTGTTTTCAACACACAACAACTTCACATGTTAAAAACCCCAAAAGTTCACCAATGATTGGTCACACTAACATATATCATCACAACGATACATGACATTATACTTTGTTATAAAGAATATCAGACCTCAATCTCATTCATCAGTTTCATAGCTTCAATAATGCAAACAACTTGACCCTTCTGCACCTTATCTCCAACCTGCAAATTTGCATAAACAGAGCTGACTCACTTCAACTTCAAATGTTTAATTACTCTTCATTCAGATGATTTTCTCTCTCTCATTTTTTAGCGCATCCACTTGTACCTTGACAAAAGGAGGTTCACCGGGTCCAGGAGATCTGTAGAAAGTACCAGCCATAGGACTCTTGAGTGGAGGATGAGAAGAGGATGGGGCAGTTGCTGGTTTTGCTGGTTCAGCGGGTGAAGAGAGAGTAGGAGAAGCAGGAGGAGACAATGGTTGAGATGGAGGCATTGGAAGGCCTGCCATTGGAGGAGGAGGAGGCATCGAGTGATAAACTGGCGCTGGTTGCTGCTGCTGCTGTAAAGCTTCCTTCTTTCGAATAACAATCTCACAGTCGAGTTGCTTCAGCTCAAGTTCCACTATATCTCTTGAATCCACAAGCCTTAATAACATAACAACAAAAGAAAAGATTGATTAGTTCGTCTGGAAACAAAACAAAACTAAAGGACTGGCAAAGGATTCTTGGGAACATGACATACTTAAGAAGACCAGAGACTTTAGACATAAAGTCAGAGAGCTCGGCAGGTTCAGGAGGAACATTGGTCTTGACGTTTCCGTTCAAACACCCACCATTAGTCACTGGGGTAGAGTTAGACACAACCTTCGGGTTTGTTAAATAAAAAAAAAGAGTCGAAAATGAGTGAGTAACAAGTACTACTATTAACTGTATGAAACCTTGTTGCTAAAAATAGATAAGAAAGCTTTTACCTCGTTGGTTGTGGCATGCAACCTCCGCACTGTAGATTGAGTCTGTAGAAGACGACGGAAACAGAGGATTATGAATCAGATTAATACTAAAATGCAGCAACTTGATCATCATTGTATATATATATAAATGTGTGTATGATGAGTACATGAGTTATGAAGCATGAGTGTCACATTATCGATTCGATACAGAAGATTGACGAATGACGACTGTAAGTTCCATGGTTCAACATGAGTGTCACAAGTCCAAAAATCGAAATTTACTAACACTAAACAGAACATAACTTCCCCCTCAATCAGAAAGGTTACAGAAAAGCTTGACACTTTATTACAGGGATAGAGGAGAGGACCTGAGAAACATGGGAGACGTGGAAAGAGATCCCACTGGGTTTAGGCTGCCATCGGATCTCATGAATAGATCCGACCCGCCGGTTAGGAGCAGAGATCTTGGCGTAAGGTAATACCGACAATGACGCCATTGTTGATGAGATAGATGAAAAATGCAGTAATGTCGATGAAACCGAGGAAGCACGAAGAAGAGATGGTAGAGAGAGAGAGAGAGATGTATTATTATTACACTATCGATTTCTCCTTCTTCTTTTTTAATTCTGGTTTCGATACTTACGAAGAAAACTAATTAACTAACTTTTCAACAAACTCGTCAATACTTTTACGTATGTTGTGTTATACATTAGTATGTGTTATGTGTTCAGCTAAAACCCTCATCGATCCATGTGTTTACTGATCAATGGGCAAGTTTTGAGAGGTTGCAACTTGCTTCCACCTAATCTCCGTTCATGATCATAAAAGTCTCAATAGTCTTTGATCTAATCTTTAATTTACCCAACCTTTTGTTAGTAATATGAAGTTGAAAGTTGCAGTTTTGATCAATAGGCTTGGACTTTTCTCTAGCTAGATATCCAGATTGAAAGTCTTTTTGTCTTTATATAATTGCTTCCTTTTGTCTGTTTCAGATTGAGCTTCCTCCATGAACAGACATTGTTAAGACTTGTCGTTTGAAGAAGCTTGCTCCATACGACCCCTGATTGGTAGTACTACATTCGAGCTGGTAATAAACCAAAAAAAAAAAAATTATCTTTCTCACCGCTTGTTTCTCTTTATGAGAGTTGCTGATCTCTCTTGTTGGTGCAGCTTCTATGGCAGGAAGGTTTATATATCTTTCACTCTCTTGTGTTGTTGTGTTCATCTTGACGACCAATTTGATGTTTTGAAGCTGTTGAAGTTTTTGTCCTCCGCACTGATTTTGTATCCCAAGTTGGCTCTTTCATAATGTGAATGTAACATATTAATTTCGAATTGCAACGTGAAAAGTGTATAATCAAAAATATATCTATGTTTGTTCTATGCTTTAACATTCCTTTTACGATACGACAATATTTCATGAACAATTGTTGTAAGATATCATTTTGTAAAATGTGTTAAAAGAATAAGATTACTCGTACTATACTAAAAAAATTACCATATCTAACAGTTACTATCTTTAACCACGTAACTGGATTGAGTACGTATTGATGAAAGTGAAAGGTCTATTCTATGACCGCATTCCAACTCAAAGATAACATGGCCAACCAAATTATTGAGTTGTATAGGAATCAGCTTTTTCGGTGGTCAACGTATTCAGACCGTGTTATATTCGCATTCAACCACACTCTTCTTGGTATATTTTATTTATTAAACTAGTCTTAAATAGCTTGAGAATCACTTCAAAAGTGTGACTGAGTTTCTAAGCAAAGTGCAATCAAGTTTTGTCCAGCAGACTCCACCGCACTATCACTTAAGTACTGATCATACAAAATTGGTTTTAGTAACAATAGATTAAGATGTACATTATTGATACTAGGCACCAACCAAAAGTATATTATAGAATATCAAAATGAACAGTGACGCACATAAAACCAATGATGTATTATGTATATACAAAGTAATAAACAGAAGGGAATACTTATTAACTATACGTGTAAAGTTGTAAACTAGGAGAAAGATGTACACATGCACCAACTGCTGTTAGCCTAATGGTAAAAGAGTATTTAGTAGACATTTTGTCATTTGAACTCAAATTTAAAATATTTTGGGTTTTCCGCAAATAAGTGAAATCAAATTTTTTTTAAGTGACACTTTTCAAATTGCTGGCAAAATGTCTTGATTTTTTTTTTTTTTGAGAAAGGGCTCAAATGTCTTGATGTTATTCCTTTTCTTTTTCTTTTCGAATAAACCCTAATATTGATGTGTTGATGTATCATGTATATATCTGATAATCTGCTGCTAATACTAGCATAAAACGTAGCAGGAAATTATAAGAGTTTTGTATATTATGTGGAGATTAAAAAAGTAATACTTTTCAAATTGCTGGCAAAATGTCTGAATAGTAAATGTAATTTTTAGTTAAAGCAGTTGCATTTATGTTGGTCGAATCGAAACACTAGATCTAAAGGAAAAAAGTTAGACAGACTAGGAATAAAAATTTACTTTTGTTTCCAACATGTATTTATTTTATGTTTTAAAATAGAAAAAAAAAATCTAGCAAAAGAAAATGAGATACATAGTATTTAATAAAGTGAATACGTAGACAATAATTTTTTTTTGGGTTGACTTATACGATAATAATACAGTCTACATAAGTTGGTCGAGATCCAATCTCTTGAATGATGTTGTAGTATGTCAAATGTTTAACGTGTCTTTAACACTTAACACCACCCTGCCAAACATTGCGAGTCCCATCGTTTTCTTTGCTTAACTTTTGCATTTAAGTTTCAACTGAAAGTGTTAGCTTAACTTAATCAGCAATTAAATTAATAAAAAAAAAACACTTTTTTAAAAACGCGTTACACTTTGACGGTTTCAAGGGCATTTTAGGAATCTCAACACCTATATAAACTCCCTACTCGCCCCGCTCTTCTTCTCCATCGTCAGATTCAGCGATTTTAATTTCGCTTCCCCACAGCTCCGCTTTCTTCGATTAGTGTATACCAGAAGCCTCCACAAAGGTAATGATCAATTGCATCTCTCTCTCTATCACTGTGTTTCGAGATTTCAATTTTGTGATTTATCGCGATCCGTCTTCAGGTTCGATCTGTGTCGGTGATTTTCTCATTTGCTTTTCCTGCATGTTACCAGATCTGATGTTTTTTATTTGAATTTTCTCCATCTATGCATGTTATACACGTTGAATTTCGGGCTCATTGTTAAGCATGATTATGGAATGTTTGATCTCTCGAGCTTCACCTAATATTCGGATCATGTTTACGTAATTGTATTCCTTTTGAGCGTTTTTTTAATTCCTACGAAACCGAATCTGGTTTTCCAAAACCGGATCTGGGTTTTCTGTAACCGGATCTATCAGAAGTTTTTTTTTTAAATATATATTGTGGATTATACTTGTCAATGTTTATAGATTTTATTCTGTGTATCATGTTTTCTTTTTTCCTTTACAACGTTTAAATTGCTGGATCTGACATGTTAAGGACCTTTTGTGCAGTCATAAATATTCAGAGACTTGTGTAATGTATTGATTTGGTGTTTATGTTATGGCATTGGTTACTGAGGAGATTTAAAGTTTACACTAAACCTTTTTTTTCTCCTATGTAATTCAGTTTTAACAAGCAAGCTAAAATGGTGAAGATATGCTGCATTGGAGCTGGATATGTCGGTGGTCCAACCATGGCAGTCATTGCTCTAAAATGCCCATCCGTCGAAGTAGCCGTCGTCGACATCTCCGTCCCAAGAATCACTGCCTGGAACAGCGACCAGCTCCCCATCTACGAGCCTGGCCTCGACGACGTCGTTAAACAATGCCGTGGAAAGAACCTCTTCTTCAGCACCGACGTTGAGAAACACGTCAGAGAGGCTGACATTGTCTTCGTCTCCGTCAACACCCCGACCAAAACCCGCGGTCTCGGAGCCGGCAAAGCTGCTGACTTGACTTACTGGGAGAGCGCCGCACGTATGATCGCTGACGTCTCTGTTTCCGACAAGATCGTTGTCGAGAAATCGACTGTTCCCGTCAAAACAGCAGAGGCCATTGAGAAGATCCTCACGCACAACAGCAAAGGGATCAAGTTCCAGATCCTCTCCAACCCTGAGTTCCTCGCTGAAGGAACCGCCATCGAAGACCTCTTCAAGCCTGACCGTGTCCTCATCGGTGGCCGCGAGACGCCTGAAGGGTTTGCAGCTGTCAAAGCCTTGAAAGACGTTTACTCCCAGTGGGTCCCCGAAGAGAGGATCCTCACCACTAACCTCTGGTCCGCCGAGCTCTCCAAGCTCGCTGCTAACGCCTTCTTAGCTCAGAGGATCTCATCTGTCAACGCCATGTCCGCTCTCTGTGAAGCAACTGGCGCCAATGTCACGGAGGTCTCTTACGCTGTGGGTAAAGACTCTCGGATCGGTCCCAAGTTCTTGAACTCGAGTGTTGGATTCGGAGGGTCCTGTTTCCAGAAAGACATCCTCAACTTAGTGTACATCTGCGAATGCAACGGCTTGCCAGAGGTAGCAGAGTACTGGAAACAAGTCATCAAGATCAACGACTATCAGAAAACCAGATTCGTTAACCGCATCGTCTCTTCGATGTTCAACACCGTCTCCAACAAAAAGATCGCAGTTCTCGGTTTCGCCTTCAAGAAAGACACGGGAGACACGAGGGAGACTCCGGCCATCGACGTCTGCAAAGGCTTGCTAGGCGACAAGGCTCGTATCAGCATCTACGACCCGCAAGTCACGGAGGAGCAGATCCAGAGAGACTTGACCATGAACAAGTTCGACTGGGACCACCCGCTTCATCTCCAGCCCATGAGCCCCACCACTGTGAAGCAAGTCTCGGTCGCGTGGGACGCGTACGCCGCGACCAAAGACGCTCACGGTATCTGCATTTTGACCGAGTGGGACGAGTTCAAGAAGCTCGATTACGAGAAGATCTTTGAGAATATGCAGAAACCGGCGTTTGTTTTCGACGGTAGGAACGTGGTGGATGCTGAGAAGCTGAGGAAGATTGGGTTTATTGTTTATTCTATTGGTAAGCCGTTGGACCAGTGGCTCAAGGACATGCCTGCTCTTGCCTAAACCGAATCCAAAACAAACCTGTTCCTTAGCTTTTTTTTAATTTCATTTTTTCCCCCGAATTATTATGAGTTTTTCATTATTATTTTTTTCTATTTTAATATGTTTTGATCAATAATTGTCGGTTCTGTTATTCTTATGAAAATCCAACAGAGATTTTTAGGTTTGGTTTCTGTTGGTTATTATGTACTATCATATATTGTAAGTTTTTTCAAGTATTATTACATGATTTAAAAAGTTTTCTCCAGTTGGAAATTACATTCATTTCTACATGAGCATAAGCTACACCTTTTTTATTTATTAAAATCTTTGAAAACCCAATCCTTATAAATTTATAATCAAAACCATTCAGCACCAAAGCATATCATGTCTTAAAACTAATATTTGGCAATAAAACCAAAACTATCCCAACTAAAAACGTATGATAAAAGCGAAAACCAAAGGAGTGATTGGTAGTGTGATGAAACATGGAAGGAAAAGCGAGTTTCTTGGGGCACAAGTCTGATTTAGGTCAGTTGAAACTGCCAAAATCGTGTGACATCGAGGTTTTACAGAACTGAGCTTGAAATAGGAGCTATGGAGTGTTCTGATTCAGATACTGAGATTGTTACTGAACCTGGTAAGAGGAACGTTGATTCCGGTTTGAGTCACTAGAGAGTCATGGCAAGAGACAACACTCAAAAACAGAGCATTCGGGTTTTGATTCCGTTTGAGTCAATTTTTGACGATTTGAAAAGTCATACATGAATGTGTCGGTCGGATCTATGGTATTCAACAAAACCATTGAGCATATAAAATGAGCTGAAATAACACCTACTTTTTGTAAAATGTTAAACGAAAACGACAGATAGAATTGTACCGGATCTTTATACTTAATTCTGAGAAAAAAGTCCTTAATGGTGAATTTGGACCTACCAGCTATTAATTAGCTAAGACCATCAAATTCAAATCAAATTATATAACACACGCAGTTTTCATGTGGATGACGCGGTTTACTGTGCTGGCTTAAGACATTAGGAAGATGGAAGTAAATGTCTAATTATCATGAATGGTGGAAAAGCAATTTAATTGTCAATTTTCATTACTACTATATATGTTTGAATTGAAAATTAGTTTATATAACAATCATTTAAAGGAAAGATGGAAAAGCAAAACTCTTTGCTTAGCCATGAAAATAGGTGGACACAATAATGTATAATTAGCTCTCAACAAAACAATCCCTAAACTCATGGTTAAGACACCAATTCATTAAATACTCACTAACTATTTTAGATCTTGAAATAAAGTATAGTTTTTATTTTATTTTTATTTTATTTTTTATATCTACCGGCAAAATGAGATCACTGAGAACAAAAGCTCTTTGATATTCCCCTTCATTCCTTTCTCTCTCTTTTTTTTTTGTTCCCTCTATTTTCTTCTTCTTCCTCAGCTTCCTCTTGATCTCTGCGAAGATTCTGATTCAAAGACGTGAATTTGAGGCAAACCCAAACTGGATTCATCGGATTCAAATTGATTAAAGCAATCTCCAAGGGGAATAGGCGGGAATCTCAAAATTTTGATCGGTGATCGGGAAATCCAATGCGGTCTACGAGAAGACCACAAGGAAGAAGAAGAATAGCGACAAGGAACCAATCAGAGACGGACTCGGTGCCTAGATCGAGAATCGAGAGATCGGAGAGGCGGAATCTGATCGAACGGATCTGATGTTGTGTTTGGGATTGTTACGAATTAGGTTTTTCGATTTTGTCATTGTGCACGATCAATGATGCAGCTTCACATATCGCCTAGCATGAGAAGCATCACGATCTCGAGCAGCAAAGTCGCGGCTCGTCACATCTCTTACCGAACACTCTTCCACACCATCTTGATCCTCGCTTTCTTGTTGCCTTTTGTCTTCATCCTCACCGCTCTTGTTACCCTCGAAGGTGCCAACAAATGCTCCTCCATTGGTAAAAATAAAAAAAAAACACTTCTTTTTAGGATCCTCTGTTTTGGATTGTGTTTTTTTTTTGTGTGTGTGCAATGATTAGGATCTTCCTTAGCATGCTGACGAAAAAGTTTACATCTTTTCAGTGTACATTGTCACAAGCATCTTGTTTGATCCAACATACAATTCCTGTGATCGTACTAGGATGGGGCTTAAAGTCAATCAAGTTTTGGGATTTTTTTTTTTGGATTTTTCTGGTTAGGTCCCCCCCCCCAGTAATTAAATTGTGTAGGATCTTGGTTCTCAAAGAGGCTGTACGACCTAAAACTGTTGTCAGTACATATGATTTTCACAATCTGTTTCCCTATCAATGCATTTTGTTGGATTGTGGACACTTTTTTTGTTTTATCTATATGATGTTTGAGGTATCTGGGTTCTATGCTTCTATATTGTTTAGGATGTTCATTTGCTGAGTTCGTTTCAGTTGAATGATCTGCTTTGCTTGATCTCCCTAGTGCCATTGTGATGCTCTCATTAAAGTTTCTTCCTTTTTTTCTTCTTACTCTCAGATTGTTTAGGGAGGCGGTTAGGTCCACGTCTTCTTGGTAGGGTAGATGATTCAGAGGTGAGTTGTTTGCTTTCTTTTTACTCTCTTATTTTCTTCACTATCTTCTTTAATAATATTTCTCTTTTCTCCCATCATGTATCTTTTGCTGCAGAGACTAGCTAGAGACTTGTATAAAATTCTAAACGAAGTAAGCACTCAAGACATTCCACATGGTTTGAAGCTTCCAGATTCTTTTAATCACCTTGTTTCGGATACCAAGAACAACCACTATGATGCCAGAACATTTGCTCTTGTCCTGCGAGCCATGGTACTACGCTTTCTCTAATCTGAAAACGTTACATAAGATGGAGAGGATATCTTTATTGTGATTTGTTTCTGTGTCTTGAACAGATGGAGAAGTTCGAACGGGACATCAGGGAAACCAAATTCGCAGAGCTCACCAACAAGCACTTTGCAGCGAGCTCCATTCCCAAAGGCATTCACTGTCTCACTCTAAGACTGACAGATGAATACTCCTCCAACGCTCACGCTCGTAGACAGCTTCCTTCACCAGAGTCTCTCCCTCGTCTTTCGGATAACGCTAACCACCATTTCATCCTCTCCACCGACAATATACTGGCTGCATCCGTTGTGGTCTCGTCCGCTGTGCGGTCATCTTCGAAACCGGAGAAGATCGTCTTCCACGTCATCACAGACAAGAAAACCTACGCGGGTATGCATTCGTGGTTCGCTCTCAACTCCGTTGCGCCTGCTATTGTGGAAGTTAAAGGTGTTCATCAGTTTGACTGGTTGACGAGAGAGAACGTTCCGGTTCTGGAAGCTGTGGAGAGCCATAACGGTCTCATGAACTATTACCATGGGAGTCATGTCGCTGGTGCAAACCTCAGTGAAACAACTCCAAGAAGATTTGCTTCGAGGTTGCAGTCTAGAAGTCCTAAATACATATCTTTGCTCAACCATCTTAGAATATATATACCTGAGGTATTAAATCAACTTTCAACTGTGCTTTATGCCAAAGTTCCTCTGAAAAAATCATTTGACAATCTCTTGTTTTTTGTGGAATAGCTTTTTCCGAACTTGGACAAGGTGGTGTTCTTAGACGATGATGTAGTGGTTCAGAGAGACTTGGCTCCGCTTTGGGATGTTGACCTTGGTGGTAAGGTCAACGGAGCAGTGGAAACTTGCAGGGGTGAAGATGAGCGTGTGATGTCAAAGCGTTTAAGGAACTACTTCAATTTCTCTCACCCGCACATAGCGAAGCATTTGAATCCTGAAGAATGCGCTTGGGCGTATGGTATGAATGTATTCGATCTAAAAGCTTGGAGAAAGACAAACATCAGAGAAACGTATCACTCCTGGTTAAGAGAGGTAATCAAAGAAGCCTGCCCTCGGTTGTTTTTTTTTCTCTCATCTCTTACACTGTTTGCTTTTGGTTTTTGAGCAGAATCTGAAGTCGAATCTGACAATGTGGAAGCTTGGAACATTGCCTCCAGCTCTTATCGCGTTTAAGGGTCACGTCCACATAATAGACTCGTCATGGCATATGCTTGGGTTAGGCTATCAGAACCAGACCAACATAGAGAGTATCAGGAAAGCTGCCGTGATCCACTACAATGGGCAATCAAAGCCGTGGCTGGAGATTGGTTTCGAGCATCTCCGGCCATTCTGGACAAAACACGTCAACTACTCGAATGATTTCATCAAGAACTGTCACATCTTGGAGTAGCAAAAAATCGAAAACTTTCAGATGGGATATATAATGAAGGTAAAATACGACGGGTGTAAAAGACAAGAGGAAGATATTAGGAAGAGAAGAGATAAAACAGGAGAAACTGCAGGTTTTACTCACCTCTAAAAGATTAAGGAATACTAGTTTGCTACATACATAGTTGCAGAGCGAAGGGGATGCTGCTGATGCAGAGTATAAGAGGGGAGGGAGAGATAAAAGAATCATTCTTTCTGTAGAATAGAAGGTAAGTACCCTTTTGTGAAATTCTTTCTATTGGAGAATACGAATTGGTGAGTCTTAAAGATTGGATTATATTAATTTATAGTATTTGGTTATGAAGAAGATCAAAAAGGGCAGTTGTTGATGATAGTTGAAGAACAATGTAATACACTTTTGTTGGCTTTGTTCTACATCTATCTTATTATATAATTTCGGTTCTTTAGCTGCATAGTGTCATTTGAAGCTGCATAGTGTCTTAGTATCTTTCTTTCGTAGCTGCATAGTGTCATTTGAAGCTGCTGTGATTTGTGATGTAACTACTTGGGCTGAAGTTGATGTGTTAGTAATACTAATACCAATAAACAAAGGTGAAATCTAAATAATACCGATAAATAAGCGCGGGAAGAATATTTGGAGAACAAAAAGAGACAGGAGTTTGAGATTGCCAGAGGAGTCTTTTGTCTGTAAAATATCTCAGGCAGCTATTCATTTCTACTGGAGCGTGCAAGCTACGCTCCGTAAATGCAGGTGGTTTACATTGTTCCATTTCCGCTACAGTCGTACTTGGGCCGGCCGACCTCTTTGGCCCAAGTTTCGGGAAATTATATTTTATATTTTTATTATTTCAGCTCTTTTAGACGGCTCATATAATTCCACATCGGATAGTTAAATACTATTTCTTTAAGTTAGCACGTGTCAGAAGAAGATCTTCGCGAGGATTCACGAAGCCTCCGGCGTCGTTTAGCAACTTCCTACCCTTCTTTATTATTTCCCCTTCCACTTTCTCGTGCTTCTCGCTACACTACACGATAACAAAAGCAAAAAGCGTTTATATTTGCTCAATTCTTAAGTAAACATCTCGCCGTTTCAGCGAATTCGCTCTAAACTCCCTGTTGTGATTTACCTTCCTTTGTAAACTGTTTTAAGTTCTCCGAGCAAATGGCGACGGCTAGGACGGCTGCTACGGCGGCGGCGTTTAGCGGTATCGTCGGCGCAGGATCGGACTCCCGAAAGATTCCCTCTTTCTCTCATCTCCAACCGTCCGTGGCTTTTCCGGCGAAACCCAGTTCCTTCAAAGCACTGAAACTAAAGCAGAGCACGAGGCTGCTGACGCGGAGGCTTGAGCATCTGCCGTTCGTCGTCCGATGCGAATCTTCTTCTTCTAACGGAAGGGTAAAGTCTGAGACTTTTAACGTTTTTATTGTAACTGTAAATCGTACAGGAACACTGGAACTGATAACGAACAACACGATTCTTTTGGTTGTGTATTATAGCTTACACAACAAGAGTTCACAGAGATGGCGTGGCAGTCGATAGTCTCTTCGCCAGATGTGGCTAAAGAGAATAAGCAGCAGATCGTGGAGACGGAGCATCTTATGAAAGCTCTTTTGGAGCAGAAGAACGGTTTAGCTCGCAGGATCTTCTCTAAGATCGGTGTTGATAACACCAAGGTTCTTGAAGCGACTGATAAGTTCATTCAACGCCAACCAAAGGTAAATGAATGTTTGATTTTTTTTAATTTTTTTAAAAGGATCATGTGAACTTAGTGACTTTGCAGGTGTATGGAGAAGCTGCTGGTTCTATGTTGGGACGTGATTTGGAAGGTCTGTTTCAGAGAGCAAGACAGTATAAGAAAGACTTAGGAGACTCTTATGTCTCTGTGGAGCATTTGGTTCTTGCTTTCGTTGAAGATAAACGGTTTGGGAAACAGTTGTTTAAGGATTTTCAGATATCTGAGAAGAGCTTGAAGTCTGCTATTGAGTCCATCCGAGGGAAACAATCAGTCATTGACCAAGGTCAGTAACATCGTTTGACGTTTGACAGTTCGTAGAGTCTAGAGACTTAATTGCTTTATGTTGACAGATCCTGAAGGCAAGTATGAGGCGTTGGAGAAGTATGGCAAAGATTTAACAGCAATGGCCAGAGAAGGAAAACTCGATCCTGTGATTGGAAGAGATGACGAGATCCGTAGATGCATTCAGATTCTCTCAAGGAGGACGAAGAATAACCCTGTGTTGATTGGTGAACCAGGTGTTGGTAAAACCGCAATCTCAGAAGGGTAAATTGTGACAACACTAAGTTTCAGAAGCTTAAACCATATGTTTATGTGATGCTAAGATATCATATTTTGAAACAGACTTGCTCAGAGGATTGTGCAAGGAGATGTTCCTCAAGCATTGATGAACAGAAAGGTACTCAACTATACCATCAAACTTTTATACAATTTGGACAAGAGCTGACTCTATTGTCCTTTGGTTTCTTTTCAGTTGATATCTCTTGATATGGGAGCACTTATAGCTGGAGCAAAGTATAGAGGAGAGTTCGAAGATAGACTAAAGGCTGTACTTAAAGAGGTCACAGACTCAGAAGGCCAAACTATTCTGTTCATCGATGAGATCCACACAGTCGTTGGTGCAGGTATGCAACATCGTCTTCATTGGTATAACAACAGTTCTTTACATTTTTCTTGCGATGATTCTGAAGAATCTTTTGTTCTTTCAGGTGCCACTAATGGAGCAATGGACGCTGGTAACCTCCTGAAACCAATGCTGGGTCGAGGCGAGCTACGATGCATTGGCGCAACAACGCTTGACGAATACAGAAAATACATAGAGAAAGATCCAGCCTTGGAACGTAGGTTTCAGCAGGTTTACGTTGACCAACCTACCGTCGAAGACACGGTCTCGATTCTCCGTGGTTTGAGAGAAAGGTACGAACTTCACCACGGAGTTCGCATCTCGGACAGTGCTCTAGTGGAAGCTGCTATTCTCTCTGACCGTTACATCAGTGGCCGCTTCCTACCTGACAAAGCAATTGACTTGGTTGATGAAGCAGCAGCCAAACTGAAGATGGAAATCACTTCGAAACCCACAGCACTCGACGAGCTCGACCGCGCAGTGATAAAGCTCGAGATGGAGAGGCTCTCACTCACCAACGACACAGACAAAGCTTCAAGAGAAAGACTGAACCGAATCGAAACAGAGTTATTGCTACTAAAGGAGAAGCAAGCCGAGTTAACAGAGCAGTGGGAGCACGAGAGGTCCGTCATGTCCCGTCTCCAGTCCATCAAAGAGGAGATCGATCGAGTAAACCTCGAGATCCAGCAAGCCGAGCGCGAATACGACCTCAACCGCGCAGCAGAGCTCAAATACGGAAGCTTAAACTCCTTACAGCGGCAGCTAAACGAAGCTGAGAAAGAACTCAACGAGTACTTGAGCTCTGGCAAGTCTATGTTCAGAGAAGAGGTGTTAGGCAGCGATATAGCTGAGATTGTTAGCAAATGGACTGGCATCCCTGTCTCCAAGCTTCAACAGTCAGAAAGAGACAAGCTTCTACACTTGGAAGAGGAGCTCCACAGACGCGTGGTCGGTCAGAATCCAGCAGTGACGGCCGTAGCCGAGGCCATCCAACGGTCAAGAGCTGGTTTATCTGATCCAGGCCGTCCCATCGCTAGCTTCATGTTCATGGGACCGACCGGGGTCGGGAAAACCGAGCTGGCCAAGGCCCTCGCTTCTTACCTCTTCAACACGGAGGAAGCTCTGGTGAGGATCGACATGAGCGAGTACATGGAGAAACACGCTGTTTCCAGACTCATCGGAGCTCCTCCCGGATACGTCGGTTACGAGGAAGGAGGGCAGTTAACTGAAGTGGTGAGAAGAAGGCCTTACTCGGTCATCCTCTTCGACGAGATCGAGAAGGCCCACGGAGACGTGTTCAACGTGTTTCTCCAGATCTTGGACGATGGGAGAGTCACGGACTCTCAGGGACGGACCGTGAGTTTCACCAATACGGTTATTATCATGACATCGAACGTTGGTTCGCAGTATATACTCAACAGCAGCAGCAGCACGGATGATGATGACGTGGCGAGTGGGCTCGGTTACGAGACGATTAAGCAGAGAGTGATGGACGCTGCGAGATCCATCTTTCGTCCCGAGTTTATGAACAGAGTTGATGAGTATATAGTTTTCCAGCCTCTTGACCGCGAGCAGATCAACAGCATCGTCAGGTTACAGCTGGCTCGTGTGCAGAAGCGGATTGCGGATAGGAAGATGAAGATAGAGGTCACGGACGCGGCGGTGGATCTTCTAGGAAGCCTCGGGTATGATCCTAACTACGGAGCTAGACCTGTGAAGCGTGTGATACAGCAGAACGTTGAGAACGAGCTGGCGAAAGGTATCTTGAGAGGAGATTTCAAGGAGGAAGATGGCGTTCTGATTGATACGGAGGTCACAGCGTTCTCCAATGGTCAGTTGCCTCAGCAGAAGCTCATATTCAAGAAGATCGATTCAGAGACAGCAGATGCTGAGAAGGAGGAAGAAGCTTTCTCAAAACAGAGCAATTGAAAAACGACACCGTTGGAGCCCAATAAGTTTCAGAGTTTGTAGTTTATTACTTCTAGTGAGTTGGTTGTGAGTCTTGTGACAGAACAGAATGAGAATATTTATCTCAATGTGAGTTGTATAAATCATAAGCTAATAAGTCATTGTGCTGATGTCTCAAAACGCAGAGTTGATTGTATATAAATGAATCTCCGAAAATGCAATTGAAGACTGAAGACATGATGTATATGTGTTGGTTTTGCATCTTAAATTTAAACAGTTCTCAATTTTAGGTCCAAAGAAAAGCTGTGATCTTCTTGGCGTGTTGAACTCAAAACCAAAAGAAATGTCGTGTTCAAACGCTCCAAGGTCAGAGTCGGTATTTTAGTGTTTATGTTAGTTGGAATTCGAGTTTATCGAAGGAATGTCGACCAACCAGATACGATTGAATCAGATAATGTCACGTTCTATTTGCCGTCTTGTGCCACTTGGTCCCTAATGTTTTTCGTCTTGGCCTTAGCTTACATACATGGACATGAAAGAAGGAAAAAATTGACACGAGTTATTGCACATGGTTTTCTTGTCTTTTTGCAATATGCTCGAAGAGACTAGTACATTAGACACTATTCCAAATTTTCCTTATTATTATTTTTTTTAAGAAATATGTTATTGCTAAATTAGGCGCTTGTTAAATTACTAAAAATGTCGACAAAAATCTATTGCATTATTAAGTGCTTGTTAAATTATTAAAATATGTCGAGAAAAATCTGTATGCATTATTAAGTGGTTGGTGATCTAGTGATCTTAAAAATGATTACTCAAGATCACTAGTTCAAGTCTATTTTAAAAAAGACAATGTATATTATCAACTTTTGATTCTGAACACTTCAAGATTACGGACTGAATATCCATAGTATGTATTTGGAACCATATTACTTTTTACTAGAGTTCAAAGTTCAAACTTCTACCATTATAATTTATTCTCCTTCACTTCATTCGTATGTGAATATATTCCAATCCTTCTTACTCAAGATTTCGACTCTGTGATTATCATTTAAATGAGTGCAACCCGTTGATATTGGTTGTGACTTGAACTATAAATGTATGGTATGGTTTCTATATGACTGTCACCTTGTGGAAACTCCACTGTCACGTACGTGGCTGATACCACAAGTCCCCAAAGGTGCATTTAATATAAACTAGAAAAAAAAATCGTGGGTGATCTTGCAAAAATCTGAAACATTTGCTGCTTTATAGTATAAGTGGGTATCTGTAAGACTGTAATCAACAAATGCCTAACTACGAGAATAGATTACGCACCTATTCACAACGTTAATATAAAAGTGTGTGTTAGTTATATGGCTTACGTCCCATGTGAAATCATAGGTAGGTAGGTACATTACGTATAAGAACTATCAATTGATCACACAACAAAAATCTATCAGTAACTATTTTACAATGATAGTGACAAATATCAATATAGAATCATGAAAGCATATTCTCTGCGCAATTGATTGCAAAATATATATCAAGTCTGCGAAACAATTTTACTGCATGGTATAAATTAAATTATTAATACGTACGCATACTACAAGTCTATATTATTATATCCTTGAGTTAGAATCATAACATTTGTCCTATTATAGCAAGCAAATTTGATCGAGCTGATCTAAACTTGAATGATTTAACTATAAGAAACACTTAGCATTTATAATAATTGAAATGGTTGGGGTCCACACCGGGTCCCTAACGTTGTAATCTTCATGATCTGTACGGAATCCAATTTGTTCAGTGTCTCTGTTGTGGGCCGTTGCTAAAGAGGTCTCTCTCTCTTTACTAACCACACACATCTCTGACACTTGACAGCTCACCTCTCCTCGTCCAATCCGGTTCGGTTTCCGAATTAGGTAAAATTTTGGTTCAAACTTTCTATACCGGAGTCTCCCGAACAATAAACCGAATCCAATCAGAGACATACGTATCACACACTCCTGCCTTCCTTGGCCTATACAATCTATCTCTTACCTCTCTCTCCAATCTCTTACCTGCAAATTTTGTGTCTCTCCCATGGTGGTTCCTCTATTTCAATCATGCCCTCTCACACCAACTTCCTCTTCAGGTATATTTTCTTTTTTTTTTATTCATATAATCTTCAGTAATTTCGAAAATGTATTTTTTTTTCCTTTACTCAACGGTCACAAGCTTTCTATTGGAACGTATTATTTCCTCGAGAAACAATTTTCCTGGAGAATCTCTGCGTTTAACTGTTCTATACCTCTCTGAAGTCACCATGCAATCACTTCACAATAGGTCGATTTGTCTTCTAGTCGTTTAATTAGTGTTTCACGATTCGGAATTTTCAGGTGGATTGGACTGTTTTCCGGGAAACTCCGCCGAGAAAATACTGGATTCTCGGAAAACAGCATCGTCCAAAACAACGGTGGAGAATCGAGCAGCAGTAATAGCGACGACACGCCGGTGCTGAGCTCCGGCGAGTGTTACGCATGCACTCAGGTAGGCGTACCGGCCTTCCACTCCACCAGCTGCGATCAAGCCAACGCGCCGGAGTGGCGCGCCTCCGCCGGGTCCTCCCTCGTCCCGATCCAGGAAGGATCCGCACCCACCGACCCGGCTCGGACCCGGGTCAGGCGTCTCAAGGGCCCGTTCGGCGAGGTTCTCGATCCCAGGAGCAAGCGCGTGCAGAGATGGAACCGCGCGTTGCTCCTGGCTCGCGGGATGGCCTTGGCCGTGGATCCGCTCTTCTTCTACGCGCTCTCCATCGGGAGAACCACCGGACCTGCGTGTCTCTACATGGACGGCGCGTTCGCGGCTGTTGTCACGGTGGTCCGCACGTGCCTCGACGCTCTTCACCTTTGGCACGTGTGGCTTCAGTTTAGGCTGGCGTACGTCTCGAGGGAGTCACTCGTCGTTGGTTGCGGGAAGCTCGTTTGGGATCCACGCGCCATCGCGTCGCACTACGCACGCTCCCTCACTGGCTTCTGGTTTGATGTTATAGTCATCCTCCCGGTTCCTCAGGTTTAAACTTTTTCAGAACAATCCTCGAACTATTCAAATATTATTAAAATGACCATAGACATTTTATTAGTGTCAATTAAGCCCACATGAATCATTTTGAAAGTGTTGATTGTTTGCAGGCTGTGTTTTGGTTAGTGGTGCCAAAACTGATAAGAGAAGAGAAGGTTAAGCTGATAATGACGATCCTTCTCCTAATCTTCTTGTTCCAGTTCCTCCCCAAGATTTATCACTGCATCTGCTTGATGAGAAGGATGCAAAAGGTCACTGGTTACATTTTTGGAACTATTTGGTGGGGTTTTGCTCTTAATCTCATCGCATATTTCATCGCTTCTCATGTAAGTCCATGATTATGTACAAAATCAACAACTAAATATCAAATTTCATGCTAAGAAAAATGATACTAAAGCTGGTCGTATTCATGGAATTTTCTTGTGTGGTTACAGGTAGCTGGGGGATGCTGGTATGTTCTTGCAATACAGCGTGTTGCTTCTTGCATTAGGCAGCAATGCATGAGAACCGCGAACTGTAATCTGAGTCTGTCTTGCCAAGAAGAGGTCTGTTACCAGTTCGTGTCACCCACTAGCACAATTGGATTTCCGTGCTTATCTGGAAACCTCACCAGTGTGGTTAAGAAGCCTACGTGCTTAGACTCTGACGGACCATTCCGATATGGTATCTATGGTTGGGCACTTCCGGTCATCTCCAGCAACTCTCTTGCGGTTAAGATACTCTACCCTATCTTCTGGGGGCTAATGACTCTCAGGTAGTTTCAGAGCTTCGGGTTTCCATGCTTAATTACCTTTAAGTGACAAATGCTGACCCTGTTTTGTGTGTTGCGTTTTACAGCACATTCGGGAACGATCTTGAGCCCACAAGCAACTGGCTCGAGGTTATTTTCAGCATAGTTATGGTCCTTAGCGGGTTATTACTCTTCACGCTGTTGATAGGAAACATTCAGGTAAACTATGCAAGGATAAGTCTTCCTTGTATGATATTGTGCTTTGACGGAATCAGGAGTTTTTAACAACTTGTTTACTTTGTTTTGAAGGTGTTTTTGCACGCGGTAATGGCAAAGAAGAGGAAAATGCAGATACGGTGTAGGGATATGGAATGGTGGATGAAACGTAGGCAGCTGCCTTCTCGGTTAAGACAGAGAGTTAGGAGATTTGAGAGGCAGAGATGGACAGCCTTGGGTGGAGAAGACGAGCTGGAACTTATACAAGATTTGCCTCCGGGTCTTCGAAGAGATATTAAGCGATATCTTTGCGTTGATCTCATCAACAAGGTACTACAAAACAAACCATAGATGAATCTTGTGACGGTCAAGTCTCTGATAATATGTTTTTTTCTCTTAGGTACCATTGTTCAGGGGCATGGACGATTTGATCCTAGACAACATTTGCGATCGTGCTAAGCCTCGTGTCTACTCAAAAGACGAAAAGGTACTCATCGCATCGTAAGAGTTTTTTTTTTTGTTTTTTTAGTTTTTAAAAATCTGAGTTCGTGGGTTATGTTTATTGTCACAGATCATCCGTGAGGGAGATCCTGTACAGAGAATGATATTCATCATGCGTGGAAGAGTCAGACGTGACCAGAGCCTAAGCAAAGGCGTGGTAGCCACTAGTACGCTCGAGCCAGGCGGTTACTTAGGCGACGAGCTACTCTCATGGTGCCTACGACGTCCATTCATTGACCGTCTTCCTCCTTCCTCCGCAACGTTTGTCTGTCTCGACAACATCGAGGCGTTCTCTCTAGGATCCGAAGATCTTAGGTACATAACCGATCACTTCCGTTATAAATTCGCGAACGAGCGTCTTAAGAGGACGGCAAGATACTACTCCTCAAACTGGAGGACGTGGGCTGCGGTGAATATTCAAATGTCGTGGCGCCGGTACAGGAAGAGAACCTGTTCGATGAGTCCTGTGTCGGAACATAGCGTTGAAGGTAACAGTGAACGCCGTTTACTTCAGTATGCAGCGATGTTCATGTCCATCCGACCGCATGATCATCTTGAGTAAAAGTTCTTAAAAGTTACGGTCGAAAATAATTGTTTGTATCCATTGTTCGTCCTCTATTGTTTTTTTGTTTCCTATTGTTGTAAAATAAAATCTCTCTTTTGAGTTTTGATGATGTGTATGTGCCCCTTATTTAAGTTTAAAACTAGCATTTGAGTTTTCTTCTTAATCAGAAGCTTCATCTTGTTAATAATGAACATCTTTACAAGTCTGAAGATTATCAATAAACATTGAACAAAAGTCATAAAAGCAAAGATTATCAACAACAAGAGAAATGTAAATGAAAACGAAAAAAATGGATGTAAATCGATCAACTAGAATCATAATGATCAGGCCGATGGCCCAAAGCCCAAAGATTATTTCTTAGCAAACAAGTTTGTGAGATAAATATTCCTTCCTTGATCAAGTAAGAACGACAAAGTACGAGACTGCAGATCGTATTTAGAGAGAGCTTCGTGTCCTTCGGATTTGTCCTAATCCTCAATAATCTACACCGATGGCTTCTCTCTTCTCTCGCAAATTTTAGTATCTTTTTTTTTTTGTTCCAAATAATTAATCACACTTAAAAACTCGATTAAGTTCAATAGATAGTCCTCTGAACTGATTCATCGCCGATCAAAAGTCACAACCAATCCGAAACCGAATCTCCCGTTATCGATTCAATGGCGACGAGCAAGCCTCAACGATCTCCATCCGAAATCGAGGACATAATCCTCCGCAAGATCTTCTACGTAACCCTAACCGAATCCACCACCGATGCCGCCGATCCTCGCATCGTCTACCTAGAGATGACGGCCGCGGAGATTCTCAGCGAAGGCAAAGACCTCCTCCTCTCGCGCGATCTGATGGAGAGAGTCCTCATCGACCGCCTCTCCGGCAACAACTTCCCCTCCTCCGCCGAACCTCCTTTCCCGTACCTCGTCGGCTGCTACCGCCGCGCATACGACGAGTCCAAGAAGATCCAGTCGATGAAGGACAGGAATCTGAGATCGGAGATGGAGGTCGTCACCAGGGACGCGAGGAGGCTCGCGGTTTCCTACTGCAGGATCCACCTGGCGAATCCGGATTTGTTCGGGGGATCGGGTGGTGATGATACTACCAGGAAGACGAAGAGGAGGAGGAACGTGTCTCCTCTGCTTCCGTTGATCTTCTCCGAGGTTGGTTCTGGTTCGTTGGATATGTTTGGAGGTGGTGGTAGTAGTAGCGTTCAGTCTCCTCCTGGGTTTTTGGATGAGTTTTTCAAGGACTCGGATTTTGATAACTTGGATTTGATTCTCAAAGAGTTGTACGAGGATTTGAGGTCTTCGGTTATTAATGTGTCAGTGCTTGGAGATTTCCAGCCGCCGTTGAGGGCGCTTAAGTATCTTGTTAGCTTACCTGTTGGAGCTAAGTCTCTGGTTAGTCATGAGTGGTGGGTTCCACGTGGGGCTTATATGAACGGTCGAGCTATGGAGTTGACGAGCATTCTCGGTCCTTTCTTCCATATTAGCGCGCTGCCGGATAACACTCTCTTCAAGAGTCAACCTGATGTTGGGTGAGTTTCAACTTATCTCTGGGTTTCCATAGGAGTTCTGTAATCTTTGGGTTTGTTTAGTTATCTGAGACAGTTAGGACAATGAGAAATCTTGTTTAGCTCTACTCAAAGCGGAGACTTGATCAAAAAAGGAAAGAAGTGGATGCTTTAGGTTATAAGTTGACCCTGATACTGTTAGGTGACGTATACTTTAAACATGATTATACAAATCCAGCATAGTTACACATATAATAGTTAGCTCTCTGTTTGTTTTTAAAACACCGTGGATAAAATCAATTGTTTTGAGATTTTTTGGTCTTTTCTGGAAGATTCTTGACTGTTCATTGAACATTGACATTTGAAAAGGATAAATTGTGCAAATGAAAAGTTTATCCTGATATACATAAGATAATATTCTTTTCCTGTTACGGCAACACTAATACATGCCTATGTTGTTTTTGTGAATGTCAGGCAGCAGTGTTTCTCTGGAGCATCGGAACGTCGTCCTGCAGATTTATTATCATCCTTCTCTACAATCAAAAACTTTATGAATATTTTGTACAGTGGGCTGCATGATGTACTGATGATTTTACTTAAAAGTACCGATACACGTGAGTGTGTTCTACACTTTCTTGCTGAAGTGATCAATGCAAATGCGTCGAGAGGCCATATACAGGTGTGATCATCCTTCAGTATGCTTAGGATTTTCATTCAAACCTTGTTATTTGTCTCATCCCGGTTTCGTTAAGTTGGTAAATTGTATTTTCTGCTTAATCCGACACTCTTTAATATACTATCTTGTATGACAGGTTGATCCAGTTTCTTGTGCTAGCTCAGGCATGTTTTGTAACCTCAGCGCAGTCATGCTCCGGCTCTGTGAACCATTTTTGGACCCGCATTTCACTAAAAGGGATAAGATTGATCCAAAATATGCATTCTATGGGAATCGCTTAAAATTAAGGTATGGGCCTCGAAATAATTGATCTCCTCACTGATTTTTATATATTCATGATGAGTAATATTATTTAATTACTTACACCAGCGACTTGACTGCTCTCCATGCATCATCCGAGGAAGTTTCTGAGTGGATCGACAAGGATAATACGGGAAAAGCAAATGACACTGGAAACGTGAATGAAAGTCGTTTGTTACAATCCAAAGAAGCCACAAGTTCAAGTAGTAATGCTTCTGGGCAGAATGCAAAGTCAACAACGAAATACACTTTCATTTGTGAATGCTTCTTTATGACTGCGAGGGTCCTCAATTTGGGTCTCCTAAAAGCACTCTCGGACTTTAAACATCTTTCTCAGGTAACCATCATTTTTTTCCCGAACTTGAAATATCATGGAGAAACAGTTATGGTAAACTATCTTGTAGATACCTCTTATTTAATGTTGGTTGCTGCATATTCTGGACAAAGCATTTGACAGTAATTCCAAGAAGGAATTGCAGAGAAAATATGAACTTAATCTTGTTTGATTGTGAAAGAGTCCTTAATGTCTGGATTTGCAAAAGATAGCTATTGCACTGTTCTTTACTTTGATCTTTGTCCCATGACGTAGGACATCTCGAGAGGTGAAGACAATCTTTCAACATTAAAAGCCATGAGAGATCAAGCACCGTCTCCACAGTTAGAGCTTGACATAACCAGAATGGAAAAAGAATTAGAGTTGTATTCTCAGGAAAAGCTTTGCCACGAAGCTCAAATATTAAGGGTTTGTAATCATATTCTCTGCTCTGAGAACGTCTTTCGCGTTTTCTCTGGACCGAGGACATGATATTAATAGCTGTTTTTATTTGTATACTGTTTTGAAGGATGGAGACTTTATCCAGCGAGCTATCTCTTTCTATCGATTAGTCATTGTTTGGTTAGTTGGACTTGTTGGTGGCTTTAAGATGCCTTTACCTTCAACTTGCCCCATGGAATTCTCCTGTATGCCGGAGCATTTTGTTGAAGATGCGATGGAGTTACTGATATTTGCTTCAAGAATCCCCAAAGCTCTGGATGGAGTTCTACTGGTATGTTTAGTCTATTCTCATCCGTCTGCAGAAATTCGATATCTTGTACCTGCATTGATGATCGTTGTTCTCTTTCCTTTAGGACGACTTTATGAACTTCATAATAATGTTCATGGCAAGTCCAGAATATATTAGAAACCCGTATCTCAGAGCAAAGATGGTTGAAGTTCTGAACTGCTGGATGCCCCGCTCAAGGTATTTTTTTACCCATCAAAGAAAACTGTAAAAATCCTCATTTTCTGTTGCGAGTGCAACAAGTATTTTGCATTAACGCAGTCCACTAATCTCATACCATTATTTTGTAGTGGTTCTTCTGCTACATCTACTCTCTTTGAAGGCCATCAGTTATCGCTCGAGTATCTTGTCAGGAATTTACTGAAACTATATGTTGACATTGAGTTCACGGGCTCTCACACTCAGGTTCTTCTCTCCGTTGCATAGTACTTACAGAATTTGTCAACCTTAAAACCCTTAATGACCATTCTTTCTCGCTTTTAATGTGACTGAAATCGAGTGATCCAAATGCAGTTCTATGACAAGTTCAACATTCGCCACAACATTGCCGAGCTTCTAGAGTATCTTTGGCAGGTGCCTAGTCACCGAAATGCGTGGAGACGGGTAAATTCTCAGTTTCCTTTTACCATGGCTCTGAGTTTCCATCACCACGTGCCAATGTTACCACATCTAATTGTTTACAGATTGCAAAAGAGGAAGAGAAGGGCGTGTACTTGAACTTCTTAAACTTCTTAGTCAATGATAGCATCTTTCTTCTGGATGAGAGTCTTAACAAAATTCTCGAGATTAAACAAATCGAGGCAGAGATGTCGAATACTGCAGAGTGGGAGCAGAGACCAGCGCAAGAGAGACAGGATAGAACGAGACTCTTCCATTCCCAGGAGAATGTTAGTGGATCGCACTTATTATATCTTGTTTCTGACTGTTTTTTATGATGGCTTAAAGAATTCTATTTTGCTCTGCAGATTGTTAGAATTGACATGAAGCTGGCTAATGAGGATGTGACTATGCTTGCATTTACATCTGAGGAGATTACAGCCCCATTTCTACTCCCTGAGATGGTAAATCTGACTCTATACCTGAAATTCTTACCTGCTCGATTTGATTACCCAAATTCTTACTGAATAGTTGAATTGTTTGTTGCTTATCAGGTTGAGAGGGTTGCGAATATGCTTAATTACTTCTTGTTGCAACTCGTGGGTCCACAGCGTAAGTCTTTAAGCTTGAAAGATCCGGAGAAGTACGAGTTCCGTCCAAGACAGTTGCTTAAACAGGTCAGTGATTGCAATTCTAACTCAGCCTCCTTACTAAAATGTGTGAAAAGAAAAGACTGACGGAACCTTTTGGTGAACTTTCAAGATTGTTCGCATATATGTCAATCTCGCAAGAGGAGACTCAGAAAACATATTCCCCGGGGCCATATCCAGTGATGGACGATCATATAACGAACAGGTCATATCCTCCTCCGAAACTGGATATATCCACTTTCATCATAACTTATTTTTGTTTCTCTATTGAACAAAACAAGTTCTTCTTTTTGCAGCTATTCAGCGCAGGAGCAGATGTTCTTAGGAGAATAGGCGAAGATGGAAGAATCATTCAAGAGTTTATGGAGTTGGGCACAAAAGCCAAAGCTGCTGCTTCCGAAGCTATGGATGCTGAAGCTGCACTTGGTGAAATACCGGATGAGTTCCTCGACCCAATTCAGGTACTTTCTTTCTAATCTAGTAATCTGACAGAGAAACTAAATCTTGTTACCGTAACATACTCTTAACGTCTGTTATTTAAAAAAAAAAAAATTGCAGTGCACGTTAATGAGAGATCCAGTGATACTCCCAAGCTCAAAAACCACAGTTGATCGAGCCATCATTCAACGTCACCTTCTTAGTGACAATGTAAGCAAGTATTCACTTATATGTATATATATACAGAGTTAGTTGATCTAGCCATCATTTATCGTTGCCTTTGATCTGATCATACTTGCTTCTGCTGCAGCACGACCCGTTTAACCGAGCACATTTGACATCGGATATGTTGATACCTGACATCGAGTTGAAGGCGAGAATTGATGAGTTTGTGAGGACGCATCAGTCTAAGAAACGATCAAGTGGAGAAGATAGCAGCAACAAAGAGAGGATACAGACTACGAGCAGTGATATGTTAATCGATTAGTTGTGTATTCTTAGAAACAAACAAAATAATAACGGCAATACTCTTTAAAAAAACTTTCTTAGGCTTTTTTTTTCTATTAGAATTGTGACTTATTTTGCTATCTAAGTCTGTTTAATTTATAATAACTTCCTTTTTTATTATGAAAAATTTAACATTAAGTTTTGACTAGTATTACTAATAACGTAAAAAAAATCAATGATCGAGTATTTTTATTTAAGTTTATTCAATAAACAAAAAATCAATTTTATAAGCCCAATGAAGGCTCATTAAACCCTTACAATACATGCAAACGTTCAACAGCTCCTAACACGAAAAATGAAAACAGTGTGGGGAAACTAGAAGGAAGCAGAGTGTGGTTGTTGTCTGCGTTTAGCAAACTCTGAAGCAATAAAGAGTGAGCTTCTACTGTGGCGAAGTGAAAACTCAGCCATCAATATCTCTTTCTCTTCTGCCGACAGATCTCCATGACTTCCCTGTTCAAACCCATCATATAATGTTACTACAAAAATAAAATAAAACAAGAACTGTTCTGAAAGCCAACTTAAAAAAAGGATTCTGCAGCTGGTTTATTACCAGACGAGCGGTTCTGTCACAGACCGCGTGGTGCATCAGAATCCCTGCAGCCACCGAAACATTGAACGAATCAACCATCCCGTTCATTGGAATACTGCAATACAAATCTGATAACTCCAACGCCTCTTCACTTATTCCACTCCCCTCGTTTCCAACAACTATTGCTGTTGGTTGTGACCAGTCCATATCGTAAATCGAAACCTATGAGAGACATTAACCAACAAAAAATGTCTTAATGAGTATGATGAGAGAAGAAAAAAAAAATCTTTTGATGGAGTTGTACCGTGTCCATTCCCAAATGAGTTGTGGCAATCCTGTAACCACGAGACTTCAAGACTTTGAAACATTCTTTAGGTGTGTCCCAAAGCTCAATGTCCAGCCACTTCTCAGCTCCCATACTCACATGTCGATTGTTCCTATACCTAATCATACACAAATGTACACACACAGAACCAACCAGTGTTCAATAAATCGCTAGGCAGTAATGAGATTATTGATTAATGGACCCCTAAACCAATTTTTTGCCGCCTAGACCGAGAGACCAACAAATGAATTCACACAATGCAATCAAATGTTTTATACATTTCATCCGACAACAAAGGATCTATCCAATCACTCTAGCCTCAAAGCACAGTTCAAGAAACTATAAGAATCTGACACTCAAATCTTACGATGAGTATATTGGGACTCAAGAGGACAATGTAGCCGAAACAGAAAAATGGCCAAACCTCAGAGAGGGGGCACCTTTTGAAGCTGTCGGAGGCAACAACGTGCACGGACTGAATCCCCAACGCATCCGCGGACCGAAACGCAGCAGAGATGTTTCCTATATCAGACAGACCTTCGACGACGAGACAAACCGAGAAGCTTCGGTTCTCCACCACACGCCTGAACCTATCCGACCTCTCCTCCATCATGTGAGGGCTCACCGCCTCCAGCACCTCGCGGCTGCTAAGGTGCGCGTCGTCGCCGCACCTGAACCTGTCCTCGTAAGGGAACCACGATCCTCCTCTAGTACGGTCGCCGCCGCCGGTGGAGGAGCATCTCCGCCGCTCCATCTTCATCATGCTCGACGCGTCGTTTCGATTGGTTGTCAGCAGTTCCTTCACACCCACGGTAGGATCTGAGGGGGGATTCTCGGCGAAGGTGTCTAGTACTGGAAGAGACGCGGCTTCATGAAGAGCGCAACGAGGTATGCGACGGAGAAGGGAGGAAGACGAGAAGGAGCGGAAGGAGACGAGGGTGATAGATGAATTTGGGTTTGGGAGATGAACGAATGGAGATGAAGAGAGGGAGGCGCGGAATAGGGTTTTGCAGGAGTTCATGTGTTTGTTTTAGTTTTTTTTACTGTGTTTGTTGCCAAGCTTGAGATTTAGAGAGCGAGCTCGATTTAGCTTCAGGGAGACTGTAGAAGATAATCACAGAGCGATGAGACAGTCAAGAAATGATCTAACTGAAGACATCATCTCCGATTCGACGACCACTGGTTGTCTCTCTTGTCTTGATGAATCCAGCAAGATAATGTTCAGTTCCTTCCCTGAAGGTTTATCCGGCCCCAAACGAGGCTTTTTAGTTGGGCCTGAAATTAGGTGGGCTAAGTACATAGTTATTGGCGAGTTTTGGGCTCGCGCGCGTTCGCAATGATGTGCAAAATCGGTAAGTAGCTTTTACCTTTTTGGAATAGCTCGTCATCACCAACGGTAACGGTTATTTATTTATTTTTGCCGGCAACGATATTCACAATTTGACCCCAGAAAAAGAAAAAAAAATCAATTAAGTAATGAGATTGAGAGGCCGACAACAAAAGAGTGGAACGTTCATGAAAACCAGATATCATCACGACATCACATGCAAAAAGCGTATATTATGTGTCTGATTAATTTGAAATAAAGTAGCATTACAATGGTCATAAACGAATAGATAAATTATAAAATTATGGGTAGACATACAGCGTGATGTTCTGGATATGTCTGGATTTTAAAACTAAGCATATACACTTTTGTCAGCTCAATCTTTGACTGTGGCTTTTTTTTCACTTTTTCTTTTAAATCTCCTTAATTGTGATTTCAAATACTTTACTTATTTAAATTATGCAAACTTAAAAACTCACTTAACATCTTCATTCAATTAGTATGATTAATATAAAATACAGAACTTTAAAATTAAAATAAAATAATACAAATAATTCAAGGCAAAATTAGTTAGTAAGAAAATTCGCAACTTCATTGAATAAAAGAGACTGGGGACGCGTTTGTGGCGCGCCAAAAGTGGTTAAGAGCAGCAAGTCTTCCGCAACAAACGCGGTTATATTATTATTATTTTTATTTAGGATTATTAAAAGTGTTATGGTTCATGTATTTTTAAAAATAATTTAATTTTATTTATTTTATCATTATACAGCAACAGCAGTTGAAAAAAAGAAAAAAAAAAGGAAAAAGATGGGCTATGAAAACCCCACTAGTCCACCTCTAAATCACAAATTGCGCAACTAAAACCCCACAAGTCTAGAGAGAGAGTGTGCGTGTGAGAGAGAGAAATGGCGAGATTGACGGTGTTGATAGCTGCGGTGGTACTGGCTTTTGTAGTGGCAATGCCGGTGCCGGGAGTGACGGCGAAGAAGTATACCGTCGGCGACAACAAGTTCTGGAATCCAAACATAAACTATACCATATGGGCTCAGGGAAAGCATTTCTACCTCGGTGACTGGCTCTGTATGCTCTCTCTCTCTCTCTCTCTCTCTACATTTCTATTGCATCTGTTTACATTAGATCTGATTTTTGAAATGGACTTTGCTTTAAATTTACTAATATTTTCAAAAAAAAAAAAAATCAACTTTTTCTACCAAAGTTCTCGACTTTACGAGTTTCTACGATACCATTGAAGGGATCATCAATTTTTGTGGGTTTTGTTTCCATAAATGTTTCTTGATTAGTCCAGATCTGGTTAGACCAACATTGTTAAGGTTGTCTGAGTGAGACACAGTCTCTGTCTCTCACTCTGTTTTTTTTTTTGATCAAAGTCTCTCTCTCTGTTTACTGTCTGATAAACAGTAACCTTTCTTTCTCACACTGTTTAAAGTTGAAATCTTTAATCAGACATTACCACTATAGCTCAAATTCCAATCATGGGGTCTTTTTTTGCTTTTCTGATATGATGTATGTTCGTTCCAAAAGAAAGATCTGTGGTCCTAATTATGGTCTCTTGTTGTCAGATTTCGTGTTCGACAGAAACCAACACAACATTCTTGAAGTAAACAAGACCGACTACGAAAACTGTAACTCCGACCATCCTCTCGTAAACTGGACACGTGGAGCCGGGAGAGACGTTGTCCCTCTCAACGTGACCAAACACTACTATCTGCTCGACGGAAAGGGTGGCTGTTATGGAGGCATGAAGCTCGCTGTTAAAGTCGAGAAGCTCCCTCCTCCACCAAAATCTGCACCTGCCAAGAGCATTGGATCAGTCTCCATGGTCACAGGTCTGGTTCAGTTCATGATTCCGTTTGCTCTGTTCTCTGTTTCGACGGTGTGGGATGCTATCTTAAGGATGTGGTAGTAACCAATCTCAGAGCTCTTTAGTTCCAGTCACAAGTTGAGAAACCTCAAATTCTTTCCAGGGAGAGCATTTAAGTTAGTAATTTATAAATTATTTGAGTATCTTTATTTTTGTAATGTTGGTTTGAAATATTTTGTTTTGTCTGTGTCTTTGAATCAATTGTCTAAAAGGGGATGTACTTGATTTATTTGCTGAAATTAATTGTTGAACGAAAAGAGTGTATTATCTGGGTAATGTGTGAATGAAATTATTAAAATATATATATAATTTTAAATATAGTTTTCTTAACGTAACGTATGTTTGGCTTATCTGTTCCATGTGAGTTTATCTGTGAATGTACGTAATTCCAGTATTGAAATCCAACCACCACATGTCCCTTTCATAAAGCTGTCAAATCTATTACCCAAATAGATTGAAATTAATATGTTTCAAGTATGAAACAAAAGAACAATATTTAGTTACGTGTATGTCTATGTAATGGTGAGTTTGTTTTACAAAAATTTGTATGGAGGGGATGTAAGTAGATTTCACATGGACCCCATAAAAGAATATGAAAATGATGATGCTGACTTGTGTGGGGACATCGAGAATTCTAGATTTGATAATATAACGAAGTTTCTGGACAATCTTTTATGGGCTGCAATCACTCTGGCCCCAACGATAGGCCCATTAAGGCCCGTGAGGTGAGAGTTCGATGAAATGAAGATTGATTTTCCCGGGAAAATTGAACACAAGACAAGAATTTCGAACCGTCCACCGCAAAGATCAAACGCCATATAGCTGAAAAGATCCTTAGTAGTGATAGGAAAGGACGAACTTTTTGATCATTTATTTACCTTATGAAATGCTTATCGAACCAAAAAGTTCGTCTCTTTCTCCGACACTGTGCGCAGCACCGCTCGTTGCTCCGTGTCGGCAAGGAGCTACACGGCGTTTTGACCACTTCTGGATTGAAGAAAGCTCCGAGGTCTTACCTTAGCAACTCGCTCTTTCAGTTCTATGCGGCTTCCGGTGACATGGCTTTTGCCCAGAAGCTGTTCGACGAAATTCCTCTATCCGAAAAAGACAATGTGGATTGGACCACTTTGCTATCCTCTCTTTCTCGGTGCGGATCTTTGGTTGATTCGATGAATATCTTCGTGGAGATGAGAAGGAAAAGAGTTGAGATTGATGACGTGGCTGCAGTTTGTTTGTTTGGCGTGTGTGCCAAGTTGGAGGATCTTGGGTTCGGTGAACAAGGACATGGGTTTGCTGTAAAGACGGGACTTTTGACTAGTGTGAAGGTTTGTAATGCTCTAATGGATATGTATGGGAAATGTGGGTTAGTGTGTGAAGTCAGACGCTTATTCGAGACGTTAGAGGACAAGAGCGTTGTCTCATGGACGGTGGTTTTGGACACGGTTGTGAAATGGGAGGGGTTGGAGAATGGGAGAGAGGTGTTCGAAGAAATGCCTGAGAGAAACGCTGTTGCTTGGACGGTTATGGTTGCTGGGTATGTGGGAGCTGGGTTCACAGGTGAAGCATTGGAGCTTCTGGAGGAAATGGTGTTTAAATGTGGGCATGGTTTGAATTTCGTCACCCTTTGCACGGTGCTATCGGCTTGTGCTCAATCAGGAAACCTGGTTATTGGAAGATGGGTTCATGTGTATGCGTTGAAGATGGGGGAGGAAGAGAGGTGTGATCATGTCATGGTGAGAACGGCGTTGGTTGATATGTATGCCAAATGCGGAGACATAGATTCTTCCATGAAAGTATTCAGATTGATGCGTTGGAGGAATGTGGTAACATGGAACGCTTTGTTTAGTGGGTTAGCAATGCACGGGAAAGGTAGGATGGTGATTGATATGTTCCCAGAGATGGTGAGAGAGGTGAAGCCAGATGACTTAACCTTCAGTGCTGTCTTAAGCGCTTGCAGCCACTCCGGGATGGTAGAAGAAGGCTGGCGATGTTTCCACAGCCTCAAACTCTTTGGTTTGGAACCTAAGGTTGACCATTATGCATGTATGGTAGATCTTTTGGGGCGAGCTGGTCGTATTGAAGAAGCCGAGATGTTGATGAGGGAAATGACAGTGCCTCCGAATGAAGTTGTCCTCGGTTCGCTTCTAGGCTCGTGTAGCGTCCACGGAAAGCTGGCGATAGCCGAACGGATTAAAAGAGAGCTTGTTCAGATGAGTCCAGGCAACATGGAATACCAAGTAGTTTTATCCAACATGTATGCTGCAGAAGGAAGGAGTGACGTTGTAGATAGGTTAAGAGGAAGTATGAGAAACAGAGGAATCAGGAAAACACCTGGTATGAGTTCCATTCACGTGAACGGCTCAGTTCATCGGTTTAGTGCAGGAGATAGATCACACCCGAGAACGAAAGAGATATACTTGAAGTTGAATGAAGTGATTGAACGGATTAGATCAGCTGGTTATGTCCCTCATGTGTCTGGCTTGGTTTCTCCCTCGGAGGTTGACTTGGAGGACAAAGAGCAAGCTGTCTGCTTTCACAGTGAGAAACTGGCCGTCTGTTTCGGGCTTCTGGTAACTAAACCGAGGACACCTCTTTATGTCTTCAAGAATCTGAGGATATGTCGGGATTGTCATTCGGCTATGAAGATTGTTTCAAAGATTTATGACCGAAAAATCATCATCAGAGATAGAAATAGATTTCATCAGTTCAAAGGAGGTTCTTGTTCTTGTTCCGATTACTGGTGAACAGATCAAATGACTGTCTTGAGACTATTTTTGTAAACCAATTTGCAAAATGAGACAAGGTTGAGGCAATGAAGAACAAAATTTA
Source organism: Brassica nigra (assembly GCA_016432835.1). NCBI lineage: Eukaryota > Viridiplantae > Streptophyta > Magnoliopsida > Brassicales > Brassicaceae > Brassica > Brassica nigra. Next base: position 21,207,726 of record CM028247.1, on the reverse strand, counting down.
TTGAAGATTTATAAAGTGCTGTTCTTCTACAGTTCAAATGCTTACAAAAGCTGTGAGCTGCAAAATATAAAGAGCCTAAACAGGGATCCGGACAGGAGTTGAATGTGTTAATACTTTAGGACATGTCAGGGTGTGATAAGAAGACGCAAATTCTCAAAATCTTGATCACAAGGGAGGGCATGATTCTCTTCTAAATCAGGGGGAAGGTCCATTATTGTCTTCCTTCTCTGACTCATCTTTGCTCTGCAGATTCTCAGAGTTTGGAGAGTTTTCAGCTGTGACCGTCTCATCATCCTCGTTCTTAAGAAGCGACGAGAATGATAAAGGATTGTAGGTCGAGCTGGCCTTTTGCAACCCTCGTATGGCTCTCATTGCAGCGAGTGTACTCCTGTATATATCAAGATTTTCATCGCCGAGAGTTGAAGAAGTCTGGGCAGAGATCCTCGGTGAGTTGTTTTGATGTGAGGTTGAGACTGTGTTAGAAGAAGACTCCACAACTTCGGCTTCGGATGGGAAGAGAAGCTCAAGATTGGCCTCGCATTCACGGACTAACCTGGTAAGTGGCTCAGTTGTAAAGAAGGGTTGATGGAGAACCACCTGTGTGAAAGGCAAACGAAGAAGTCCTCCTGTTCTTTTGTCATACTTCTTCAAAATTTTGACTAGTCCTGGAATGATTCCGAGATGGTTAAGCATAATCTTCTGAAGGAAAAAAACATGATATATATATACAATCAAACCTGCAAAGTTTAGGGAGCTGTAGTTTTTAAGGAGAACCATCTCGCCATGGATACTGACAAGGTCTCTGCGAATATCCATCATTTCTTCACTGAACTCGCTTTCTGATGCGAACTCCCCATTCCTACAGTTCTTCTCCTTAATCTTCTCTATTCTTTCCTTCAGCTCCTGTTTTCACAAACAGATTATAATACACTGATGAACACAACTCAATCAAAGCCTAATATGAACCGCATGCGCTAAAACTAGTGCGTCCAAAACAAGCAGAGCAAGAAGATAAAAGCAAAGATCAGAAACCATAACTTATAAGCAATTAGATCCAAACTGTGACAAACCACAAGCAAATATAAAACATTATGCCCAGAATGTAATAGATCTCAACTGTGACAAACCACTAGCAATATAAACACAATATCACGATGTAATAAACTAAAAGGAGTGGTCTTTTAGACAATCAAACTATATAAGAAGACTGCACTACTAGTGAACTTAGAAGCCCATTTTCTAGAATTCAAATCGACTATTACAATTATCGAAAGTCCTGCCCTTTATACAATATAGAATCTACAACTTGATCCAATAGTGAGGAAGAAAGATCCTTATAGCACCTTTGAGATTACACTGATGAAGTGAGATCATCACTCGAACTATTCAATTCCTAAACTCTATAAAAGCAATTCCTTTTCCTAAGATTCAAGATCAAATCAATCATCACATCGATCCAATTCTATAACACTCCTTTTAACACTTAAATCATATAGAGATTCAATTCAAATAAAAACCTGTAATCTGATGACAAAGTCTTCTTCTTTATCGACGTAAAAGTCGTTAAACTTCTCAAGCTCCTCATTGAGTATCCTCACGAACGATCCCTGAAGATCCTCCGCGGGCCTCGCAACGTCGTCGTCGTCGTCATCATCTGCTGCGGCGGAGGAAGATAAGTTAGTTGTGTCGGCGAAGACCTGACGCGAGTCGATCTGGCCGGAATCGTCGGAGGGGGGAGGGTAAGGGTAGTACTTGAGAAGCTTCTTCAAGGGTTTGTAGCAAAGGAACTTGTCTCTCCACTCTGGTAAGGTTTCTTCGAGGTGGGTTCGAAACTCTTTCCCGAATTTCATGAGCACAATAACTCGATTTGGATCTGAGAGAGAGAGAGAGAGAGAGAGAGACGAAGATGGGCTGTTGGATAAGAACGAACGGTGAGGGATATTTCTAGAGCGAGAAGAGGGAATCTTAGAAAGCGCGAGGAATCTTTATGAAAGTGGACGTGGATGGTTCTTACTCGTATTTAAATACTCTGACCCATTCAGTGTCTCCCTTTTTCAAAAATAAATAATTTTTAAGTCTTTTGTTATTAATTCGTAAATTAACTACAAATTAGTTGGTTTGATAAAAAAAATACAAATTAATTGGTGGTACTCAGTCAAACCTTTTAAATGACATAAATTAATTAGATGATAAAATAAAATAAAAATGTATGGTACTTACTGTTGATAATAAATAATTTTGAGATATAATTTCTATATTAAAATGCTCCAACAAAAAGGAAATATTTAATTAGCATTAGTGAATCTTTAACTTATCAGGCGAATAAAGTTTGGTTTACTTCTCTTTTTTATATTCACCAACTTGTGATTAGGCATATATACTATTTCCATCAAAGCCCATCAAATAATTCATATTATAAGTAGTATTATTACATCATTTTGTTATAAACTTTCTCTAAAGTGGCTCTTTAACAAGACTGTCCACCTGAGATGAGCCTTTCACGGGTTTGAACAGGCATGTACAATTATAATACAGAGAAAATTAATCTATAATATGCGTTATATATTTCCGATTTATAAGATTCATATTACATATTACAAGATTCCTTCTATATTTAACATATAAGTTACCACTGGATCCACAGTATTAAATTCTCTAATCTATACTATTAAGAAAAACAGTCTTGAAAAATCTACTTATGCAAGTTTTGACCCTTTCATTTAACTAATAATACATTGGTCTACCTATTATTTCGCCTAACCTATTTGTTACCATATATTACTCAAACAATAATTTATTATCCTTTTACCTTTATAGATGTCGCATATGTTTTATTATATAGATATAAAATCGTGGTATGTTTAGTGTCGGATCTATATATAAATGTTTCAAATATGCTTATAGTTTTCAATTACAGCTTTGATAATTGAGAATGCTTTCATATGAAATTATAAAGAGAAGATGTATATATGAGAACCATGACAACCATGACAGTATTATCGAGCCATAAGCATAAAACACTGACCCAATTAACAAATTTATTCATCTCAAAATTTTATATAATTTAAGAACTTAGTTATAAATTTGTAATCATATGTCTCAACCATAATTTTTAGTTTAGATTTATAATAGATCGACTATATTTTTAAAAACCTATATGTTTTTAATAACTACAGTTAAATCCATTTTATATACTTGGTTTCTTTTTCTTTTCTTTTTTTACCTTGATAGTTATTAAAACATATATATATATATATATATGTGTGTGTGTGTGTGCGCAACATTTTTTCCAATAGCAATAGATATAATTACATTTCACAATTTATATACTTTAAAACATACAAACATCATTTTCAAAAACTTTTCTAACAAATTTCAAAAACGCAAACACTTGATCACATCCATATAAATCAATATGACTCTTAACTTAAAAAGTAAAAAAAAATCTATATAATCATAAAATACTAATCTATATAAACATTGGTATTAATTGGAAACAAACCCGCGTTTTCTAAGCGCGGGTCAAAATCTAGTTTTTTATTATATTATTAACACACTTTTTAGTCACGACTCTAAATTATAATTGGCTAAACTGTATGACCAAGAATAAACATCTTATTTTTGTCAATATACTTCTTTCAAATATTTACAAGTCCTGAACTCCAAGATTTGTTCAGCATGTGATAAGATTTTTTTAAAAAAAAAAGAATATACTATATCATTTTTTTTATAAATTCTGACAAGTCCTGAAAGCCAAGATGTTATAGCATGTGATAAGATTTGTTTAAATGTGTTTTTTTATAAAAGATATTATTCATAACTGGAAGTGCAACGTTTAAGGAGGTGTATTTTTTTATTAGTACAAGGGAAAGGGTGGTGTTTGAAAAAAGATCAAAAAAGAAGAAAGGGTGGGTGGTGTTTGCGAAACGATTTCAAAGGTTAGTTTTACTCGGAAACTGCACCGTTTTGGTGGGAATACAATGAAGATTTGGTTGGTATGGTTTCAAGAGCCTGAAGAATGTCAGTCTTCAAGTCCTCAAAGTCCTCAACACCAAAACTAAAGCGAACTAAGTTGTCTTTGAGTCCATACTTGAGCCTTTCATCTCGTGGTACATCCCTATAAATCAAAACCACCCAAATATTTATATGTGACCACAAGTAGTAAACAAAATGTTTTAGAGGGAAATATCCTACCAGTTCCTTGCGGCCGGTTGGTCCACGAAGCTCTCGCATCCACCAAAAGATGTTGCAATGTAAGGGATCTTGAGAGAATCGACGAACTTGATAGTAGTCTCGAGATCTCCATCAACCTATAAGCAGAGATAAAAGAAAAGAACCAAAACACATTTCAAGATTGTTTCAGAATTTCATAAAATGTGATGTATTTGATTATTGTTTTCACCTCGAAAGTGACTAGACCACCAAAACCAGTCATTTGTTGCTTGGCTATGTGATGCTCGGGATGACTTGGAAGGCCAGGGTAGTAAACACGACTCACCTAACAAGATGACATTGCATCAATTTTCACATACAAACTAATTTTTTTTTTTTTGGAACTTCACATACAAACTAATAAATAATGTAAAATTGTGGTAAAATTTATATATTTTTAAGAAACCTTGGGATGTGCTTCTAAGACATGGGCCATCCTCAAAGCGGTTGAGTTCTGTTGTTTTACACGAAGATGCATAGTCTTGATGCCTCGGATGAGTAAATACGCAGCGCTCTGTTTTGCGAAAGACCAAAAGGTTACAACTCGCCGATGATCATTAGGACCTCCTATTCTAGCTAAATCTTAAGGAACCTTAATGACACGAGCCAAAAGTTCTACATATATATATGAGAAGATAGATTACGAGAGCATTTTAGTAATTAAAAAAAAAAACAATTTGAGGCCAATGTTCATATATATTAACTGGAAATTTTTGGAAGTGCAAGACCAATGTTCACTTGGATATGCATAGGACCGTCCGAAAGATAGCACTATAGAAGGATCAAATATATTTACCGGATAAAGCGTGCCTCCCAAAAGATTGTGCATAATGCGAATCTCGGAAACCATCTTCATTGAACCAGATATGCATCCAGCAAGAACCTAGAAAGACATAATGAACACCTAATCATTTTTTGATAACTTTTTTTGTCTTTTCCAAACACTAATAAGGTTCAGTCTTGTGATGTACGCACATCGTTGTGGCCTCCGATGTACTTAGTAGCAGACTGGATAACGAGATCAGCACCAAGAGCGAGTGCCTTTTGATTCAAAGGTGTTGCAACTGTACCATCTATACAAACAAGAGTTCCTCTTTTGTGACAGATTTCAGAAATTAACTTAATGTCCACACATCGAAGAAGCGGGTTAGTTGGGGACTCGGTAAAGAACATAGAAACCTGAAGAACAGAACACGCCACACTTCACATATGTTTTCCAACTCTAAAACTCCTAAAGAGAACTTATAAGAAGTTTTTTAAAAAAAAAAATACATAATAATTTTTAAACAAAAAAAACTTATAATAAGTTCCAAAAAATAACTTATGATAAGTTTAAATTTTAAACAAACAAAAAAACTTATGATAAGTTATATAAGACCTCATGGTTATTAACTACGGCTTGAAGCCCAGCAATATCAGTAGAGCCAATCAGAGTCACCTGAAAACACACAGACATAACAAATGGTTGATCGGTGGTGGACTCATAAGGAAACAAAAAAAAATGGAATATTCTTACAGTGATACCCATTTTGGGAAGAAAAGTCTCAATGAACATTCTTGTCTCCTTGTAACAATCTGTAGTTGTCACAATATGTCCACCTCTTGGAACAAGTGCCAAAAGCAAAACAGTACTTGCACACATACCAGATGCCATAACCAAAGTTGATTCAGCACCTTCAAGTGCACTGATCGATAAAAGGAACAATTAAGAACAAAACTCAAAAGGTGAACAATAATCAAATACATCAAGAGACAGACAGAAAGAGACCTAATCTTCTCTTCGAGTACCGTATTAGTTGGACTTCCATAGCGAGTATACTCTTGACATACAATCCGTTTCTCCTACAACATTGAAAGTAGAGTCATCTTTATAAGAAAATACTATACCCTTTTTGGTTAACCATCACCAGATCAACAAAGTGGATTGATTTTTAATCAAATAAACGTTTTAATCAAAGAAACGTACATCTCCTAGAAATCTTAAGCAGAAGCAAATATATAATATAAACGAACCTTGGAGTCGATAAGCTCAGAAGAATTCTTATAGAAGTAGGTCGTTGTGTTGACTACAGGGGTCGTTATCGAATTTGTGACTATTTCACGACCTAATCTTTCACCTGATGATAAACCATAAAACCCACAACAAAACCCATTATCTCCCTTTTTTAAATGATAATGCACAAAAGAGAAAACAAACGAGACAGAGACTAGCGCCTCGGAGAGAATAAACGGGGGATAATTGATAATCAGATTTTTTTTTTTTACTTTAGATGCACAGTTGACATAAACAACAATGGAAAACAGTCGTTAAAAACAACAATGGAAAACACATTTTTATCTTATTACTAACTGTTAAATACATTATTTTGGAAAAAGATCATAAAAATATCTCAACTAATTTTTGTTCAATTTTTTTAATACACAACTCTTATTAATACACTAGCTTTTAAAAATATGTTCATTTTAATACTTAAATTATGCTCTTTTATCCAAAAATATTAATTTAAACAAATTTTAATAATGCGGTAGTTAACTTAACAAATTTTAATAATTGTGCTCGGTATTTAATTTAAACAAATTACCGACACTAATAAAAGGGAAAATGAATAAGTTATACCGACATTATTAGAGAAAAAAATCACTGTTTGTGTTTGTTTAAAATGTGTAGTTATTCCAAATTCTAGTTTCTCAACTTTCCCTACACTTTAATCCATCCATTTAAAAAAAAATTATGACTGGTAAATAAAAAAGATTTACAAAAACAAACAAAATCGAAATCTTGCATGGCTAAGAAAGTATGTTTTTCAAAATCTAAAATCAAAGTTTATTTTAAAACCCCTAAACAATCATCACTTATAATAGACTACTAGTACTTAGACCATAATTATCGGAAGTTTCTTAGTGGGGTCTTATGCTAAATGGACCATTTAAATAAATCAAAAATAAATAAAACATTAGTGACTGATTCTTAGTTAGGCATTTTTGTGACCGATCCTTAACGTTGTCAGTTTCTTCCATTTTTTTTCTAACAAAAAAAAGTTTGTTGTTTTTTTTCCTATTTAAATGTAACATACTCCATAATATGATAGTAGAAGACGAACGATATGGATACACTCACGTATTCTACACATGTGGATCTCACGTATTCAACAGATATGCCTACAAATATCGTCAATATGATGGATGTTCGAACAAGAATTCGTAATAGACAAATGCATCAACAACAACTGAGCTCGGATGCTTATAGTAATCTTTATTTTTATGTTTTTATTTTAAAATCTACGTTGAAAATGTTATATTCTAATATGTTTTATTTAATAAATAATTTTATCTTAAAAAAAAATTAGTAACTTTTTTTAAGAATCCTTAATTAAGAAACTACCATTGGAAGCACAAAATCGAATAGTTTCTTAACTAGGATTCTTAAGCTCACTAATTACATTTTATATATTTAAATAAACATTAAGAAACCCATAAGGATTATAGGGTTAATGATGCTCTTAGTTAAGAGTTGATAACAAAACTGATAAGTAGGAAGAGTCCTAAAGGGACTGAGGGACAATGGAGTATAGATGACGTACGTACCAGCATGAACAGCCAGACTCTCATCGGAGCTCAAGAACGAGGGTTTCAAATTGTTTACATCTTCCATCATAACAATCGGTTTTCCAAAAGAAAGATAATTCAGAAATCAGAATTAAAAAGTAATACTTGGAAGTACTCTATTTCTCCTATCGTTCTCTAATCTAATTGATATTTGTAGTTGAATTGCAGTCTATACAAAGCACCTATTTATAGTTGAGAAGTACAATGCTTTCCTTATTTTTTATTTAGTTACGAAAGAAGAGGGTTGGTGAACCAATTATTGGTTTCGATACTTACGAATTAACTAACTTTTCAACAAACTTGTCAATACTTTTACAGTTTTACGTGTGTGTGTGTGCGTGTTATATTGGTATATGTGTTATATGTGTTCAGCTAAACCCTCATCGATCCATGTGTAACTGATCAATGGGCAAGTTTTGAGAGGTTGCAACTTGCTTCCACCTAATATCCATTCATTTCATAAAGTCCCAAATAATATTTGATCTAATCTTTTTATAAAGATCCATTCATTTCATAAATTCCACCAAATAATGCTTTTGTTCATAATATGAAGTTGAAAGTTTCAGTTTTCATCATAGGTTTGGACTTTTCTCTAGCTAGATACCCAGATTGAAAGTCTTTGTCTTTATAACTTTCTTCCTTTTGTCTGTTTCAGATTGAGCTTCCTCCATGGACAGACATTGTGAAGACTGGTCGTTTGAAGGAGCTTGCTCCATACGACCCTGATTGGTAGCACTACACTCGAGTTGGTACGTAATAAACCAAAAAACGAAACAAACTTATCTTTGCCACCGCTTGTTTCTCTTTACGAGAGTTGCTGATCTCTCTTGTTGGTGCAGCTTCTGTGGCAAGAAAGGTCTACATGAGAGGAGGTCTTGGTGTTGGTGCTTTCCGGGGAATATGATGGCCACATTTCTGTAAGAGCAGTGGCGCTATTGCTTTCGCTATATTACAGTTGGAGACAAATGATCATTGTCGAGTTTTGACACGGCAATACATATTTAAATATGACCAATTTGCTTGATTCAATCGCCCGCTTGCGTCTATTCTATGTTTCTAATCCAAGGGTTTGAAAACAACTTAATGTCGTTTTTCCTAAAATAACTTAATTATCTAGACTAGACATTACCATAAATGGACATACATAAGGTTGACAAGGAAGAGCTAATATTAGTATAGTCGTTAAAAATAGTGTTTTCCAATAACACGAACTTGGCCAGATCTATGATAGCAAACCCCAATGCAGTTATTCAACTCCTTCATACTTGATAAAACTGGATGATAATAAGACGGTAACAAAAATTGTATTTTATTAAATTAAAGTGATGATTACACAATAAAAATTAACTTTTACTTCATCTGCGTTTTACACAAAACATCCTTTAAAAACTTACATGTGTTTCTATGAGTTAACTAATTAACAATGATATCAGTGTGATCCATTCTTTATATATGCATGAGATTACGTCTCTTCTATATTTTAATGTTGGATTCCTATGGATATTCATCTTTCATAATATCATTCGCCATTGTATTTCACCGCGTCACTTTCACAATCTTCATCATATATCCACAAGAAAAGTGATCCAGTGGATGTTTAGTTAGAGATTGTGAAATATCATTATGAATAGCACAAATTGATGATGGATTTCTCTCTTCTCACAGGAGAATTAGTCAATTCGTACTTCATGTTTTTAATTGGTAGATTAATTATATTATTGTATATGATCAATTAAATTGTGATTTAACAGTGTCAGTATTATTGTATAGTTCATACATCCCTTTCGTTTGGACCACCTCTGTGAACTAATGGGAGAGGTCCAAGTGGCTAGTATGATTTCATGTTAGCCTTACTACCAATTCTATCAAGCTGTCTTATATTCTAATTATCCAACATATCTATTTTAAGTTTTAAAATTTAAGATTATTTATGTTACTACAATGTCTTGAAAGTTTAATAAAATCTCACAAACTTATAGTCTTAGAAAATCCACAAGAGTTTAGGAACCCTTCTAAAACATATCTAAACTAACACTTCTTCCAAAAAAAAATTGTGATAATACATACACACACACATTATATAAATAAATATATATCTATATAAGTAAAGAGAACTGTATCATAAACTCTATGGCTGAGCCATTCTCTTGTAATTTTTCTAGTATTTAATAGCAAACCTTTCATAAAAAAAAAGTAAAGAAAACTGTAATACTTTTTAAAGTGTCTCTTTTTTTTCGTAACACATACTTGCATTCATTCAAATTAAACTCCCAAGTTCAAAAGGGGAGGGAATACAAGAGATTTGGATAACATGGCTTGCTTAGCTAAGGCGTCCGCCTCCCTGTGTTTTACCACGCTGAATCCAAGAGAAAGAGATAAACTCAAAAGATTTTGCCAAACTTAAAATGTCAAAGACGATAGCATATAGCTCGGCGATTGGAGTCCCATTCCTGAGTGCATTTAAAATGCCTCTTTCAAAATAGTTTCCTATTAATTTTGTTTCTTCGTTCCTTTGTAGTTTTCTTCTATATTAATTTAATCTAAGATCATATGAAGTGTATAAAGTGTATCTAAACCGACAAGTTAAGTGACTGGAATAGTTGACAAATAAAGGTGACTGGAATAAGACCAATAAATAATCTTTTTGACAATCAATGTAAAGAGGCTAAACCAAAGCAGCTTAAAGCTAATTAAGAGTTTACGATGGTTTAATCCATGCGCCATCCTCATTATCCATACCCTCGTATTACCACTAATATTATGACTCATCAGTTTAAGAATTCAACCCAAACTTATTATTTGTACTTTTATCACGAACTAAGGTTAATATACATACATTCCAATATTGTTCAAAAAAAAAAAATACATACATTCCAACTATTCCGATTCAATTTAGCTGAAGATTTGTAAATATATATCTTTATAATCATTACTCTTTCTGTTTAATAAAATTAATATAATAGTTTTTTAGAATAAAGTACTCAATCAAAAGTTATAGTGTCTTGCTAAAATTTTGTATTACCTTTTACTAAATTCTTCAATGATTTTTTGTGTAGTCAGGCCATACTGCTGAGTAATTAAAATGATCTTTCTACTACCTCTCTTGTGGAGTAGATCTAATCAAAGATTTTCATTGTCTAATTATTTATTTATTTATTTTAATTATAACTAAATCTTTATAATTATTACTATTTTGTGTAAACAAAATCTAATAGTTTTAGAATAAGTACTCAAAAGTTATAGTGCCTTTCTAAAATTTTGTAATCTTCACTTAAATTCTTCAATGATATTTTTTCTGTAGTCAGGCTATACTGTTTAGTAACTAAAATGATCTTTTTCTACTACCGCTCTTCTGGAGTAGACTAGATCTAATCAAAGTTTTTTTCTGTCAATCCAATTAATGCAACACATGTGTGCAACAAAAAAAAAAAAGATGTTGGTGGGGTTAAAGGGTTTTTGTAACGACCCAATTCCGAGCCCAGCATTTTCAGCCCAGCAAGGCCCAGTAGGGTTGCCAGAAACCCTAGGTGATTTATTATTTAAACAGTCTCACCTTATTATTTTATTAAGAAAAAGTTTAAAGACGTCGAACCTCTGCAGATTTCGAGCCGTCAATCAGATCTGAGTCCAACCAGCCGCGATCACAGCCTTCACCGAGTTTACCTAGTGATCAGTCGTCAGTCGCCGCAGGTAACACCGAAACCGCCGTAGCTTTTGTTTTAGTTTCGTCTGTTTAGTAAATCGATCATATCTCTCTAACCGTGTGGTATTTCGCAAATCCAAGGCCACCATCATGTTCGTGACGTCGAGAGGAGTCCGGAGCAGAAAGATCAGCCGGAGAGCCACCGCGACGCGCCGCCACGCGCATGGAGAAGTCGAGCGCGTGAGAGTCACGCCACCATCCACCGAGCCGCCGCGTGTCGCCCACGCCTCCGTCTCCGATCACCATTCGCCGGACATCCGTAGCCGGCCGTCCGTCCGCGCCGCATCGCCGCTATCCGTCGCCGTCGGTGACTTTTCCGCAGCCGCCTTTCGCCGCGGCGACCGGTCCGATGACTTCGCCGGTTGACTTCGGCAACTCGGCCGAGTTGACTCAGCGAAACTCGCTGACCGGTTTAACCGGTTGGTTAATTGGCAATTGGAAATTGATGTCGGTTTGGGTTAATTGGATTGTGGTTAGGATTAAACCGCGGTTATTGGAAATTGATTTTGGTTAGGATTTAACCGGGTTTTAATTGATTTAATTCTGGTCCAATTGAAATCGAATCTGGTTAAGAAAAACCGGCGGTTCAATTCGATTTCAATTTGGTCAAGGGTTGACCGGCTTGGGTCAGAGTTGACCGGGTTGACCCTTTGACCTGCGGGTTGACTTTTTGACCAGACTTAGGTTATCCGTTTTGACCGTTCGAAGGGCGTTGACTCGATTTTCGCCCTGATTTCAGATTTGGAGTCTATTTGAGCAGTTGGAGTTCATAGCTACTACTTTTCCACTTTGCTAAGGTGAGGGTCTATTCCATAAATCCCGTACCAGTGTAGAATTCTTTCTATGTTAGTTTAGATTTCGAAACATGAATGTGTCTGCTTGAGTCCTTGTTTGGTAGTTAATTCATTCATTGTAAACCGGAACTAGGGTCTAGAGGATTCAACTATTGATTGGATTGTGTGATGTTGAGTAATGATATATATATATATATATATCGTACACATAGTTATGAGTAGGGACTATGTGCGAGGGGGGGTTCAGGGATGCCGACTATCGACGCCACTATTGGAGGGCGGGGCTCAGAGACGTCTGGGCTAGCGGCAATTTATGTGGTGCTTGGTGCAGAGACGTTTGCATCTGGCGGCTTTGGAGGGCGGGTCAGAGACGGATGTAGCGGCGCCGCGATATGTATATCCGTATGAGGAGATGCGGGGTGTGTGGTTTAGCTATGCACTATCAGCTTTGCTTGTTGTGTGTGATGCTTTAGGCGTCTTGTTTGTTCATGTTAGAGCTAAACTTTCATAGTGGGAGTTCTATTTTCTTGAGTCGTGGTTTGTGGATTAGCATCCCATACCTCACCGAGTGACTCCCTTACTCACCCTCCTTCTTCTCTTTTCAGGTGAGACTGCCGAGCAGGAGTGATTGCTATTGGACCGGTGTTTTTGGGAGTTATTTTATTATTTTCAGACTTTCGGTTTTATGTTTTTATCGATTTTATCAGACTTATTTATTTTATCCGATTTACTGGATTTATGACGATGAGATGACTTTTGAGAAGTAATAAATGGAGATTTTATGAGATATTTATTTATTATATTATTTGGAAAAATCGGGGTATTACAGTTTTGTATACAAGTATTGAAAGTCGGAGATAATGTAAAAACCACATGCCAGATGACAGAAAACATTATGTTTAACAAATTTGCTTATTTTATTTATTTGCCATCAACTATTCATCCAAATTAGTAACTATTTCACCAAATTCAGTACTTGTTGGCCGACCAAAAACAAAGAATAAGATTGAGCTGGTAGGAAAATATATGGGAAGTCACATTTTAAGCGTTTAAAGTGGTATTTATATGCACTTTAAAGTTTGAATTTTTTTAATTATCATTTTCAGTCTTCAAAAGACAACTTTAACATATCAAACTTTAATGCTATTTTCCGCTAAAAACTGATGGCATAAAATTATGATGTAACAAAAAGATGATATGGAAAGTGAAAATTATTTTTAGCAACAGTTTGGCTAAACTATTATTTAATTTATTTCAATCAAAATACTAAATAAGCTAAGAATTTTTAAGAAAAAAAAATTTATAGAGTTATAACTTTCAAAAATTTACAAAAACTACAAAATTAACAATAATAAAATAGAAATAAACGATTTCTTGAAAAACATAAAATGTCATGCTATAATACTATAAAAGAGAAATATGTACATTATTTATTTTTTTATTTTTGACAACAATAACTAATCAATAGAAAAATTAATCTGACGATCTAGATAACTAAACTAGAAATATAAAATCAACATAAAATAGCTGAAAAAGAATTCTTCACACCATATGCAAGTTTGTCCACCAAAGAATTTTTTTCTTTTGATATATGTATGATCCTGAAATCAGAAAAAAAAATCATATTCCGTCGAAATTCTTCCATATGGGTAGTAAATATTGACCATTCTTCAGGTGTCAACGCCATCTTCACCAACTAAAAACAATAACTATTTCGGTAAATCGTAGAGTCTTCATGCATTACATAGTTTAGATTGGATTTTCACATTCTGCATGTACATATTATATTATTAGATTTAAATATGTACATATATAATTAGATTAAAATATAGTAAACATAAATTATTATGGTATAACATTTTTCTTGGCAACAAGAGAAAATACGGAAAGAATTAATAAAAAGTTTTGGTTGTAGTCTAGCAGTCCGTGCTAGCTTATCTGTTTTTGTTTTCATATAGTATGCCATCTTATATTTTTCTAAAATTATAATTTTTAAAGATCACTTTATTTTGTTAAATTTTTAGCTTTTAATTAGAAATCAAAATTTAAAAATATACTTTTATGAACTTTCTAATTTTTTATTTAAATTTTAAAATAAAATTTACATTACTATTTTACCTAGTTATATCTTTAAATAATAATTTTATAACATCATACTTCATCAGTTGTTTGTGAAAAAAATAAAGTACAAAACTTGATGTGTTACAGTTTTTACTTTGAAAGTTTGAAATACTAATGAAAATAGTTAAAGGTTTAAAGTATGTGCAAGCTTTAATCTAAAGGTTTAAAATGTGATTTTTTCTGAAAATATATACAGTGGTCGATTACATACTTTTTAACAAAAAAAAAAGAATTACATACTTTTTGACTGATAAAAATTTGGATAGTTTTTCGATCTGTGTGTGTCGCTTGGAAACCATGATAACTTTTTTGTATCGTTCCAATTTTATCGGAGGTCCCCGAGGGAGTGATCGATTACATACTTCTTAAAAAAAGGGAGCATGTGAATGATGTCGTTGCTTATTTCTCAACCATATGCTCTACAAAGAGGTTCATATACTACTCAGTTTCTTTCTCTACCTAAAATCATCCTTTTTATTATGTTTTTCTATTCAGTTATATATGCTCTTTATAAACTACATCTATTTGATTTTTCATGTACAGTTTCCAATCAATTAATTTTTCATCATGTTTTCATTTTCGTAATTTAATGAATTATCTTTATAGTTGTCTTCGAAATACATGTGTGTACAAGCATATATACTCTTGACTTTCAATCTAAATTTAGACGGTTCAAAATCTAATATCCTTTCTTACAAGATCAAATTTCGCTATATATACTCAAGAACAGATAAAGGAATTATCTCAAGGAAAAAGAAGAAGAAGAAGAATGGTGAAGGTGGAAGGAAGGAGGCCATTAGGGGTTCTTTAGGTTTATACTGCACGTGAATGTTTTGCACGCTTTTCAAGTATTTAAAGAATACAGCATAGTAGTTGTTTTAGTAGTAAAAATACATGTGTTATCTTCTAAATCTCTAGTATCGTGTTTCTAATTCTGTGTATGTGTCACATAAATTTCAAGTTAAGAGAATGTTGTTTATGTATAATCTTAATCGATGATGCCCAATCTTTGGCAACAAAACACCAGACAGAATACGGCCATGCATTTTAGGAATAAATTAAAAATGTATATTTTAGCTAGACTGTGCTAAAGTGTATGACCAAAGAATAAACATCTTTCTTTTATCATATACTTCTTTGAAAATTTGAGGAATCTTGAAGTAACATCCCGAGTTATGATATGTAGATAGACTTAAGAAAATTGATTTGGCTATCTATGTCATCAAAGTGCACTTATCTTTACCGGAGCACATTCAGAAAGAACTCCAGAGTTAAGCGTGCTTGAACTGGAGTAGTGAAAGGAAGGGTGACCCATCGGGAACTGATTTGCGATAACGTGCAAGTGAGGCCAAAGTACGAGAAAAATTTGGATGGTGATTGCAGGGCCAGTAAACAATGATTTCGAGCCTTCGGAAATTTAACGACCGACCGTCGGATGGGACGGGGCCCATGGGCCGAGAGAGCGGGCGTGGATGGCCCATTAGCCATGGGCGGTCGGGGAGTTACAAGTGGTATCAGAGCCAGGTTAGCCATCTCAGTTCTGACCTGAGAGGCGTCTTGAGACCGTCGTGGGGCACAACGAGGATGTTGCGTTCTTTGAGAGGGGGTAAATTGTAACATTCTGAGTTGTGATATGTAGAAATGCTTAAGAGAATTGATTTGGCTACCTATTTCACCAAACTGTACTTACTTTTACCGGAGCACATTCAGAAAGAACTCCAGAGTTAAATGTGTTTGAGCTGGAGTAGTGAAAGGATAGGTGACCTATCGGAAAGTGATTCGCGATAGCGTGCGAGTAAGACCAAAGCACGGGAAAAGTTCGGGTGGTGATTGCAGGGTCAGTAAACAATGATTTCGAGCCTTCGGAAATTTAACGACCGATCGTCGGATGGGATGGAACCCATGGACCGAAACAGCGGACATGGTGGCCCATTAGCCATGGGCGATCGGGGCGTCACACTTGAACTCCATGATGTTTTAATATGTGATAAGATTGAACTCCAGCAAGTGCATGCAACATTTAGGAGATGTAGCTTTTATTATACAAGTGAAAGAGTTGTGTGTTGCGAAATGATTTCAAAGGCTAGTTTTTCTCGGAAACCGCACCGTTTTGGTGGGGAAACGACGAAATTTTGGTTGGTATGGTATTAAGAGCCTGAAGAATGTCAGCCTTCAAGTCCTCAAAGTCTTCAACACCAAAACTGAAACGAACTAAGTTGTCTTTAAGTCCATATTTGAGCCTTTCTTCTCGTCGTACATCCCTATAAATCAAAACCATCCAAACATTTATACATGATCACAAGTAGACAAAACTCTAAAAAAATGTTTTAGATGGGAATATCACATCAGTTCCTTGCAGCGGGTTGGTCCACGAAGCTCTCGCATCCACCAAAAGATGTTGCAATGTAAGGGATCTTGAGAGAATCGATGAACTTGATCGTAGTCTCGAGATCTCCATCAATCTATAAGCAGATATCAAGGAAAAGAACCAAAAGACATTTCAAGATTGTATCAAAATTTCATCAAATGTGATGTATTTGATTATTGTTTTCACCTCGAAAGTGACAAGACCACCAAAACCAGTCATTTGTCGCTTGGCTATGTGATGCTCGGGATGACTTGGAAGGCCAGGGTAGTAAACACGGCTCACCACGATCATATTGCATGGAATTTCACATACAAAATTAATGAATTATGTGTATATGAGAAAAAGATCGTTGTGAACAAAATATATAAAAAACCTTGGGATGTGCTTCTAAAACATTGGCCATTCTCAAAGCGGTTGAGTTCTGTTGTTTTACACGAAGATGCATCGTCTTGATGCCTCGGATGAGTAAATACGCAGCGTTCTGTTTTGAAAGACCCCATTATCCAAAGTTTAGAACTCTCTGATGATATAGGACCTATTCTAACTATATCTTGAAGAACCATACTGACACAAACAAAAACTTCAACATATATATATATATGAAGAAATGGATTATGAGAGCCTTAAAAAATTTAGTAATGTTTTTTTAACAATTTGGAGACCTATATATATATTAACTGAAGTCTATGGAAGCTCAAGACCAATTTTTCATTTGGCCATGCCAAGACCGCAGAGAAATAGCATTAGAGGATTTCCTCTACAGATATGTACCGGATTAAGCGTGCCTCCCAAGAGATTATGCATAATGCGGATCTCAGAAACCAACTTCATTTAACCAGATATGCATCCAGCAAGAACCTAGACAGACGGAACACATTATTATTTTTTATCTTTTCTATTTCCAGGAACTTAATAAGGTTCTGGATTCTTATTTCCACACATCGTTGTGGCCTCCAATGTACTTGGTAGCAGATTGGATAACGAGATCAGCACCAAGAGCAAGTGCCTTTTGATTCAAAGGTGTTGCAATGGTACCATCTATACAGACAAGAGTTCCTCTTTTGTGACATATTTCTGAAACTAGCTTAATGTCCACACATCGAAGAAAGGAGTTTGTTGGGGACTCAGTAAAGAACATAAAAACCTGAAGAACAGAACAAACCCCAATTCACATAAGTATCCTAAAGAGAACTTATAGCAAGTTTTAAACAAACAAAAAATGTGTTATAATTAAGTTTTATATGACCTCATGGTTATTAACTATGGTTTGAAGCCCCGCAATATCAGTAGAGTCAATTAGAGTCACCTTGAAACACACATAACAAGGAAGAAAAAAAGTGATGAAATTGGGATATTCTTACAGTGATTCCCATTTTGGGAAGAAAAGTCTCAGTGAACATCCTTGTCTCCTTGTAACAATCTTTAGTTGTCGCAATATGTCCACCTTTTGGAACCATTGCAAACAGCATAACAGTACTTGCACACATACCAGAAGCCATAACCAAAGTTGATTCAGCACCTTCAAGTGCACTAATCAAGAGAGCATAGAATGAACAATTAAGAACAAAACTCAGAAGATGAACAGTATTCAACTACATCAAGAGATAGAAAGAAAGAGACCTAATCTTCTCTTCGAGTACCGTATTAGTTGGACTTCCATATAACGAGTATATTCTTGACATACAATCCGTTTCTCCTAAAACATCCAAAATAGAGCTAGTCATCTTTATAAGAAAATACTATATCCTTTTTGGTTAGTAACCATCACCAGAATCAACAAAGTGGATTGATTTTTAATCAAAGAAACATATCTCTTGTAAATCTTAAGCAAAAACATAAATATGTAATATAAACGGACCTTGGAGTCGATAAGCTCAGAAGAATTCTTGTAGAAGTAGGTCGTTGTGTTGACCACTGGGATCGTTATCGAATTCGTGACTATTTCACGACTTAATTTTTTACCTGAGGATAAACCATCAAACCTACAACAGAACAAATCCCATCATCTCAGATTCTGTAGTCACGAAATTGACATTCTGTTTCAAATAAATGCACATAAGACAAAACAAGTGAAACGAGACAAGCACTTCTGATAATCCCCATAGCTGAAGGCTTGTCGGAGAGTTAACACGTAAAAGGATAAGAACAAGAGGACGAATTGTTTTACTTCTCAAAAAAAAAAAGAATTCTTTTACTCTACATGCACGTAAGTGAGGACAAAAAAAACTGAAGAAGAAGTCGACCTAGAACAGGATTTTTTTTTTTAAAACGACTAATGCATTAAATTAAAGGAGTTTAGGTGTGTTAGAGTTGCTTGTAGTATTACCTGTGAGTGAGCGTGTAGACGGGTGTTCAGAGATAGTATTTGGAGAGCCTTGTCCAACCTGTCCTTTTATTGAGAATGAGATATCTTGCTGCGTCTCCAATTTTGATTTGTCCTCAGTGTTGGAGATTTGGTCGTTAAGCTTGGTAGTGGTAGCTTCTATAGCCATAACTGAATCTGAAGTAGCATCAACAATGGAAGTTGGAGTGCGTGGGACAGTCACATCCAGAACTGAATGTTTAAGACATATATGTTTTCTCTTTCTCAACCACCATACAAGTTTTAACAAATTCTGCTCCAGCTGATGGAAAAATCCGCATGAGCTTGTCTAGCTCTAATTTACTCACCGATCGATTTGTCTCTTTAGAATCTTCGGATGATGAAGATGAAGCTTTAGTTTCAGACGAGGAGTTGGACCCAAAGGAATTTTTGTCTCCGTCGGGCAAAGTGTTTCTTCGG
This sequence comes from Brassica nigra, assembly GCA_016432835.1. Lineage (NCBI taxonomy): Eukaryota > Viridiplantae > Streptophyta > Magnoliopsida > Brassicales > Brassicaceae > Brassica > Brassica nigra. Next base: position 21,188,140 of record CM028247.1, on the reverse strand, counting down.
GAGACCGGTTAAACCATCTACAAAGGCTAAAGAGATGCAGTTGCATTCCATAGCCCGTGGATGGGGTAGTCGCAGTCGTGGCAAACGTGGTGGAGGTAATAGAGGTGGGCGTGACTAATTTAAATATTCACGTAGGAGGACGTGAACTCTCCAAACGGTTGAGTTTCTAAACTCGTTGCTCCTTCTCTCTTTCTATTCTTTTTCTGATAAGCACTTGTATTGCTTCCAATCGGTAGATTTAGCTTTTGCTTTGTCTCTACTATTTTTCAAAAACCGTATGACTTTTTTCATGGTTGTAATGGTTACTTGCATTTTAATAGAAAGCCTTTTTCAAAAAAAAATGATATAAGCCCGACAGAGAAGAAGAAGAAGTCGACCTAGAAAAGTAGAACAGTCTAAGCAGAGAAAAAAACTAAAAGAATAACAACAAGAGAATAAACGGGGAAGAATTGATAATCAGATTATTGTTTTACTTTACATGCACGTAAGCGAGAAAAAAACTGCGGTTTATGTGATTTTTCCGTTTGTGAGAGGATTACGTATTTTTAATTAGTATTCGCTCAAAAATATAATAATTTTCCTTTTTCACTGAATTTCCTATAGATTTTGATATTCGACTACATATGTCAAAATAAACGATATTATATGAAATAAAATTTATACACTAGTAAACATCAATTCGTTTTTTTATGAGAACATTTTGTTCTTTCTTAGCATTGAAGCACCTTTAAAAAAATAGAGTTAATAAATAATACATTTATTTTAATAATTATTATCATGTACATAAAACGTCTAAGTTTGAATATAGTAATTAGGGATATAACGAATTTCCATGAAAATAATCTGTTTCTCTTCTAAGGGATATGAAATTTTGGTAATTTTTTTTCCACCGTAATGAAACTTTTTGGTTATCTGTTCAGAACTAGATCAAAACGGATAACACAACGAAATAGATAGATTTTTCTTTAACAAAATAGATATTACATATATGCTTTGTCCATTAGTAAGGCTATATAACAGATTACTAGTATGTATTTAAGAGGTAACAACAAATAGAACAGATAAGTAGTAAGAATCCGAAAGGAGCAATGAATGTACAGTTGCGTACGTACCAGCATGAACAGCCAGGCTATCATCGGAGCTTAGAAATGAGAGTTTCAAATTGTTCATATCTTCCATCTTACGAATCTGTTGATAATACAGAAATAAAAAGTAATACTTGGAAATTTATAAGACTTTGTTTTTATGATCCCTCTTTTATTTCCTCTCCGTCTCTATATCTCCTATTGTTCTGTAATGTATTTGTAGTAGAATTTCATAGTCTATACAATGCACCTATTTATAGCTGTGCAATGATTTTCTCAATTTTATTATGTTACAAAAGAAGAGTGTTGGTGTAAGCAATACCTGTATTTAAATATAACCAAAAGGCTTGAAATTTTTGTTAATATTAACTGCGGTGCGCTGCGGTTTATAACATTCGAACGCTATGTTTCTAATCCTTGGGTGTTTGAAGATAACTTAATTGTCGTTTTATCTTCATGTTAAACTAATTTAATTATCTAGAAACTGTTTTTGCGTACTCTATTTTTGAGTCCACTAGAATGAACTTTCCCCCGTAAAGTTCGTAATATAGATTAGCAATAACAAAGATAAAAACTTCATCCCGGTGATGTGCCATATCGCAAAGATTTTTCATATTAATATATACTGTAAGTTTTGATTCAATCATTCAATCTAGATTTATACGTTCCAGCATTACTAAAGCATCAAAATATCATGCATAATTTAGAGAGCACAATTTATTTTTCATGAGATTAGGTTCTCTTTATATCCATATTAAAGCATACTCCAGAAACAAATTCACTAAACAAAAAAAAGGTACAATTATAAACGATATAAAGTACACTTATTTTGATTTACCGTTTTTCTTGAACAATCACATACCATCTCATGTACATCAAAGTCTCTTTTTTATATAATGCAGTCTCCATAGAATTACCATAATTAAGAAGATGCCACACCCACACATAACAATTAAACTTTAGATGCGTATATATCTTTATCAACGCGTTGTTCTATTTATAATCAAGGACATACCTTAAAATGATAAAATGTAACCATGTTAGATTGTTTCGCGAAGTTTATTTCCTAACAAAAGAGGAGATTCTTTCAATGAAAAATATTTTAAATATTTCTCTATTTCTCCAATCATCCAATACTTTTGATATGATGATAAGTGCTTTTTACCGAACGTAAATAGTATACGAAATATCCATTTAAGATGATATTATGTTCTCGTATGTGTCAAGAACACGTCTATTTTATTTCTGTGTTGCAATAGAACATCAGCTTTCTTTGTCTCAGAAACATCTTTTTTTTTTTTTGAAAAAAGCTTTCTATTAAAATTGCATGAAAAAAAATAATACAGGCTTTTGGACCTTAGTTATAGGTTGTGGAAATACAAGAGATCCACAAAGTAGGCCATAGTAGTTTTTTAAGATAGAACCCAATAATTATCCCAGATAGGGATTAGCCCTTCCCTAGTTCCCAAACCGATAGCCAATACCGTGACATGCAATAGAGAGGGATCAGCGAAGCCACATCTGGATCATCGCTGAGGCCTTCGCCGGATTCTCCGATCGGAGACTGGAGCACCTGTTACGAACCGTAAGATTAAAGGTTGGAGAGGAGAGATTGCGGAGACCTGTAGCATCGACGGTGAAGTCTTGAATTCCGTTCAGTCCATAGAAGATAGATCACACATTGCCAAGCAATAAGAAGAAGCTTCTTGTGAGGCTTCGGCAGTTGCAAAGTGGTCTGTCCAGAAACGTGTGCTCTCCCCATTCCCTAGTTTTATTTTCACCCAGGGGTAAGCAGTGTCCCTGATCCTCAGTAGTTTATTAGCTAGCCAAGAATGTTTCTAATTGGGCTTCTTGATCCAGAAATTATCGAGAGAACCGTTTAACACTTCTTTCTTGTACCATGCTGCCCATAGGGATCCAGATTAACTTCAAAATACACGCCTTCCTTTTGCAACCTAGTCCTCCTTCCTTTTTCTCCAAGATAATCGTTTCCCAAGATACCCTAGCCGAATGATTTCCATCAGCCTTACCTTTCCAAAGATAGGCTCCACAAATGGCATTTATTTTTTTGATGCAGGCTTTTGGGAGAACAAATGTGGCACCCCAAAAATTTGTGATTCCTGCTATTACCGTGTTGACCAGAAGGAGTCTACCTGCAAACGAGAGCGATTGAGCACTCCGGGTATTGACCTTGTTCTTGACTTGAGTAAGAAGGGGTTCACAGTTTAGCAGAGTAAGCGAACCATGAGTTAGACCCGTAGTGTTACTGATGGTTGTGACCTCGTTGGGACTTAGACCTGAAGAATAGAAAGCTGTTTTCTGAATGCTTACAGCCAGACCAGATTTAGACTTGAATTCTTCTAGGATCTCCAAAACTCCTTTCACAGAACTCTCTGCTCCATCCGTGAAGATAAGCAAGTCATCAGCGAAGCACAAATACGTAAGCAAGTCATCCATCTTCCACACAATTCTTGTGTAACATAGATAACGTATGTTCTTTAACTCTTTTCAGTTACATGCTATTTGATTATTTTGTACGGTTTCCAATCAGTTAACTTTAATCCTGTTTTTATGTCAAAAAAATAAACTTTAATCCTGTTTTTATTGATTGTCTCCGAAATACGTGTGTATACAACAATCATATAAATCCTTGACTTTTAGTATAAACTTAGACGGTTCAGAACCTAGTAAACTTTCTTACAATCCAGAGTATTATTCTCAAGAAAAATAAAAGCAAATTTATCTAAGTATAAAGAAGAAGAATGGTGAAAAAAAAGAAAAAGAAGAAGAGTGGTGAAGGTGTGAAAGAAGTAGGAAATTAGGGCTTCTTTAGGTTTATACTGCACGTGAATGTTATTTCCTTTTTCAATTATTTTTAAAGACTCCAACATAATAGTTGTTTTGTTTTTTAAAAAAGCATATGTTGCCTTTTAAATACTCTATCGTACAAGAGTCAATGGTCTTGGATTTCTATAATATTATCCGAGAAGTCACTTTCATAGATGTCGCGCTCACGTTTATTTTTACGGTGGTTGATTACTATGATATCCTTAATGAATTAAAAATTACATTAAAATAATATTATTTCCTTTTAAAATTTCTAAATAACAATATAAAATAAAAAAGAAAACATTTATAAAGTTTAAAATTAATTTAAAAACGAAAATATATGTATACATAATATGATTTCATAAAAAAAGAAATTTCACAAAATAATAATATTTCATTTAAAATATATTTTTCACCAACATAAAATATACTTTTGAAGTAATAAAATATTTTCCTTGTATCTATATCTTCTTAGATGAAAACAATATTTGTATATAATATGGTTTCATAAAGAAATATTCACACATATGATCTTGATATTAGAAAAAGAAATATTTTTCTTTTAAAAATTTACACAATACAAATAAATATATTTTCAAAGTAATAGAATTTGTTTATCTGTCTATTTTATTACATAATATAATTAAGTATCATAAACTAATATATGTTTAATTGACAAAAAATAATTAATTAGTATTATTGAAATGTTTTTTATTTTTCATATATTTAGTTGACTATAATATCTTAAAATACAGAAAAATGTAAATTATATTTTACTTATATAATATAATTTCTCATAAAAATCACATTTTACTGCATATTTTAAGAGATTAAAAACTAAAAATAAATTTTAACAATAAACATCTTTTGATCAAATAACTACAACATGAGTAACTCGACTAATCCAACTTATATCTAAAATCATAGATTAAACTAAAATTAGAATATATAATTTATTTATTTATGAGAATATATAATTAATAATATATTTATTTTATAAATTAAAATTATAGGATGACTTAAAACATATTAACAAATAAAATTAAAATATTAACTCATTGTAACAATTTAGTTTTTGTAAAATATGCATATATGCATGGGACTTTAGAATATTATCATTATATTAATTTATGTAATTTGGAATCAGACACCTTAGTTTTTTTTTCATTCTAAGCACAATATATCTTAAGTTATACATAATCTTATTAAATTATACTTACTATCTAAGACAACAAAGGGGTGGGCGTTCGGGTACCCATTCGGGTTTCGGTTTGGGTCTATTCGGGTTTCAGATTTTCGTGGTCAAAAATTTCAGCCTCATTCGGGTATTTCTAAATTTCGGTTCGGGTTCGGTTCGGATCTTTGCGGGTTCGATTTGGGTTTAGATAACCCATTTAAACTATTTTTAAAATTTGAAAATTCGTTATATATTTTAATTTCTCAAAATCTATAAAAAATAATATATTACATATAAATTTGCATAATATATATCAAAATACATAAACTTAACATATAAATTGGTCGGTTTAAATATTTGGATAGATAATCAATAGATATTTCAAGTATTTTTGGTGTTTTGAATATATTTTAGTTATTTTAAACATTACTATTTGACTATTTATATATATTTTTAGTATTTTGAACAACTTAAAAGTATCTTATATATTTTGGATGTTTTTGATATATATTAAATCTAAGTGACTGGTTGGATAATTTGTGGAATTTTGAGCATAAATACTAATTGTATAATCGAGATCTTGCATATATTTTGGATGTTTTTGATATACATTAAATCCAACCAGTCACTTAACATATATTTTATCAACCATGCCAAGTCACACATATTAAGAACAACGTTAACTTACGTAACACAAGACATATATCTATACTATATATTTCCCTTTGAGATGGTTTAAAGGCCAATGGGATATAATTTGTTAACAGGTTCAGCTTAACAATTATCTATCACGTGAATGTAGAGTACAAACATAAAACAATATTGAAAGTCACCACGCGGTATTGCAACCAAATATATAACTGATTAACCAGGGCCAGTGGTCCAGTGGTGACTTTGCGTATGAGTTCGCGCTTGCAATTTACACGCTGCTGTCACATTCGAGAGTCAAATAACAAGTGTGAAAGTGTATGTATACACATAATAAACTTTTTTTATGGACAATATAAGCTTAGTATGTAGAGAAAGAGAATAGTGAGAGAGGATGTTGATTACTTGTCTACTGAATACCACTAGTTGACTGGTTCACACCTGTTTTTTTTTTTAAAAAATATAAATGCCCAGTATTGTGTTTCTTTCTCTGTATGCGACATATATAAAGTTTTTTTAAAATGTTTATGTATAATCTCAATCAATGATGCTCGATCTTTGACAACCAAACAGGATAGGGCGATTCATTTTGGGAACAAATAAAAATGTATACTAGAGCTAGACTAGGCTACTCAGGTTATAAGAGCGATTAAAAATAAGATGACCCACAGAGATATAATCGACAACGTTAGCAATATAATGATGGCACATGCAAAACGAAAGGCAAATCCGTTGAGAGGTTGGGCTGGTCCTTAGTGAGTTAGTGTAATTTGGATGGTGATAACAAAGGTAAAGATGTTATTGACTCGAGTATTGTAAACCAGTAGCAATGTTTGGCTCCAAAAAAAGGTCTTCAGAACCGTATAATAAGGTTTTCAGACACAAAGTTGTATCTTTTTAGTGCTGAAAGATGAATCATGAGAAGAAGAAAAATTGATAACCGGGGCGAGGAGACATGACCTCACCCCCCAGCTTTATTGTAAAGGGAGAAAAAAAATGGTTTAATGATGAGCATTGGCTTCAACCTTGTGTGGCTTCGTCATCTGCAGATGAAAAAAAAAGCAATTTGTTAGTACTTAGCATACGATAATAAGATTCATAATAACATTTATTCGGCTATATAGAGGTATCCAAGAGTTCAGAAAAAAAAAAAAAATACATGTTCGGTTCTGTTAAAGAGAGAATCCGTTACCAGGATGAAGCAAACAAGACAATGAAATAAGTAAACATTTTGGTAACATAATGTTGAAATAGCCAGAAGTTTATAATCAAAAAGATCTGTGTTAGGGTTATACAGAGGAGGAGACTAGGAATCACAAACTTCTGGAAATATAAGATTAGAACTCAGACGTAAACAATGGAGTAGCAGCAGAAACAAAAGTAACAAAAGGGAGCAAAACATTCGTATCTATAGATTTATGTAGCCATCAATTTTTGAAATGTCTAATCTGACAAACATCAATCAGATGGTGATTCAAGAAAATCAGAATCAATATGGCCCATCAATCAGATATACAGAATCGGAGATTCATAGGAGATACGAGCACTATCTATAATCAGAATCTATGTTGACTTCAGGAAGAGAAAGTGGGATTGGATTACCTTCAAGAACTTGAGCTTCATGCTCCCGTAGACGAGACCCACTCCAAAAGCCGAAGCACGAGCCACCTGTTCATGGAAAGCGATTGACTCAGATGAATCACATGAACTCAGAAAAAAACGAATCGGAGAGACAGAGAGAGAGGATACATACAAGAGCAAGGGAGCTGGTGCCGGAGTAAAGTCCTGGAGGCAGCGTCATCACCAAATCCTATGTCGTATTCTTCACAGAAACAAAAACCCTAAATTCCCAAATCGATTTCCTTCAAGCTTCTGCAAACTCGCGATTCGTGATGGTGGCGCGATCCTCTTTTACTGCTACACCTAGAGCTGATTATTAGGCTCTTAATGGGCCTCTGAGTTTTCTTAAGAATGAATAAATGAGCCTAGAGCTTTCTTCAGGAGTTATTGAATGCGGCTCTAAATGGGCCTAATTAAGCTTTTGTTTCAGGAGATGCCAAAAATATATATATTTAGGAGTTATTTGAAATTTTGGATTCATAAATTCGAAAGAACTGGAAAATATATTTTTTTAGTTTATGTGTTTTCACATAATTTGAATCAAAATCAATTCATAAAATTTTCTTTTTATTTCTAATTTTTTTATTAGAATAATTTAGCTAAATATTTTAAAAGATTTTATTGCATTTTTTAATACTTTATCAAATTTCAAATACATTAGCATATGATCTCTATTTCTATTGCATATACAATATTAACGAAAAACATTTCACTTTATAGTTCTCCCTGTTTGATGGTTCATTGTGTATGTACAAACATTTTTGATCGACATATTCTTTCTGCAACACGCAACCAGATTCCATCTGCATCACGTTAAAAGTTTCAATAAACTTTTCATCTTATAATATAGAGGAAGCTAAATCCTCTGATAATTAAACTCCACACATTAAATTCCAAATTTTTTTGAAGTTAGATTCAGAAATACAATTGTTTTTCAGTACAGTAGTCATGTATTTCCATGAACGACAACACAATAATTAATAGTATCTTTCTGAAACCTTTGGGATATTTTTCTCTAGGTCTACTTTCATGGGGGTCATATCCAAATAAATACTAGTATCTTAATTATCACCACGATCATATTTATTATTTCATTAAATAATATATTGGCTCGGTCTTTTATTTCGGCTTTGATGTTTCTTAAATCAAATTTTCACGCATTTAATTAGAAAAAGATTCAAGAGAGGCAAGAAAAGGACATGAAACAACCAACATTTATTATAGTATAGTCGACATGCCAACGTGCTGTTTTCACCAAGGCCACACTATCACTACTATAGTTTCTAGTTTAGTGGTGTTTGTCCAAGGATATTGTTTTAAGTGTTACTACTATTCACCAGTATACGGTTGGACATGTAACGAAGATGAAACAGATATTATGAACTGTTTTCTTTCTTCTGAAAGCTCTCATATGAATGATCGATCATATGATTGGGTTCATACAACTACCGGTAACTAAAAGAATCAAAAACATATTCCCCGAGAAATATCAACCCTTTGAATTTAAAACATTGGCTGAGAATCGGACGGTGCAGAAGGATCAACGAAGTTGAAAATGCTGTCCAAATAGTTCTTGCTGTCCTCGAAGTAGTTGTTGCACTCACCACCACTACTCTCTCCGGCTGTCTCAATTTTATCGGCGGAGAAACTCTGTCCTAGTGTATCACCGCCGAGCAAGAGACCTGTGTTATACTAGTGGGCCTTAATTGATTTGTCTTGGCCCATCATCTGTTATCCTGCAACAAGAAGATGTCGGTTAGTTTATGTAAAGTCAAATACGAAAAGGAAATTTGCCATATTACAATAGGAACTAGGTACTTCTTCGAAGTCTTATAAATAGGAGTTGATAGTCTCATAAGTTAATTATTTCGGTGAAGAGCATTAGAGATATATTATACGAGAGATAGAGATCATAAGTTCTGACTCATCTTTCAAGTTTGTAATTTGTCTCAAGTTGGTTATTCTAATAAACAGAGAGAATACGTTTTGGTTCAAACTCAATCTAAAGTTTAAAGCATAAGATCAAGGTTAAAACCTTACAAGTGGTATCAGAGCAATCCAGGTTCTGATTGCTAGGGTGCTTTTAACAGAATGAGGAAGGACAAGTACGACAGGATCGACATAGATCGGTTCGATGGGACAGGAGATTTTTCGCTATGGAAGGTTCGGATGATGGCTCACTTTGGTGTCCTAGGGCTAAAGGATATCCTAACTGATGAGAAGCTTCTAATGGATTCACCAGTCAACAAGGTAGAGGGAGATGATACCTTAAAGGACGCGGAGAAGGAAGAAGCAGGAAGCATCCCAACTATTGATCCCGTTAAGCTCGGGAAATCGGAGAAAGCGAAAGATCTCATTGTTTTGAACGTGGGAAATCAAGTCTTGAGGAAGATCAGCCGCGATCGGCTGCTGCTATGTGGACAGCTCTCAACCGCTGTACGGAGGCGTCTTTGCCGAATCGTATTTATCTGCAACACAAATTTTACACTTTCAAGATGAACGATTCAAAGAGTATTGGCGTAGCGTTGATGACTTCCTAAAGCTAGTAGCAGATTTGAATAACTTGGCGTGGAGGTTGATGAGGAAGTTCAAGCCATTCTCCTACTAAATTCAATGCCTCAACGATCGATCAACTCAAGGAGACCCTCAAGTCGGACGAGAGACACTCTCAAGATCAACGAAACGGGCTGCACGATCTAAGGAGAGAGTTATTGGAAAGTGGTAAACTCTAAAGTCTCAAGATGAGGGCTTATCGTTGAAGACAGAGGAAGGTCATCAAACCGATCAAACAAAGGAGGAAACAAGTTCGGAAAGGAAGGTCTAAAAGTAGATATGGAAGATCCAAGTCTCGAAGTATGATAAGAACAATAAGGGATGCTTCATCTGCGGCAAGAGGGACATTGGAAGCGGGAATGTCCAGATAAGAAGTCATACAAAGCCGCAAATGTAGCTGAAGAGCCAAAACAACCCCTAGTGCTAACGGTTAGTACTAAAGACTCGAAAGAGGAATGGGTGATGGACTCGGGATGTTCTTTCCATATCACCCCAAACAAAGATGTGCTGTTTGACCTAGAAGAATTCGAAGGAGGGAGAGTTCTAATGGCTAACAACACCCACTGTGATGTAAAAGGTATTGGTAAGATCAGGATCTTGAGACCCGACGGAACCGTAGTGGTTCTCACGGATGTGAGATACATGCCAACGATGAGTCGGAACTTGATATCTTATGGGATGCTCGAACGATCAGGATGTCAATACGAAGGAAAAAACTTTATGATCAGGTTCTACAAGGACGGGAAGGAGGTCATATCAGGGAAGTTCAACGAAGGGCTCTATTACCTACAAGGGACAGTGTCTAAAGGAGAAGCTAACGTATCAAGGGCAGAGATCGACAAGACAACTATATGGCATTCTAGACTGTGTCATATGAGCTTAAAGAATCTGAATGTGCTGGTCGAAAAAGGCTATGTACCGAAGAAGGAAGTGGATCAACTTGAGTTTTGTGAGACTTGTGTCTTGGGAAAATCTCATAAGCAAAGCTTTCCAGCAGGAAACATACCACTAAAGAGATTCTCGAGTACATACATACAGATTTATGGGGAGCTCCATCAACTCCAGAAAGTCTAGCCGGTTGCAAATACTACATAAGCTTCATCGATGATTTTTCACGCAAAGTTTGGATCTACTTTCTTAAGACTAAAGATGAAGCCTTCAGCAAATTCGAAGAATGGAAGGAAGCAGTAGAAAATCAAACGAAGATGAAGATTAAGTGTCTAAGAACGGATAATGGCCTTGAGTTTTGCAATCAGAAGTTTGATAAACTATGCAAAGACTCAGGAATCAAGAGACATAAGACTTGTCGGTATACTCCACAACAAAACGGAGTTGCGGAACGGATGAATAGAACAATCATGGAAAAAGTTCGGTGCATGCTCGTGGAGACAGGATTGGGGCAAGAGTTCTGGGCCGAAGCTGCTTCAACCACTTACGTGATAAATCGATCACCAAACTCTGCGATCGAATTCGAGCTACCCGAAGAACGATGGACAGGTACTAAGTGCGACTTGAGTAACCTTAGAAGGTTCGGGTGCTCTGCATTTGTTCATAAGGTTCAAAATAAAACAAGTCCAAGGGCCATAAAAGGAGTATTTGTGGGATATCCATTCGGAGTTAAGGGTTACCGTGTGTGGATACCAGAAACTGGTAAGTGCGACACCAGCAGGAACGTGGTATTTAACGAAGAAGAGTTATACAAGCACACATCAGACACAAAACAAGGCGTAGAAGTTGCAAGTGAGGAAAATAAAAGAAAAGAGCGAGAAGAGTGACGTTTAAAGAAGATTTGATAGAAGGGCCAACTCCATCAAAGGTAGGCGAGGAGCAAACTGCTCAAGGAGAAGGATCTATCTTAACAGAAGCGTCTAAAATCTCAGAAGAAAGCGTGTCAGTGAAGAAGACAAAACTGTTTCAGAAACAGAAACAAATTTGGATGATTACATGCTGGCAAGGACCGAGTTAGAAGGCAAACAAAACCACATCAAAATCGTAGATGAGGATTTCGTAGCTTATGCATTAGCCAGCGAGGCGAGATAGAAATAGAAGAGCCTAAGACCTTCACGAAGCTATGGCGAGTAAGAAAGGAAAATTATGGAAGAATGGAGCTGATGAGGAGATGGATTCACTCGAACGAAATCGCACATGGATCTTGATTGAGAAACCTGAGAATGCAAAGGTTATTGGATGCAAGTGGATATTCAAGTTAAAACCGGGATACCAGGAGTGGAAGAACCGAGGTATAAGGTGAGATTGGTGGCTCGAGGTTTTTCACAGGAGGAATTGATTACAACAAAGTGTTCTCTCCGGTCGTGAAACACGTATCAATTCGCATCATGCTCTCAATCGTGGTTAACAACGACTACGAACTCGAGCAGATGGGCGTAAAGACGGCATTCTTACGGGAGACCTAGAAGAAAGAATTCTTATGAAGCAACCTGAGGGCTTTGTTAAGAAGGGGATGAAAACAAAGTGTGCTTGCTTAAGAAATCTTTATATGGGTTAAAACAATCTCAGCGATGGAACCACAGGTTGATTGTTTCATGAAGACTCAACAGTTTGTAAGAAGCAAGGAGGATCCGTGTGTCTATATGAAGAATGTTAAGGCGGCACAAGCTGTATTCCTACTCCTATCACGTTGATGACATGCTCATAGCATCAGGAGATAAGAAAGAGATTAGGAACATCAAAGAGAGCTTGAGCAAGGAATTGAGATGAAAGATTTGGGAAAAGCATCAAGAATATTAGGGATGGATATCATAAGAGATAGAGCAAAGGAACCCTAATATTGTGCGCAGGAAGGTTACTTACGAAAGGTGGTGGAAGCGTTGAATGACGGATGCTAAAGCCGTAGTAACACCAACTTCATCTCAGTTCAAACTAAGGAGTTTAAGACCAGAGCAAAAGGAAGAGGAAAGGAAGTTCATGGAAGATATTCCCTATTCCAGTCAGTGGGAGTATAATGTACGCAATGGTGGGTTCTCGACCTGATCTAGGTTTTGCTATTGGATTAATAAGCGGTACATGTCTGAACCCGGAAGAGCACTGGGCAGCTGCTAAGTGGGTTCTAAGATACCTAACAGGAGCTACAGGAAGGTGTCTTACGTTTACTAAAGGATCTAAGTTCAGCATCGAGGGATTCTGACTCGATTATGCTACAGACCTTGACGAGAAGAAGATCAGTTACAGGCTACGTGTTTCAAGTTTGGGGAAATACAGTAAGCTGGAGATCGGGTTACAAGGCGTGGTAGCTCTTTCAACAACCGGCCGAGTACATGGCTCTGACCGGCTGCGAAAGAAGCTTTATGGCTAAGAAGACTATGCAAGGAACTGGATTTGATCAAGAAAGTGTCAAGCTTAACTGTGATTCACAAAGCTATAGCCCTAGCAAAGAATCATGTTCATCACGAGCGAACTAAGCATGTCGACACTAAATATCATTTCATCGAGGCGTGGTCGAAGGCAGCAGTGTTACTCTATCTAAAATCCATACTAGCAAGAACCCAGCAGATTTTCTAACTAAGGCCTTACCAGGGCAAAGTTTGATCTCTGCTGTGAACTCCTCAAGATAGCCTAAGAGAGCGGCCGGCAGGTAACCGTTATCGATTCACCTCGCACAAGAAGAAGTAGTAAAGTTAGAGCACAAACTCTACTTCTTATCGATAACAAGAAAGCTCAATGGTGGAAGTTACCTGCTAGGAAGATGCGAGGCAAGGAGTTCTAAGGCAAGGGAGGTCTCAGCTCAAGGTGGAGTAGCTGAGAAAAGACCAAAACAGGGAGCTCAGAGGAAACCGGGATGACTAATTGAAACAAGGAAACAATGTTATTGGAGAGAACGTCTTAAACAACTGAAAAAAAAAATTAGTTGAAGGGAGACGAGTACCTCAAGAGTAACAAGGAAGCTCAATGGATCACCAGACAGGATTAACGACAGGATATTTGTCTTAAACAGCTGAGTAAAAGAAGCTGAAGGGAGACATGGAGTCGTTCACGCAGCAAAGGAGACGCATGCAATTGTGTCTAAGAAGCTAAAAGAAGATCGGAAACATTGAGAGGTTACTAAAGAAGGTTTCACTATTTAATCAGGATAAAGGCAGTAGAAGTAAGGAGACAACAGCTCAGATCGAAGAACACTTACCGGAAAAATGGGACGTCAGATTTCCGGTGAAGTCTCTCTTGTCTCCAAACGGTTCGAGAGAGAATATTCTCTAGGGAAAGAAGAAGTCGCGATCTTCTTTCAGACGGAACAAGGATCGGAGTTAAGAGACACCGCCGAAGAAGCATCGGTGGAGAACGAGACGGAGAAGCGGAGAAGCTGAGTCGAATCTCTTCGAGAAGTGAGGCAGAATGGAAGATCGAAGACCCTTGACGAAGGATCTGATCGATTGAGGCCATCATCGCCTGGAGTCGCCATCATCGCAAGCGTCACCATCCATGGAAGAAGGAGAGATCGAAGACGTCTACGGTGATATCGAAGAAGAAGAGAAGGGGAAGCAAATGAAATTAAAGGCCCAAGGTGGAGTTTGTTATACTAGTGGGCCTTAATTGATTTGTCTTGGCCCATCATCTGTTATCCTGCAACAAGAAGATGTCGGTTAGTTTATGTAAAGTCAAATACGAAAAGGAAATTTGCCATATTACAATAGGAACTAGGTACTTCTTCGAAGTCTTATAAATAGGAGTTGATAGTCTCATAAGTTAATTATTTCGGTGAAGAGCATTAGAGATATATTATACGAGAGATAGAGATCATAAGTTCTGACTCATCTTTCAAGTTTGTAATTTGTCTCAAGTTGGTTATTCTAATAAACAGAGAGAATACGTTTTGGTTCAAACTCAATCTAAAGTTTAAAGCATAAGATCAAGGTTAAAACCTTACAACCTGTGAAGCCTTCTTCGACACCCTCAGCCATCTGCGTGGCTTCGAAAATCGTCGTACTGATCCAGTCGTTTTCTGGTTCTTTGATCAGAGTCATACCCGTGGATGATGATCCCAAGAACTCCATCTTCGCGGAGACTTCTGTAGATGATTCCTTCATGTCGGAGAATGACACTGTTGATGTCGGAGATTCAAGCTGCTGTTGTTGTTGTTGATCTGCATTGCCTACAAAAAGTTAGAAAATTCAAACTGCCTGCAGAGGTTTAGTGTCTATGTTCTGTTTTTTTACCTTGGGTTGTTTTTGTTGTCCATGTCTTATGAGTGAATCCACGATGAGATGTAGCTTTGGTTTGGTAGTGAAGAAGCTTTGATTCTCTAGCTAGCCTTGCTTCAGCTTCAAGCCGAGCACTTTCCCACTGAGCCATGTGACTAAGCGTGGCTGCGTTCTTGGATAGACCAAGAGGAGACTCGTTTTTGGGTTTATGAGTCACTGGATCAATCCCCATTTTAACCAACCGTTTCTTCAGATGAGTGTTCCAATAGTTCTTTATCTCGTTGTCTGTTCTCTTTGGCAAATGAGTTGCTATCGCCGACCACCTGTTTCCTAGCAGAGCATGGAGTTGAATGATGGTTTGTTCTTCTTGCAAGTTGAACTTGCCTCGTTTGATGTCAGGTCTTAAGTAGTTAGTCCATCTTAGTCTGCAACTCTTCCCGCATCGATGTAGACCTGAGGTTGAGAACAAGGAAGATAGATGAGAATAAAAAACTATACAGATGCAAAGATGATATAAGAGTTTCACTAACCAGCTTTCTCAGGCAATGAACGCCAACTTCCATGTCCATGTTCTTCAATATAAGCCAAAAGTTTTTGGTCTTCTTCTGGTGTCCATGGCCCTTTCTTCAAACCCATTTTGTCGCAGCACGGTGATCTACCCATCTTTTTTTCTCCAAAAAGAAACCAAAACTCTCTTAGTATCTTATCACAGATCAAAGAAGAAGAGATATCTCATTTATCATATGATCATCATCATTATCATCACTATAAGAGCACAAAGGAATGGTTTTTTTGTGGGCTACAGTTGTAGAAATGTTACAAGTGAAGCATATTTGAATGATGAAGGGTGATATATAGCAGAGAGAGAAAGACACACACGAGAAAAATGAAATGAGTCCCTTGTTTTCCCGGCTATCTCACATGGATGAGCATTTATTAACAATGGGGTCTCGAGAAGTTATTATCTTTTGAGCTCAAAGACCTGGAATAACAAGTCCCCCTCTCTACCATAACTCTGAGAGAGAGAGGAAGAGAGAGATAACACACACACATCAAAGCAAAAAAGGCGGTGATCTTTTATTACTTGCCACTGTGACTTCTTTATATCACAAGATGAAAACGGTTGTTTCTTGTGTTAGAAGTAAATTCAGGTCTCTAGCTTCTATCTAGCCCTCTTCACTTTGATGATCTTGTATATCAAAACTCAATAACCCCCTTAGATTTTTTGGGTTCTGCAACTTTTTCGCCATTAACGTATCCGGTTATCTAGGACTCTAATTTCATCATTGATTCATTTGGTATGCTATCACTGTTCTTCCGTGTTGAACTTGCCTATAAAGGTAACACTATGGTTGAGATAAAAAAGAATAAGATGCCTTTGGTTTGTTTTAGCTGTTTGTTATAGTTACCCTCAGGTTACTTTTACAGGTAGTCTAAGGCTTTAAAGTCCACAACGTTCTCAATGTATTACCCTCTAGGTATATGTATAGTACTATAACTAGTAATCTCATATTAAAGTCACACTACATTATTGGTTTCTCTTTTCACTTTTGTTACTCTCATCAACCATTACTAAAGGGAGTAGATTACTAGGGGCATCTCCAACCCTACTCCATTTTCTATTCAAAACATCATTTTGGAGTAAAATCCTTTTCAACCCCATTCTATTTTCAACTCCAAAATGGAGTAATGACTAGGTTTACTTTATTTATGGAATAATCTTACACATTATTCCATTTTGGAGTTGAATTTTTTTTATTTATGAAATGGTCATTTGACTCTTTAATATTCTTATTTCTTACTTAAATAATATTTTTAAAAGATGCAGTAACATGAAAAACAAGATATTTCATTATTTAATAATTTGACATAAAATGCATAACATAATTAAAAAACATAAATAATATTAAATAAAAATAACATAAAATAAGTGATCTAATAATCTGGCAAATCGTTCCCGGATCCGTTAAGACCAGTGAAATATTGCCTAAACGGAGAAGATTGAGAAAGAGCTTGTTAATTTTGTGACTCAGAATTTTGTTTTGATATTATTTGCACTTGTTAAGCTTGAATATACGCACAGACATACGGATCTTGTATGGAACTCAAATCACAAAACAATTTTTTTTTCTTCTTTCAGTGCATTATTTTGTGTTTGACTCTCCATATAGTGCATCCTTTCTGCACTTTGACTTCTTTAATTGTTCTGAGAGTTGTTTATTTCCTTCTTCTAAGGATTTTATAACCGTTGATGTTTGATCATCAACTTTTCTTTTCATTTTTGACCTTTTCACCCCACTTGGACGTTGAGAGGAACATCCACTGATAATCTTCGTATTCATCGTCTAAGTTTTGAGAAAATGAAGATAAACCTGGAGATACTTGTATCGGAGAACTAATTGCATGATCATTAGGAAAGGGGACACCATCCATAAACTTTTCAAAGTTTTTAATCATATTCCAAACATGATCAAATTTCCAACCCGTGTTTTATTATATTTTTTAAGATTTCTTGTACTTTTTAATAATAAATGTTTAATTTAAATAAATTATATTTTAAGGTATTTTTGTAAATATGAAATAGTTGGGGTTAATTGGTAAACTTTTATAAATATAAGGTATTATTAACAACTATTAATTATTTTTGGAGTAAAAAATAGAGTATTACATTGGAGTAAAATCTTATTCTTTTTTGGAATTGCACAATTTTGAAGTAAAATATAAAATAATACGTTGGAGATGCTCTAAATGCTGTTAAAAGGCGGTGACTAACAGGAAACTGACGCTAGAGAAACAAATCAATGAGACAGAGAGCATGAAGTAGGAGAAAACTTAGTAGTTGCAAGTAAATTCATTATTGCAAAAGACTTTCTTCGCAACTCAAATGTTTTGTTTGTCTGATATGGTAAAATTCTAACCTGTGTAAGCAAAAGAACAGAGACATTACGACAACAATAAAACTTACACGCAACACTATTTTAGAAATGCACTAAATAACACCATATATCATACACAATAATAGTCTTGTCAAGAAAATATCGTGATATTATACACTGCACCATGCTTCCTAAATGATTTAGGAAGCATTTTGTGGTTGTAGAGAAATTCAAATACTTCTTTATGAAAAGACTTCTCTTGTGCAGTGGTTTCTTCATCATTTAATAACATGTTCAATGGCTGCTACACCGTTCTTGGTGTCAAGTCAGCGAGTATCACATTAGATTAAAGGACAATAACAAACAATGTATTCAGAAACATTTGGACATCCTCTGTGAACACAGTAGCATCTCAACTTTCAGATCAGTTTCAGTTTAAAACATAGACTTGATTTGATCTTTATGTGGTTATGGTACCTTGCAGTTATTATAAGCAAAGTAAATAATCCTACCAAGAAATGTAGATGATTTACGAAGGTTGAACGGTGACATTAAAGAGATTTTTACTAGACCATACAAGGATGAGTAACCTAATGTTCCATGAAGGCTATGAAAGATGGTGGATTTATTGAAGTGGGCTCCAAGCTTGTGGGGTATATAACAAGTATCTTCATCAAATAAGAGAACAATAAAGACAAAATCATAAAGATTTGTACATATAAACACATAAAGAAATCAGTTTTTATTATAAAATGAATAAATGTGAAAATGAAAGCTGAAGAGGAAGAAGAGAGAGAGAGAACGAGCTCATGTATCAAAAGAAAATTACATTGGCTGCAAATGATGTAAAGGACAATGGGGACAACCTCTATAAATGTCATGCTGACTCCATATTGCCAGCTTCTATGGTCCTAACATACTTCAATATTGCCTTCATGAATGGTGCCACTTGTCGATATTCTATCGATCCACGCTTCACACAACTGTTGTTAACAAATATCCTGCATAAGCGTACTTGATCAGACATTGCGAAAACCAACAAGCCACACACCTATGAAATAGATAAAAAAATTAAGAAACTGATCCTTCAATCATGCTCAATCTGCAACATCGGACTGAAAAGGTGTAAACACTTGAAGTTTGGTTTGGTAGTTGTTAAATCTTTTAGGCTGGTACGTAAGAACACTTTTTACAGTAAAAAGCTTTTAACAAAACTATCATAAAATGCAAGGGAACTCTGATATAAACAAGGTCTCCTCCCTTTCGACATAATTAGAGAAAAAGACATTAAATTAGCCAAGTCTTTTTTGGCTACCTTTTAATAATGTAGGCATCACCCTGACAAGCTAAAGGCATGATCCGCGTGGAAACAAGTCATTAATCACTACCTTAAGCATCTCTCTCAATGAAAAAAAAAAATCAAATTTGCTTCCTTTAATACTAAAACTCAAGATAGTTTTATATCCATAACTCCCAACTATTACAAACTCTATCTGCTTCTTAGATTAAAACACTAATGACGTACCATCTTGGTTTCTTGAAAAGAAACTCCTTTTTAAAAGCTAATCTAAACTAACTTGCTGGTCTCAGTCACATCATCCCTTAATAATTAAGCTCAGATCCATAAGTTCGTCTTTAATCATGATCAATCAATCATACAACTCGTCTTTAATCATAATCAGTAAATCATAGAAAGTTTTGTACAAATAGAGTCACTTGTCAAAAGGACCAACCTAAATAAATGGTTTGAGAAGTGACGGATCAATTACTTGAAAAGTCACCTTCAAAAGAGTTACGCAACAATTGAGACATCTCAAACCAAGAAGATACGAACAAACTCAGTAAGTACTAACTGAGAAAAAACAGACATTAGTGTTCCACCACCAACAAGGAGCAGCTACGGTACGAACGAGTGTTTAACTGTCTTTTATTCACCGCTCAACAAGAAAACCAGACTAGTTCACAAACCGGTTAGCATGAATGGGAATTACATTAACTGATTTTGGTTCCGGTTCAATTTTACTAAACCGGAAATCACATATGAATACCGAGCGAAACGGAGAGAGATGAAACGGAGATAGATGATCAGGAAGCAAACCAACGACCGAACCGCTACTCGACGCCGACCAAAACTATGGCAGAACTGCACAAGTCTCCGATCTCTAAAGCAAGTTCACGCTTTCACGGTCGTTAACGGACTCATGTCCGATCTCTCCGTCGTCGGAGAGCTAATTTACTCAGCTTCATTATCCGTCCCTGGTGCGCTTACGTATGCACACAAGCTGTTCGACGTAATTCCCAAACTAGACGTATCCATATGCAACCACGTGCTCCGCGGCTCTGCTCAGAGCATGAAACCCGCAAAGACTGTTTCTTTATACAAAGAGATGGAGAAACGAGGCGTGAGGCCTGATAGGTATACGTTCACGTTTGCACTCAAGGCATGCTCGAGGCTTGAGTGGATAAGCAACGGTTTCGCGTTTCATGGGAAAGTAATGAGACATGGGTTTGCTTCCAACGAGTATGTCAAGAACGCTTTGATACTTTTCCATGCTAACTGTGGAGATTTGGGGATTGCAAGCGAGCTTTTTGATGATTCCGCGAGAGCTCATAAGGTTGCTTGGTCTTCTTTGACTTCTGGGTATGCTAAGAGAGGGAAGATAGATGAGGCCATCAGGCTTTTTGATGAAATGCCTGAGAAAGATCAGGTGGCTTGGAACGTGATGATTACTGGTTGTTTGAAATGTAGGGAGATGGATAGAGCGAGGGAGCTTTTTGATAAGTTTAAGGAGAAAGATGTTGTGACTTGGAACGCAATGATCTCTGGTTACGTGAGTTGCGGTTGCCCTAAGGAGGCGTTAAGTATATTCAAGGAGATGAGGGATGCTGGTGAACATCCAGACGTTGTGACGGTGCTGAGTTTGTTGTCTGCTTGTGCAGACTTGGGAGATTCTGAAACTGGGAAGAGAATCCATCTCTACATATTAGAAACGGCTTCTGTTTCAAGCTCTATGTATATAGGAACTCCTGTTTGGAATGCTCTGATTGATATGTATGCAAAGTGTGGAAGCATAGACAGCGCAATCCAAGTGTTCAGAGAGATGAAAGAACGAGACTTGTCGTCTTGGAACACTTTGATTGTTGGTTTGGCTTTGCATCACGCAGAGGGATCAATCGAAACGTTCGAAGAGATGCAAAGATTGAAAGTCTGGCCAAACGAGGTGACTTTCATCGGAGTTATATTAGCTTGCAGCCACTCTGGGAGAGTTGATGAAGGGCGTCAGTATTTTCGCCTCATGAAGGACACGTACAAGATTGAACCGAACATAAAGCATTATGGCTGTATGGTAGACATGTTGGGGCGAGCAGGGCTACTAGAGGAAGCGTTCATGTTTGTGGAGTCGATGGAGATTGAGCCCAACGCCATCGTGTGGAGAACTCTTTTGGGTGCTTGTAGGATTTATGGGAATGTGGAGTTAGGGAAGTATGCAAATGAGAAACTACTGAGCATGAGAAAAGGCGAGAGCGGGGATTATATGTTGCTCTCAAACATATATGCTTCTACAGGTGAGTGGGAGAGGGTGCAGAAAGTGAGGAAGATGTTTGATGATACAGGAGTGAAAAAACCGAGTGGATACAGTTTGATCGAGGAGGAGGATGATAAAAAATTGATGATGAGATATCTACTCCATCATAAAAGTAAGGCTTTGTCTTTGTCATCATCATCTATTATGTTGATTTCATGATTCTGGATTTAGCATAGATTATATATAATGTTAAAAAGGAGGATAGGATATTGTGGAAACCCCATTACATAAAGCACATAGAAAATTACAATGGATATGAGAAAAGAAAAACAAGGAACGCAGAGGAGATACAAGTGAAAACTCAAGTTCACTTTCTTACACACCAAATCATGTAATTAATCAGGAGGGAGAGAACTCATATATAAGGTTAAGACCAGATCTTTAATGGCGTCGGGAAAGAGCAATAGCCGAGAGGAGAATAAGAAGAATGAGGAGGACAACGGCAATGAAAGATCCAATCAAAGACCCTGAGATACGCTCACAGAAGGAGTTGAACTGTTGACATATAGAAAACCAGTTTGTGTTGTTGTTCCCTTTGTGTGCTAAGTAGACAATAGCTGCTGCTGAGGATGCTCCAGCAGTTACAAGACCCAACATTGCCTAACACATGAGGAAAGAAATCAAATTATTAACTAACGAGAGAAGGCACATGCTTGTGAGACAGGCAACAGTTTGGTTTGCTGATGTGATGGGCTTACCACATCAAGGATGATAAGAAGAATTCTACTGTTCTGAGTCTTACTCTTGACGATGTGTACGAAGGCCAGAGGTAGAGACAAGATGAGGTAACCACTTACAACAGCATTTGCAACCACAAAGAACCTGTTACAAAAGGCAAAAACTCTTTAAGAATTGATCCAGGCGTTACCAAAAACTGGTAAGTAAGTCTAAAAGAATCAGAATCACATACGTTAAGGCTGGAAGATCGCTGTATTCGGCATGGAACCGTATGAACTGAGTAAA
This sequence comes from Brassica nigra, assembly GCA_016432835.1. NCBI lineage: Eukaryota > Viridiplantae > Streptophyta > Magnoliopsida > Brassicales > Brassicaceae > Brassica > Brassica nigra. The sequence goes on along the minus strand of CM028247.1, from coordinate 21,165,649 downwards.
GAAAGGCAGAGTTTCATTGGTGGTTGCCATGAGGATTGTACTAGTTATAGTGTTGAAAAAGGCAACAATCCTGAGGATAAACTCGAGAATCGCAATTCTTCTGCTCATCAAACCGCTCTTTTGAATACCTTTGCTTGTTTCCATGATTTCAGCCTGACCGGACTTCATTTTCTTCTTGAAGGTGTTTTAGGGTTTCCTGCGGAGAAACTCAGGGTTATGTTGCGTTTCTTGGGACGTACGAATGATATGGTGTGAGAGTTTGGTGAGTGTCACGAGCACTCACTCGGTGTGTATATATACTGCGTGCATTTGGGACATGTAGTGGTTGTGAATTGTGATAAGGTCCTGTGCTTTGCTAAAGGTATCCCTCCCTTTATAATATTATTGTATAATTTCCTAGACTTTGCCTGAAAGGGTATTATTTATGGACCTATGCATTCAACCTTCCTAATCCATTAATCTTTCCAAATTTGGACAGCATAAACTCTGTCCACTTTTGTACAAAAATCTTGAGCTCAACTAAAAAAGCTTCTCTTGTTGAAGGAACCATGCATGTGGAGTAGTTAAACATTATACTTGATGCGGAGTGATAAGTTAGAATAATGGTCTCCATTAGCATATGATTTAACAAACCCCAAATGATGGGAGATGTTGAAAACTCAGATGGTTATGTGTCATATTAACAAATACTTTGATTAATTAAAAACCAGATATATATATATACATAATTTTCAGAATAGTTATATCAAACTGAAGCAGGACACCTAACCCAAATGAAAATATTGAAATATTTACAAAAGTGTGTATGCTTTTTGAATTTTGAAGATATGACTTCCACGCTTTTGAGTTGGCTTATTAGCTAATGCATATAAAGATTAGTTGATTAGACTTTAACACTGATAATAATTAACACTAACGCAAAAGTTGACAACAACAATAAGTCTGGCTCTCATGTCGTGATCGTAAAATTACATAAAAAGGACACGACTTTTCTTACATTTCAAAGTTATACCCCATGGAGATCATTAGCTTCCAAGCAAAACCCATTAGCAGAGAGAAGCCTAGACAGGAATCCTTGACAAGCCGTCTTCTTCTCTTTACAAGAGCTCATGTTGCTAATCAAAGACCATTAATGGGTCTCAGAATCAATTTCATAGCCATACTTCTCCATCATTTCCATCATCTCGTGAAGCTTTCACTGCGCTTTTCTATACTCTAAACAGATCAATCACAGTCTTTAACATCTCTTGACTTGGGTGTTTCCCCTAACTCAACCATTGCTAAGTCTTTTCTGATTCCACAACTTGACATACCTCACAATGCTTATGAACAAGACCACTCCATGTACTTTAAGCTTGGCCTTAGACCTAGTTCCACCTTTTCTGTATGGAATCTCAGAAACCTGTTAATAAATGCAGAAATGAATGGAAGTTATCACCACCATCACCACGCACGAAGGTGGCGACGAAAGAAAGGTCGAGTTACTCGAGTATTTGGTGAAGGATCCAAACCAAACGACAGCGTTTCATCGCATACAAATTGGACGTTTATTCGTTTAGTTTTTTTATAAACCTTTGGATGAAGGTATGTTCGAACTTTTAGTGCGTCAATCACAATACTGTAGTTTCTAATGTCATTCATGGAAAATGTAAGCACTTACAAAACTTTTACCGATTTCAAATAAGTTTACAAGAGACGCAAAGACTGTTTCAGTAGTTCTTAACTCTATAATTGCAGAAAAAGTTGAAATAACATATATAATTTCTTCAAACAATTGAACTCATCATTCAACATTCCAGCTAGATATCAAGAGATTTCTTGGAGACAGGCAACAAAACCGGGTGGTTCATGCAAGAAAACCGGTCGCTCATAGGCCCTAAACTGAACTAAGTCGAGTGTTCACCTATGGCGAAATGAACCAACCATCTAGTGATCAAAAGATTACGAGAATCTTCCAGAAACAGCAACCTGTCTGTCCTTGACTGCTGGCAGAGAAGCATATTTGTGCAAAAGATATAACATAGAGAGAGAGAGAGAGAGAGAGAGAGAGAGAGAGATGAAAAAGATATTTATATACCTTTTCATGTGGACCAAAAGGGACAACAGGTTGATGCCCAAATGGTTTATTTACCTGAACAATTGTCTTGGCGAGAACTGTGGTATATTCTCACTGATTGCTTCCCCTGCATATGATCTTTATAGAAAGGTAATACTTTGTGATAACCACCTACTCATGCGCACGCGTTTAACATAAGTTATATAATTCATAAAAAATGGAACTACGCACAACCAAACTAAAGGTTTCTGAACTGATCGTAGGAAAAGACAAGGTAAACTCTGAAAGATATTACAGGCAACTGGATATGGTCTAACGGGTAGGAACTTGGCAGTATTTTGGTCACAAGCGGACAATGGAAACAAACTTAAATATCTCGTCCAGAGGTAATCTTGTTTGGTGAAAAGGCTTCAGCTGTGGGCTGTGGGGGTTGGCTTCAGGCTTCAGAATCTCACACTGTTTTATTGGGACGGGGGAAAAAGGTCACAAAGGGAGAGATAAACAGTATCAGAATCTGACACCGGGACAAATCAGATCAGCCAAACTCATGAACTTGGGGGCTAAACTAGGTAAACTATGTTTTAAAGGGCTTGAAACAAATCATATCGTAATCATACCTTTTTAATCACCCACCAGTAGCGTCTAATAATCATAGTTTCTGCGTCGATGGGTAGAGGAATAGCTGGATAACCTGATGACAAAACCCATGATAATGATCAACCACAACAAGTTGTTAGGCAGATGAAAAACAAAAGTCTGTGCAGTGCATCGACATTAGAAACACTTGATCACCAAAGTTCTAAACGGTATAATAATGTCATAAATGAATAATCTCACCCAGAACTGCCACTGCGTCCAGATGCATAACCTCCATACACTCCATAAGTACTACTACTACTACCACCAACCTACAAAAACACGTCCAAAAGAGTCATTAGCACAGAACTGATATGTTGAAAATAACATGTAATGGAACCTTAAAGCAGACATACCCGCGGACCATAAGGCGAATAACCTTCAGACAGACCACTTGAGCCATAACCACCATGATAAGGATCCAGGCGTTCAGGTCTTCTGCGATCTCTCCTATCATAGTCCAATCTATCACCAGCATCCGGTGCAATGGGAACATAAGGCAAGACCGGCATAAGTGTAGAAACAGCACCACCTTCCCGGTCAAATACGTTGGCTCTTAATCTTGATGTAATTTGTATGAGAGCTTCCTTGGCAACATCAAGTTCTCCAGAAATCTGAATATCAAAATTGCTTATGAATATAAACTGCAATGGAAATTAGAGGAGTAGCACTATGTTACTGTGAATTTTACCTGAACCATCTCATCATCTTCGGATGCAACTTTTGGAAGATTATCCTTCCCAAGTACGCGGATGTTAGCTTTGGTCATTCTTCTCATCTCGGTTATGATAGCTCCTTCTTTACCAAGAAGACAACCAATCCTTGAACTCGGCACAAGAAGGCGAGTGGTGAACGAAACAAGTCCAGAATCTCTTTCCACCTTGTCGCTGCATTTTGGTTGCAGCCGCATAGCTGCTTCTATGGTTGGGGAATACGCATCATCGAAAACCTGAAACAGATTAGACACTGTTCAAGCAACCAAAAACTAGACAAACTGTTCTTACCTAAAAGAAAGAAGGTCTAACCTCTCTTGCTGATATAGTTATCAAACAATCGTTTCCTTCGGTTCTACTGCTATCAACTTTAATGGTGGCTCTCGTTTCCTGTCGAAGCTGATTGATCAGAGCACCACCTTTACCAATAACACTTGCAATGTTATCAACTGGCGAAACTAGCCGAATGTAGAAATCCGTAGCCGGTGGTGGCTCGTTTCTAGGAGCTTGGTACAAAGGGCGTGCATCACTTTTGTATCCTCCATAGCCACCCATCAGCGGGGCGGCTATCCCTACAATTCGAGGACCACTCGCAAGGCTCATAAGTGGAGCAGAAGAAAGAAGGTTCTGAGTACGTGAAGGATTCTCATGAAGACGGGAGGCAATCTGATGCAGAGCCTTCTTAACAATGAGCACTTCTCCAGATATCTAAAAAAAGAGAAAGACATAATAAGCTAAACATATAAACACATGAGAAAAGGCCAATAAAAGTAAACACACAAACCTGAACGAGCTCATCTGAACTCAATGCACAGAGAGGCATGTTCCTGTCCTTGACGATGCGAATGTGAGCACCAGTCTCACTCCGAATGTTCTGCACAACCTGGCCACCTCTCCCAAGCACACAACCAATCTGATCCGAAGGAACAAGGAGCTTGGCAGTAACACTCTGCTCTCCATCAGAGCTAGCTCCATCATCACCCGCAACTACTCTATCATGAATCCTAAACAAAGCATCCTGCGCAGGAGAAAGAGCTTTCTCCCCATCATCTCCACCAGCATTGGTCTCACCACTAGCGCTATATATCGTAACCACGCGTTCATCACATCCCGGAACCGCCTCCCCTATCTTAATCTTCGCCCGAGTCTCCATCCTCAGCTGCTTGACGATATCTCCTCCTCTGCCGATGACACTCCCAATCTTTTTAACGGGGCAGAGGTAACGGAACACAGTGTCATCACGGTCAATGGCAAGGGAGTCTCTATCGTCACCTCCGCCGCGATGTCTCCTTTTGCTTCTTCCACCGTTGTCATCGTGGTCAGACTCGGGACGAGACCTCTTCCAGTGGCTATCTCTGTGATCCGGTGACATTGTTCAATACAAAAAGGGAAAGTCTGTACCTTTCAATCACAATATAAAATCAAACAATTAGAACAAACATGCAAGTATGCAACTTTGTTATATATTTATCTACACGTATTCATAATCAAACAGTTTTAGCATAAGATCTCAATAAATTTATCGAATTGGAGCTCTCGGAACTCTTAGTCTATCAAACGAACAAAGCTCTGAAGCTATATCAAGTAACTATAGCTCGATAGATGAAAAACAAAATTAGAGATTTCGATTCTGATTACGATCTCAGAGACGTATGGTTTAGAGGGTCGAGAAAAGTACGAACCTTTGATTGATTCTCTGCTGGACGAATCGATTCTTCGGATTTGGGGGTTAGGGTTTGCGCGGACTATTAATCGGTTGGTTATTTCAATTAATGTAAAAGAGTATTTTCAGATTTTACTAATACGCGCCAATTTGTGTAACTATTACTATTATAGCCCTCTTATTTATCACTAATCCTAATTGAACCCTTTAACTTTTAACATTATTCAATTACAAACTATGAAAATTAATAAATCAAATATTAAGATTTGGGTGTAAGTACAGTTTTGTTTGCATAAACATGCCAAGATTTATGTATGATAATGATAATTTTATTTGCATTACTATGAACTTTTTACGAAGATTTACAATATACAGTTTTAGTTGAACTATACTAGAGATTTGCTATAAGATATTTTTCCACTTGTTTGTATAATTGTTAATAAATCATTTTTTAGAAGATTATTTTGATTAGAAACATTAGTAATTCTTTAAGTAAACTATTCGATTAAGAAGGCTTTCACGATCCTTAATCTAAAAGGCTATTTGCATGGTGACATAAAACTCTGAATGTTTGCTTTTAGCAAATAATAATATACGCAAGTCTATTATAGTACATAAATCTTTGGATTAGTTTTGGTAACAGAAAACCATATAGATTTTTGAGAATATAGTACATAGTGAAATAGTTAGAAATTACTGTAAGAACTAGCACTAAAACGATCATTAATTCCACATTATTTTGCTTATCATTTGTAACCCTCGAAGCGGCATATAATCTTCAAATGATGACAAATTTTTCAAGTGAAAAATTAGTCAAGAAAACACAAGTTTTTATTTTTTGGAATGTTGAAGTGTATATTTTCAGTTAGAATGGCGTTTGCCATGCATCCACCAATCAATTTTATGTTATAGTTTGAACTCACAATTTCTACAACTGAGAGAGTAGAACTTCACTTATCAAAATATAAATTTTTAAATTACATGTATGTCATTTATTGCAAAAATATTCAGACATTAAACTTCATTTTCAAATAAAAAAAAACTGAAAAGAGTTTTTCTTTGTATGGAAAAATTATGGAAGTTGAGGAGATTGGGGTGGAGGTGAGGCGACGAAACCACTCCAATTGGTGTTTGACTCTGGTGGCTGGTAGTCCATCAGCTCCATCATCTTCCGCATTATTATGTCATCCTATAATTTTCACTTATACTATATTAGTACAACATATATATATCACAAATAGCAATATATGTTTTTCTTTCTTTACATCCAATACAAGTTCCTACTTCCTAAGAATCCTTTTTTGTACCATTTGACAATTAAAAGAATTGAGTTAACTAAACAGGAGTGGAGAAACAAAGAAGTACCTTGGAAGGAATTAGCTCAGCAGGGCTGTAAACCCCAGACAACTTTGCAGTTCGCAAGTTTCTTCCCATGGCTTAAAATTCACAAACAGAATATCATCAGGCATAAATTCGAACAACAGTAAATATAAGTTTGAAAAGGATAAACACCCATTAAACATTAGTCGAATAGCGTGATGAAGACAAAGAAGAAAATGACATTGATTAGCAGCAGTTACCAGTGGAGAAGAAGATTAGGAGTACAAATGTAGAAACAAGGAGACTTTTGAAGAAATAAGATTGACCCATTGTTGTCTGTTTGAAGTTCTGCAGATTTTATTTATAACAAACATTTTTTCCTTTTAAAAAACTTTATAATGTTATTTTAATGATATGTTAGTTATTAGTCCATTCCTATTATTATAAGCAAACCTTTAATAAAGAGAGAAGCGAACCTTTAGATTCAAGGTTTTCCATTTTTCCTGGAAACTGCTCCAGCTTCAGATCCAATGATGAAGAAATATTTGATTGATTGATATAAGAACTAATAAGTAAACCTTAATAATGTCTTAAATTGCCAGTTGGTAATTATGCAGCAAACTCGCACGTGTAGTTACACGTGTAACCCCCCATGACTCCACGTGATGTGAACTGGAGTCGAGCTCCTCATGTCTGCCACTACCAAAGAAGCAAAGAATATTAGTGTTTTTTCTTTTGTAAAAGTTATGCCAAAATAACCAGCAGCTATTCAGCTGGAGTATCAAATCCTAGAAACTATATGAAATCTGGCTGATCTTCTGATAAAACAAGACTTTCTCAATTTCTTAATTCCTAATTAAGGCACATAGGCTATATCGTCCACGAGGTTGGTAGGTATATGGACTGGAATATGAAATAAAACGTAGTATTTTGCGTTATTGGAAAGGGAAAAAACGAGCCAGAAGTTGCACATCTTCGCCAAATCTAGAGAGACATCGATTACTGTGTTTATTTTTGATTAGCAAGGGAACAAGGTTTGACTTAGGTTAAATTGAGTATCATACATGCATGTTGCTGAAACTTAAAATATATACACACATAACAAGACAAATGTATCAATAACTTGTGTTATTTAAAAATTAAATTTAAAAAATTAAGCTAAAATGACGTTGTGTGATTATGAGAGGTTTTATGAAAATCAGCGCTCTGACAAGTTTGATCAGATACCTTAAAAAAATACTTAGGCTTTGAATCGCAGGTAGGTAGCTTCCGACCTATTGACCGAGACAGAAAACGTAACGAATAAACAACATTGGGCTTAGTATTGGGCTTGGATAACACGATTGGGCTTTAATATTCGTACTAGTACGTTAATAAAGTATTGCTCTGCTCTTCTTTTCAGACAAATCTTAAATAATGTAATGAAGCCTACGGAAAGTGAAGTCTAGAAGTAGTAGTGACCCACGAAATCAACAAAGTATAAAAATAATAACAATAACTTAAAAGCTGAATAAAATAACTTTGACATATTTTAATACACACATAAGGCAGGAAGGATTTGAGGGTTTGATCAAAAATCTGAACGCGTGTGACTTGCTCTCTTCCTTCGTACACGACACGACCGTCCATCGATTTGGACCGTAAAAGAGTGAAAACTGTAATGATGACGATCTGAATTTTTTTCCTCTTACATATTGAATTCTACGAACACCAGATTGCTTCCCTGTTTTGTCTGTTTTATATATTCTGATGCACTAGTTTCAACCGCGATTACGTTACCGACTTCTCCATATTCTCTTCTTCTTATTTAAACATCCATCATCACTGCTTCGAGGTGGTATACAATTGGATTTGAATACTCGACGAAAAAAAATTCGATTTCGTTTTCGTCTGAACTAGAAGTCGAAGATTTTTCATCGGTGGGTTTCAATTGATTTTTACGATCATCATTTCTCGATCCGATCCAATCAAAGGTTCACTCCAATTTTTGTTTTTCTTCAATCGTATCTGATTTTTTGAGTTCTTTTTTTTTTCTTTTCCTCCAGGAGTTGGTGGATCGATTTGATTGCGATTTGATCCGAATCGGGTTTGATTTTGATTTTGATTCGGCTCGGTTTATGAGATGGTATATCTCCAGAGCTCGATCTCCGTCGTCGAACAATCTCCTCTCATGGCCAACTCATCAGACCACAACAAACCAAGAACCAACCGTAAATCATCATCATCAATCTGCTGCGACGGATCTCCGTCAGCAGCCATCGACGTCCTGATCCTGATCGCCGTCGTCACATCCTCGGGGTTCTTGATCTTCCCTTACATCAGATTCATCGCCGTCAAGTCCGCCGAGATCTTCTCCGACGTATCTTGCCTAGTCAAGGAAGAGATTCTCCGTAACCCCGACCCGGTTGTATACGGGCTGATCGCGTTGAGCGTCTCGTGCACCGCCTTGTCTGCTTGGATGATTGTTATACTCGTGTCTGGTCGGAATAAATGCGGGAAGCCTGACTGCAGAGGGCTCGGGAAGGCGAACGCGGAGTTTGATATTCAGCTCGAGACGGAGGACTGTGTCAAGGGATCGTCGAGCTCGAGTGCTGTTGTTAGCAAGAAGGGGCTGTTTGAGTTGCCTCGTGATCACCACCGTGAGTTGGAGGCGGAGCTGAAGAAGATGGCTCCGCCTAATGGGAGGGCTGTGTTGGTTTTTAGGGCGAAATGTGGGTGTTCGGTTGGGAGGTTGGAGGTTCCTGGTCCTAAGAAGCAGCAAAGGAAGATCAAGAAATGAAAAAAAAGAAGGTTTTTTTATCTTTTTGAGATGGTATCCTTACAGGTTGTGATGATGATGATTATACTTTGATTAACTTATAAAAACATGTTTCTCTTTTTCTTTTGGGGGTTTAGTGATTTTCACAAGAACTTCTTACACAAACTAATATGATGTTAATCTCCATGTGTTTAAATAAAAGACCTACAGCGAGGATATTTGCAGAGAAAAAATGGTTTCTAGTGAAGAACAATGATTTAGATTTTAAGTTTTGAATGTTGTCTCGTGTCTATTGATTATGTGCTTTTTGTTCTGGCTATCATGGTTAATGATACAAACACTTATCTATACTCTATGTTCGATGCATTTCTGTACTTCTGGTATATGATCTGGTTGGGAGTTTTATCATATTTGGTAAATGGGGACTGTTACTTTCACTAGAGAACTTCTCTTCAAGTAAAAAAGAGTTCGGTTCTTTCATAGAGGTCCAGGGTTTTATCATATATGCTTTTCGTAGTTCTCGAGTAGAACAATCAAACTATGACATGTGTGTTGTTTGCCTTTTTACCCTCTTAAGTGTTTGGTTTATATGAAATTGTACTGAACACAAAAAAAGACACAGGAAAAGGAGATTATAAATAATCAAGGGTTGATATTTGTTGCAAGACTGATTTATATCAATCATAGTACAATCTCTGGATCATTCAAGAAGGGCGACTAGTGCACCTATGTAGACAGTTTTCAGGATGATTAGCGCATTTGATTAGTTTTTAAACCATAAAACGAAGATGTTAAGTGATTAGTGTGTCGTACAGAACATCTGTATGATTCATAAGACTTTGTGAACTTTGTTGCCATCTTTGAAACACAGCTCACCTGGTGATCGATCCAGCGACATAGTTCTTGCCATCTCTGGAAAAATAATAAGTCAGATTTTCCTATGTCTGACTAAAATTTTATTAGGCCCAAAATCCAAACCCATTATTGATACCAAAACCTAAGACTCTCTTGTTAATTAATTGATTCAATTCTTGCATCAGCGTGTAAAAATCTACTACAAATTGCATAAATGTTTGTTTTCATTTATATATGTATGTAGATATTTTGTTTTTAATTCAATAATGGTATATATTCTAATATTAACCATATTTTTAGTTGTGTATATTAAAATTTCAAACATAATAATAACCTTATAATTTACTTGTTACTCATCAAATTAATTGTTTCAAACTGTAACATGTATTTATATTTTCTTCTATATATTTCTGTTTGTTGGATTTGTGTTTGATCATTAAACATATTAATATATGCAAAGTTTGGTAAAATAGAAAATGTTCTTACAAATTTCTTTCTATTCTCGATAACTATAAGATGGATACTTTGAAATTTGTTATGGGAAATATTAATTGAATTCACTTTTTTTGTTCAATTAAAAATATAGAAACAAAATGAGGATTTCATGGTATAAATTAGCGATATTTTTATTTGTTAATCAATATTGTATATGGGATATTTTTTACCATGATAAAATTTTTTGTAAGAATGTGGTAAACATAAGAATGTGGTAAACTGGTTTGGTCAGATTTTAATTAAGGGTTTGACTTATATATTTACAATTAGGTGATGATCCGCGCCCTGCGCGGAGTGAATGGATTAAAAGAGATTATAATTTTGAAACAATAGATGTTAAAAGGTAAAAATCAAATTGACATAACATGTTATATATTAGATGATGTAAAATCTATTATTATAAAAGACACTTTGATCTCTCCTAAGTCATGACACATAGGACGCCACATCAACAATTCGCGCGACGACGTATTGACATGTGTGCAATGGATTCGAACGCAGTGTTTCATTAAACTTTACCTTTGTGGGCTTTGTATTCTGTGGTCCTCTTCATCCCTTCGTGCGGCGGTGACCTGATACCGTTTGCGCTTCTCACATCAGTCGAAATGGTCTGAGTAAAGTCTTCATGATTAATTTCATTGATTCACTCCCCCCCACTGCGTCTTCTTCAATGATTCTTCGATCTGAAAGGCGGTGATTTCTTAGTATAAATATGTGTTAGTGCTGCTTCCTTGATCTCATCTGGGAGACTAGCAAGCGATGGGGCAAGCGGCGGAGCAAGCACAGAACAAGCGGCGGAGAGCTGATGGACCAAGTGACGGGCATATCAAGTTGAATAGCCATGGAATAAGTTACGGAGAGTGTGAAGAGAGAGATGGCAAAGTCGATTGCTGCAGTTCAAGCTCTCACATGGGAGGCGATAGGCTCTTGGACATGGTGAATTCATAAGAGACGGATTTTTTATTTGTTTTTGTATGATAAAGGGAATGAATGATTGGTTTAAGTTGATTTCTTTTTGCAAAAATCAGGTTTGTTCTTTCGTCTCCTTCAAACCAATTTTTCCCCTTTCGCATCTCTTCGTCTTCTTCTAAGTAAATTCCAAGTTGTTTCTTTTTTTTTAATTGCATCAATCAAACAGTTTGACCGTCACGCTCTTTCCAGTCTTCTTATTTATTCATATTATAAACATCAAGTGATGATCCAAATCGATTCTCAGCTTTCCTCTCCCTTATAATTCTGATTTACGGAGCCTTCTGGTTTGATTGTTTTTGTTGGCTTATTTCTGAACCAATCATCTCTCACATCTGAGAAATTGACAGGGAGAGCGCTGGAGTACGAAACAGAGAGAACGAGATGGAGAACAACAGAGTAAGTGACGGAGATGTTGAGATGAAGATTGACGGAGAAGTCGAGATACAGAGACATGAAGCAAGTGAGTAAGATGGAGCATTTTTATATATCTTCTGGTCGGATCTACTTAAATAAGCTTCGCTATGATCAAAACAAGGAAACAATACACATAAGTTTGATATTGTTTATGCTATTTTCTATTTCAGACTAAGTGGTCTTGCTTGATGTTATTTGATCTCCAGATATTGGCATCGTTCATGATTCTTAAAGGTAATCAAATATTTTCCATACATGGGCTTTTCACAAGGAAGAACCAAGAGAGACAAGGAGATTTGAACCAAATCTGGATGCTTTTCTCAGGAATTATGATTATACATTTCTTCTTCTTTTGAGCTTCTGAAGGTATTGTATTTTTTTTCTTAGAATACCTTGGAATATAATGCTAATGAGAACAGGTTTAACTACTGTATTTTTATATAAGCACCAAAAATGGACGAAGAAGTGTCAAAGAAGAAGGGAAAGCTAAAGTACAATGATAACGTAGAGGTTAATGTTTCATCTCATGCAGTCTTCATATGTCTGCATCAACTATTTTTACACAATAACAATATGAATCATGTCTCTTTTGATGTATTTTCCCAGAGTTTCTTCCATGCATTGTTTGAGATCGTCGGGGATCTAGGTCTTAACAGTGGCTCTATTCAATTTCTCTTGGGGGTGACAATATGAATCATGTGTCTTTTGATGTATTTTCCCAGAGTTTCTTCCATGCATTGTTTAAGATCGTCGGGGATCTAGGTCCTAACAGTGGTTCTATTCAATTTCTCTTGGGGGTGACGCTGATTATCACCATGAGACACATGATAATCTGAAAATTGATGTATGTTCTCATCTTCTTCTGTTTGGATCATTGGATTTGATTTTTTTAATATGCTGTTCAGAGTCCTTTTTTGGTTCTTTAGGTTATGTTTAATACCATGAGACCTGATTTTCCTGTTATCAACAATTCTGAGACAGCCATTACTCTTAAAGATGATGGACATGTGACATTAAAACCAAACCAAGCTCAAGAAAAATCCTCTTCTAAAGTCTTTCCCGTTAATTTATTGCCAAAGTTCTTTCTCTACGAGAACGAGGTGATATCATATATCTAATCAATGTTTAGTTTGTTTGCTTTTAGTTTTTTCATCTCCTAATACTAGACTCACACAGGCTTTGTTGGTAGGGTGGCGGAACCATCCAGATGATGAGGTGCTGTTAATCTCTCTGTGCACTCAATCGAAGGCTGTTCAGAAGTGTCCGAACCAAATTCTCTGCAAACTGATACACTGGCCAACAAGAAGGTTGAAACAACGGGTGCTGACAAGTGTCCAAACTATAAAGGGTCCTGATCACTCCAACTATAGAGACAATGAATCTCGCCAAAAAATTCTCAATTCCATTTCTGCTTTCTAAGTTTTTACCCTTCACTGAATAATGTAGTTTAAACACTGAATAGTTTTCATTTTTTACTTAGCTAGACTTTGTCCTAAAGTGGAAAAAGTAAAAAAAAAAAGAATTCAAACTAAAAAATAAACTAACGTAATTCAGTTGTGATAGTAAAGATTAAAGTAAATAACTGTAAAGTCTGAACGAGTACTGTAATGTACAATAATTTGATAAAAATAAATAAGAGTAAATAAAATAAAGTAATTACTCTCTTAATAAAATCACTCAAGAACCATTTGAAGCCATTTAAAGTCCTCATAACATATCAACCACATCTCTTTATAAAAACAATTATTGTTTTTTACACAACAGAAACAACTATTGTAAACAAGTAAAACATATCTTATCACATATAATCTTTCTTCACCTAAAATTTTCTAAAAACAAAATCATTATTATATACATTTCTTGAAAATGCAAACTTAAAACAAAACCACAAAATCATACAAAAAAATAATAATCTAGGTCACAAGTAATTATATCCCGCCCGTAGGACAGGCCGGTCCTAGTTTGATATAAAGTGTAATAAAAAAAATACAATTTGGGTTTGGAAGTATAGTGTGTAATATCCGGATATCAACATTCTAATTATGGACGACATACAATAATAGTATATATTAATACAACTGATTTGTTAAAGTTTTATTAAATTTTAAATGTTTCATAGTACATAAAAATTATGGACGAATAAATGTAGTTTCAAGTAAATAATATAAATTTCTAATTATTTTCAAAAAAAAATATAAGGATGGTAGGAAGGAAACCGATCTTATAGGATGGTTGGTTGTCCAGTAAGAACCGCAAGAGGGTGTCAAGGAATAGTTAAACAAAAGCTTAAAACACCAGTTGAACAAAATCTTAGAACACCCTTGTCGCAGTAAATGATCAAATTGTGAAACCAAATCCTTCTTAATCGACGAATGTATTTAATTTCTCTGACAAATGAAAACAAACAATAGCATCAGTTGAAACAGATAATAGTAACTGAGTAATAACCTTGATCTTTCACATCAATTTTTAGGCTTCCAATCAGAAATGAAATTCATGGCACTCATTTTCTGTTGCTAGTTTTAATCTTTGTAGGTTGTGATACCGTAGAATATAGCTTACGTGATTTATATATAATACCACACAATTACTGTTAAATCCACCCAAATTCGAAACGAATATACACTCTTAAAATTAAGTAGTAATAATCCTTAACTTTTAGTTGTAAATTTAAAATTTTGGAAAGTATTCTAATCCAGGATTCAACAAATAGGAAGGAATATTGAATCTGACAGTTGACAAAATTGAGGAATCGAAAAATATGAGAGTTGACAAAATTGAAGAATCGAGAAATATGAGAATCGACACATCATAAATTTGATATAAAACGAATATACACTCTTAAATTTAATACTAATAATCCATAACTTTTAGTTTAAAATTTAAAGTTTTGGAAAGTATTATAATTAAGGATTCAAATGAATAGGAAGGAATACTAAATATAAGAGTAAAAAAATTAATTAAGGAATCGATAAATTATTGTTGAATCATAAATTATCTACCAACATTTATGTTGATTACTTTGTCAGATAGTCTTGGTGCTTAAGTTAAGGGATTCAAGAGATCTGGTGAAATATATCTTCTTATTCATTTGAAATACTTTTTCAAATCGTCGCTGACTTATCTGATATATGAGAGGCTACTTAACAAAAATCGTATTGACAACATATAGATGGGTTCAAACTAACTGAAAACCAACTTTTATATCAAACCTTTTTATCGAAACAAAAACTTTTACATCAAACCGACCGGCTAACCGAAAAACTTAGGCTCCAATTGGTGACCATGTTGAAATAAAAAAATTATGGTGAATTCTTTGTTCCTCAAAATTTATACCAGTTAGGTTGAATTTTTAATCAAATTTATTATAGGTGAGTCCTATAATTTTCCTCTAAATTCTTCAGGGAGGAATGAATTTTTTTTAAAAAAATTCCCTCTGCAATTTTAATGAGGAACAAAATGAACAAAAATTCACATCTTTTAGTTTTTTCAATTCCTCAAATGAAATTTTATTTTTCATTTTGTTCATTTTTTCCTTTCATCTAGTGGTCATCAATCGAAGCCTTAATTGGACATACATAGTGATTTTTGGTTTGTAGCTTCTTTTTATTTAAAGATATATAAAGAAGTTGATCTATACAACACAGATGTCGGTACTAATATAATGTATATAACGCACATATAGAAAAATTATGATTCATAAATAAATTTGTTGATAATCCACAACACAAAATTTAAATATGAGAAGACTTATGCACAGTAAGAAATTGGATAAATCGAACAATAGATTAACCAATTATTATTTGACAGAGACACCATATGATTATTAAACGTTTATAATCCACCGTACGTTTAATAATCATATGGACGTTTATAATCGCATATCGATATTAACATATCAGCCCATATGTTAATATCGATATGCGACAGCCCATATGATTATTAAACGTCCGGTTTCTATTTTAATTTCATGTTGTTGGCGGACAATAACCGATTATATTTTTTTTATCTATGTTTATTTTATTTTTTTGAACAAAATATATGTTTAAAAGTTCATGATGTAACAAATATGTCAAATTGCAGTTTATTGTAAATATTCTAGTAAGTCATGTCTTTTTAAATAAATGATAATCTTGTTAATCACACATCAAGTAAAGGTTATTTATCAAAAGTGCTCCTTAAATACAAAAAGGGGATTGTTTATCGCAAAAGAATTAGTTAAATCATATCCAAGGTTTGAGTGAACCGTTTTTGTAAGAATCAATTAAGGTTTTTTAAAAAGAGTTAATGAGTTATTTAATTTTAATTCGGTGGTTTAGGGGATTTGAATCTTATTAGTCTAGCAAAATATGTTTGACGTTAAAGAGGGGAAATAAATGTGACACATATTTTACAACTAATGATTTTCTAGAAAGGAACCGCTTTTTAAAAAAAAATCACATATGAAAGAAGTTATGACTTCTATTTTAATAGAATAGATAACTTTCATTTTTCTTTCTTTAACAAACAATAAGATCCAAAATTTAAGTTTCACTCTCCAGCTAAAGATTAATGGCGATCGATCTGCAAGATGAAGTCTTCAATCATGGAATGGGAGAAGTTTTCCAGTGATCAACTGTTAATTGGCTATCTCGAGATGATATGCTGGCAATCTACAACCGACATGCACTTATCCCTTTCACCACTCGACGAAGGTATCTTTCTTTATAACTGCCGTTGATTCAGAGACAACTTTGATTGGGACGACGTCAATGAAGTGAGGAGACGCAACTGCATATCGAGAAGACCTGTAGCAGGAGATGAGATTAGTCATACTGAAGCGGTTTTGCTGACTCCAAACGACAATTTGTTTTTGAGGAGAAATCACCATCGCGGTGAAAACAAAACTTGTTGATGTTTTGTTAGACAAGTTGTTTGCGGAGAACCAGAGATAACCACCAGAGCTTATGAAATCGCAAAGAACCACGTGAGGAATAGCAGAGAAGCCATAGACAAACTTGTTGATGTTTTGTTGACAAAACCTTAACGAGAGTCGTCTCTGATGCAATGTACTGGAATTGAAAATTTAGGATCTTACTCTTTACAAAGATAGAATGTTAGGTTAATCACTCTGGCCATAGATGTCAATCGCGTGGAATCTCTCATATTCAATATTTAGGATCTAATCACTTGATTAAGCCATCGATTTACTGTTTGTCAGGTTCTAACAAACTCCATGGATGCTATAGAGAAAATAAGTGTGCAGCAAAGGCATGAGTAACACCATTCCAATGAAACCTCCCACTAGTGAATACCAAGAACACCTTCGACTCCAAAACTTTTGCGTTTCTTAACAAGTTTGTCTTCGATTTAAATATTTGCACTGTTTGTTATTGGTTTAGATAGCCAAGTAGCTTTCCTAAACCGATTTTAAGTTATTTATACAGAACAAAACCCTTCAGGATCAATTGGTTGGATTGTAGGTATAGAAAATTTACTGTAGAATTTAGACCGTAGAATTTTCTAATGTAGATGTATCTAGTGTAGCTGTAGAAATTAAATGAGAAAAATGATAAAAAAATTATATTCCAACAACAATATTTTAAAAATGAAATAAATTCCTACAGTCATATTTTTTTATCTAGAAAATAAGGTTTCTACAGCCATTTTTATTTTATTTTATTGACTTAGCTTTCAAAACTAGTTAAACCATGATTATTAATCTAAGTGGTTGTAAATAGAAATTAAAGATAAAATCACTAGTTACAACCCATCCAATCACCCCATCATTCTTTAGTACCGAAATCAGTATAACCAGAAATTCATAGAGAATTAATATTTTTTTAGTTATATTGATTGCAATCAAACTTAATTTTACTAATGTGTGTGTATATAATTAAGTGCGAAAGAATTAGTCCATTGGCTTTTTCTTAATTTCTGCGATACATTTTTGATCTAGTTAAATTAGATAATGTATTTGGGGTTATAAATCTAATTTTAGTGGACATGAATCAACCATATTGATATTTTTGGGTCTATTTGTTCTGTCGGTCACAAACAGGAAAATTAAAAAAATTTATTATTATTTTCTCTCCTAATTAATTTGGGTTTGTGTTTTTTCTCCTGTTATAATCTCGAATCAGTTTCCTTTGAGAGTTTCTGCGTCTTCAACTACATATATTGAGAGGCGGAAGAAATCTGTAATCTCAGGACAGAACAGGACAATTATAAGTTGCTTTGTTTTGTTTTTTTATTTAGTTGAAGGTTGACCTAACTGTTAAAAAAAAGTTGACTTGTTCCGAAAAAAAGGAATATAGTGACAAGTTTGGGTTAAGACAAGGTTCTCTTTCAGATGAAGATGTCTGATCTTCGGATTTGTTTTGTGGTTTGAAAGATACACTTCGGCCACGGCCTCCGCCGCGGCTAAAACCGGGTGAGTTTCTTCGACCATGGCCTCGTCCTCGCCCTTGTGTCTTGTAGGTGCCACGACCACGTCCATATCCTTTCCCACGGCCATTGCCGGATTGGTTATTGTATTGGACTTGGTTGCTTTCTTGGCCACTACGGCCGAGTTAGATGAATCGGGTACTGGTGCTGATCCGGGTGGTCTCAACTCGCTATTCCTCATTAGCAATTCATTGTTTGTTTCAGCCAGTAACAAACAAGCGATCAGACTTGATTATGTCTTGAAGCCTTTTTGACGATAATGTTGTTGTAACAGCATGTTACTTGTGTGGAAGGTGGTATATGTCTTTTCAAGCATATCCGCATCAGAGATGTCCTCACCACACAGCTTCAATTTAGACACAATTTTGAACATTGCCGAGTTATACTCATCCACGGATTTAAAATTCTGGATCCTGAGATTCATCCACTTGTACTGAGCCTTTGGAAGTAACACAGTTCTTTGGTGATCATATCTCTGTTTCAATTCATTCCAAAGGTCGAGTGGATTCTCAATCGTCAAGTACTGATCTTTGAGACTCTCAATGAGATGATGGCGGATCATGTAGATCGCTCTGTATTTATATTTATCAGTTGATGCATTGCCTTCGGTAATTGTATCACCGAGGCCCTTGGATCTTAACATGATCTTTGTATCAAGTGCCCACTCCAAGTAGTTGTCTTCAGAGACATTGAGGGCACAGTAATCCATTCATTAATTTAGATACAATCAATTCAGTTGGATGATGCAAACAATCTATCAATGATGCAATACAATCCGGTCATGATCAAATAACTCAGTTCAATTCGATAATATGATCAAGCAGTTCAAAAAAATTCATGATGCAACCTTAGCAAAGGATTTCTAGATGATCATGCAATCAGGTGATTGAAAAAAAATAAAACAATGCAAGCATCATAGAGAGATCGGATCATGCATTCAAATTAGGGTTTTGATTTTTTTTATGGTTGAATTGATCAAGACATGCAATAAAAATTAAAACAGATCAATCAATCAGTTCAAGTTTGATCTAGCAATCCCTAAAAAAAATTCAGAACAGTTTCATATAGTCTCAAGATGAACAATCGATTCATATTAGGGTTTAATCAGAACTATCAATTTCTGATTCAGTTCAATTCGATTTCAATCAGGCAAATAATAATCACAATAAGCAATTGGATCAAGCAAGCAATCAAAAAAATTTGATTTTAATTTAGGGTTTATGAAATCGATCAAATTTGGGGGTTTA
The DNA here is from genome assembly GCA_016432835.1 of Brassica nigra. NCBI lineage: Eukaryota > Viridiplantae > Streptophyta > Magnoliopsida > Brassicales > Brassicaceae > Brassica > Brassica nigra. The sequence continues at coordinate 21,146,094 of CM028247.1, read as the reverse complement.
GGGATTGATCGATTTGGGTTTCGATTTGATCATTCAGATCAAAGGGTTTTTTTGAGATTCAAAACCATTATGGTTCTGATTTTAATTGATAAATCAATCTCAGATCGAACTTGATGTAATGAGCTTCGATTTACTCATGGGAAATGATTAAATTATTATCCTAGGGTTTGATTAGGGTTTTGCAAGATTTTAATTTTGTCTTAACCTTTATCAATCAATCAAATTCGATGTGGGTTCTCTTTTAGGGTTTCGGAATTTACCTTAGATTTATGTAGGGTTGAACCGGACCACCAAAAGAGAGAAGAACCTCGCGAGCTGGACGAGCTTGATCTGATCGTCTATCGGCCGCCGGATAGTCTATCGGACGGTCAGGTTTGGATCGCCTCGTCGGATCACAAACAGAGAAGGAGGAACACGCCTAGATTGATGATCACGTCGAGAGAAAGAGCAAACGCCAGAGAAGAAAACAAGGGTTCCGCCGGATTAGGGTTAGAACACCGATTAGGGTTTCGAGTTTTGAGGTCGGATTGTTTAGCTAGGGTTTATGAGTCTTTCGTGCTGATAACGTGTTGTGAAACAGAGAGTAATGAAAGGTCTTCTTCTTATTCATATCAGAGGTTTATATTTATACATGTAGTTACACCGTCATAAGATAAAAGAAAATCTTAATCCTATAAGGAAAAGGAAACCAACTACAATAGAGAAAAGGAAAACATGGTCTTTGGCCGACCATGACTAGTCGGATAGGCCAGTCGGTTTGGGCCGGACATGGGTCGACCACAAAGTGGTCCTTAACAGTATTTTGTATTCTTGCTAACGAAGCCTTGGATTTTATATATCTGGCTGGTTTTTAAAAGTTACTCACCATAAGATTTAGGGGGAAAGCAATTTATGAAAGAATGGAACTGATTTTTTTTATAATAAATTTAGGGACAGAATTAGATATATAAAAAAATCTAGCGGCCCAAATTAGATAAGATATTTGGGCTTATGAATATATTTTTAGTGGTAATGAACCAACCGGATTATTTTTGGGTCTTTTTGTTCTGTCGGTCAGAAAAAAGGAAAATTAAAGTTTTTCTCTCCTAATTAATTTGGGTTTGTGTTTTTTTTTTTCCTTATGTCTTAATCGAATCAATTTCCTTGAGAGTTTCTGCGTCTTCAATTTGTTATTTTGTTATATATATCGAGAGGCGGAAGGAATCTGTAAATCTCAGGACAGAACGAGGACAAGTAAGTTGCTTTGTTTTTTGTTTAATTGTAGGTTGACCTAACTTGTTCCGACAAAAAGGAAGTTTGGGTTAAGACAGTAGGTTCTCTCTCTCAGATGAAGAAGATGTCTGATCTTCCAAAGGATATAGCTGAGGAGGTGCTGTGTCGAATTCCGGTGACATCTCTGAGACCCGTCCGATCTACTTGCAAAAAGTGGAACACGTTGTCCAGATGTGGCGTATTTGCAAAGAAACACCTTGCTCATCTAGCAAAAGTAGCAGAAGAAGCAAAGGAGGACCGTCTTGTGGTCATGATGATGGATTATAGGGTTTTTTTGATGAGATTCAATCTTTCCAACAAATCATGTGTAGTAGAGCGTGAAGCTAAACTTATTGGCCCCGACGGTTCAGATCAAATCGATGTGTGTGAAATCTTTCACTGCGACGGTTTATTGTTATGCATCCCCAAAGATCACTCCAGACTCGTGGTTTGGAACCCGTATTGGGGGCAAACCAGGTGGATCGAGCACACACACGACTGCCACATAGTGGACAGCTACACGTATGCTCTCGGGTACGACAGTAACACTAAGTCCCACAAAGTCTTGAGATTTATTGATTTTCTCTCCAATTTTGTCGAGTTCAAAATCTACGACTTCAGTTCTGATTCATGGAGAATTATTCTTGACCTCCATCCTCGAAACTCCTGGATGATAAGATATGGTGAACGTGGCCTATCTTTAAAAGGAAACACCTACTGGTTTGCTTCAGAAAGACAATCTACAGATTGTTTCTTAGTCTGTTTCGATTTCACAAGAGAGACATTGGGGCCGCCTTTGCCTCTGCCGTTTGAGGCTTATTTTCAAGATACTGTGAGTCTATCTAGTGTCAGAGAAGATGAGCTTGTGGTTTTATTCCAGCCCTGGGATATATTGAAGTTGGAGATCTGGATTTCCAATAAGATTGATGAGCCTAACGTCGTGTCCTGGAACCACAAGTTTTTCTTATCGGCCAATATCAAACAACTCATTCACCCTCAGTGGCAGTTTCCTGCATCTGCGAGTTTCTTCATTGACGAGGAGAAGAAAGTCGCCGTGGTTTTTGATAAAGACACAGATATAAGTAACCCCACTCGCGAAGTAGCTTACATCATTGGAGTAGATGGATCCTTGAAAGAAGCAGCAGATGTCAGAGAATGTGCAGACAGTTTCTGTGATGCATTTATTTGCTCGTATGTTCCAAGCTTGGTGCAACTTAATTAGCTCCCTCCCTATTTATTTTACTTGTTTTGTTTCCTCATCGAAAGACTAGTGTACTCAATACTCATATATATATTTTTTAAGTTTTTGTTTTTCGTCTTTGTTTATGTTTTTGCCGGTATTTGACTTCCGTTTTCACAGCATCTTCCGTAGACCAAATTGTCCTCTCATTTCTTACCTCTGCAGGTTTGTGTGAGTGCCTCTCTTTGTCTAATGTTTTGATCTTTCTAAAGGAGTGAGATCAGTGTTTGTGGCTTCACTATTTCATATCCATTCCTAGTTTTGGTGCTAGACATCTATCACACAAAATAATTATGATATTAATCTCCATGTGTTTAAATAAAAGACAGATTTTGCAGAGAGAAATGGTTTCTAGTGAAGATCAGTGATTTATATTTTTAGGTTCTGAATGTGTTCTCCTGTTTCTTTTATTATTTGCTTTTTGTTCTGACTTCATGCCTAGTTAATGATACAAATATTTATCTATGCACTCTGTTCTTATGCATTTACTGTATTTCGTAGTTTTATGCAAAACGGAGTAAAGAACTTCTCTTGTAGTAAAAAAAAAAAAGATCGGTTCTTCAAAAAAGTCCAGGGTTTAATGTTAGTGGTTCTTGATTAGATCAAGTAAACTTCGACATGTGTGTTTGCCTTTTTACCCTCCAAGTGTGTAGTTTAAATGAAATCCTTCTGAAAGAAAAAGAAAAGAGAAAAGTTGAAAATTATCAAGGGTAGAGATTTTTGCAAGACTAATAATTTGTATCAATCTTAATATACCTGGAGAATTAAGATATAAAGATTTTTTTGTTCCATAGTACAATCTCTGGATCATTCAGGAAGACAATTATATGTTCTAGAGAAGACAAAAAGAAACTAGAAACATCCTCTTCGTCTGAGTCATCACTCATCATATCAACTTTTCTGTTTATATTATAAATTCTCGAATATACCCACAAACCAAAAGACCAAACCTCAAAACGTAATAGTCTTTGAAGCATAATCCAAAAGAACAGAAGCAGTGTCTTTGATGATGAAAATGGCATCTTCATCATCAGCTTTGTCTCTCCCTCTTTCTAACATCCCAACCTGCTATAATAAGTCCCAAGAGTTACCAAAACCTACTAATTTATCCAAATCTCTCCACAGGCATAACCATCATATCAAGGCAAAAACTTTAGACCATAAACTCACCAAGAGAGCCCTGCTGAATATGACCGCCTTGGGTTTTACGCCACCTTTAGCAACTTTTTTGGCTCATCCGGCAAAAGCTGAACCAGAAGCTCCCATCGAAGCCGCTTCCAACAGAATGTCATACTCAAGGTTCCTGCACCATCTTGAAGAAAACGAAGTCAAGAAAGTTGACTTGTTCGAGAATGGGACGGTTGCCATCGCAGAGATATCCAACCCAGCATTAAGAAAGATCCAGAGGGTGAGGGTTAACCTTCCGGGTTTGCCTGTTGATCTTGTCAGGAAGATGAAGGAGAAGAACGTAGACTTCGCTGCTCATCCGGTAGATGTGAACTGGGGAGCTTTCTTGCTCAATTTCTTGGGGAATTTTGGGTTTCCTTTGGTCTTACTTGGCTCTCTGCTATTAGCATCTTCTTCAAATAGAACCCCTGCTGGACCCAACTTGCCTTTTGGCCTTGGAAGGTAACATCCTTCATAATCAATTATCGAATATTAAACCCTGAGTTTAATTGTTTAATGTTTGTTTTTCTTGTAACAGAAGCAAAGCTAAGTTTCAGATGGAACCAAACACAGGGATAACATTCGAGGACGTTGCAGGAGTAGACGAAGCCAAGCAAGACTTTGAAGAAATCGTTGAATTCTTGAAAACACCAGATAAATTCTCAGCCTTGGGAGCTAAAATCCCAAAAGGTGTCTTGCTGACAGGACCGCCAGGAACCGGAAAGACTCTCTTGGCCAAGGCTATAGCCGGAGAAGCTGGAGTTCCTTTTTTCTCACTGTCCGGTTCGGAGTTTATAGAGATGTTTGTTGGTGTTGGAGCATCTAGGGTTAGAGACTTGTTCAACAAGGCAAAGGCTAACTCACCCTGTTTGGTGTTCATTGATGAGATTGATGCTGTGGGGAGAATTAGAGGAACCGGTTTAGGAGGAGGAAACGACGAACGTGAGCAGACGCTGAACCAGATTTTAACCGAGATGGACGGGTTTACTGGTAATACCGGAGTGCTCGTGATAGCTGCAACGAATAGGCCAGAGATTCTAGACGCTGCTTTGGTCCGACCAGGAAGATTCGATAGGCAGGTATGTTTGGTTAACCCAAAGGCTGGAGATATAAACCGAACCAAAGCCGGTCTTGACATTACATTTCCTATATTTAATCAATTTGGGGATGGAAATAAACATTAATATTTTGGAGGTTATATGCGAATGTTTCATTTTGTTATTTCCGGACCTCTGCGAGTCTGAACCGAACATAAATTTTAAAAATAAAACAAACCGGACCGGTTTGAACAGGTATCCGTTGGTTTACCGGATATCAGAGGAAGAGAGGAGATATTAAAAGTTCACAGCAAAAGCAAGAAACTTGACAGTGAAGTATCTTTGAGCTTGATCGCCATGAGAACTCCTGGTTTCAGTGGAGCTGACCTGGCCAACCTCATGAACGAAGCTGCGATTCTCGCCGGGAGAAGAGGAAGAGAGAAGATTACCCTTGAAGAGATTGACGACTCCATCGACCGGATTGTCGCCGGAATGGAAGGTACGAAGATGACCGACGGTAAAAGCAAAGCGATTGTAGCGTACCATGAAGTAGGACATGCAGTCTGTGCGTAAGTCCCGGTTTACTAGTTTAATGTCTCTGGTTTAATTAGTTTACGTCGAGATTAATCGATTTTTCCTCGGTCTAGGACATTGACTGAGGGTCACGACCCGGTTCAGAAAGTAACGTTGATTCCTAGAGGTCAAGCACGTGGTCTCACGTGGTTCTTACCGGGAGAAGACCCTACATTGATTTCTAAACAGCAGTTGTTAGCTAGAATCGTCGGAGGACTAGGAGGCAGAGCCGCCGAGGAAGTAATTTTCGGAGAACCGGAGATAACCACCGGAGCTGCTGGTGATCTCCAGCAGATAACCCAGATCGCAAGACAGGTACAGATATTTAAACCAAAATTTTATAAACCGGAAATAAACGTTGGTGATCTGATTATTGTTCTTTTTTTGAACAACATCTGATTATTGTTTTGGTTTGCAGATGGTGACGATGTTTGGTATGTCGGAGATTGGTCCGTGGGCTCTGACGGACCGAGCGACCACGCAAAGCGACGTCGTTCTAAGGATGCTCGCGAGAAGCTCCATGTCCAAGAAACTCGCCGACGAAATTGATCAATGTGTGAAGAAAATAATCGATAACGCTTACGAGATCGCAAAGAACTACGTGAGAAATAACAGAGATGCTATAGACAAGCTTGTTGATGTCTTGTTGGACAAGGAAACCTTAACGGGAGACGAGTTTCGAGCAATCTTGTCTGAATACACTGATAAACCGTTGAATACCGATGATAGAGTTCGAATCAAAGATTTGATCAGCGTGTAATACAAATATAAAAAAATTAAAAATAATACTTGGTGTTGGTATTACACAAACTCAAACTAGACTTCAACTATTAAAGTTTCAAAACCTGCCAAAAATGTCCTTGACCGCTTGGTAAGTTCCGGTTATCACAACTACGATACCGACTAGTATAATACCGATGAGTACCAGCGTTTCCAAACCGAGTCTTTGGTATTTGCCAGAGATCTTTAGGTAACACAAACATGGCAGTATAACTGACGCAGTTGCGCTCAAGAATGCTCCGACCAAACTCATGAGATCACCAAAAAACGGAAGAAGCAATGCCACAATCACATTGCTAGCAACCAACACCGTACTAAGGATTAAACCGGCAGCTTTTTGGTTAGGCAGAAACCGTGAAAACCGGCTCCTAATTGCGTCTATAATAGGCGTAACCATTAGGGAAAACTTAGCAATCGGGTTCACCAATGTAGTACATATCGCCACTTTTGAACTAAGCTTATCAGTCGGAAGATTCAGTGTTATCTGTGATTCTACGTTTGACCCATACATTAAGTAACCCAAAATCGCCACCGATGCATATATGAATGTGCATATTGTGAAACATATAACCATAACCTACAAATAAAACAAAAAGACAAACAAATTTAGCATATAACCATTATATAATGGTATGTTTTGAAATAACTTACTTTGGAGAATTGGCTTTTGTTTTTCATGGAAGTATATAGAGTTGGGAAAACCGGATGAACACAATAACAAAACGCGTATAAGCTCACGGAGGTAGTGACTCCATTAATACGAAAGATCTTTGAGTCATTGTTCTTGAACCCTACTCCTTCAAATGCTCCAACCCAAAAGATAGAAGCAAGAATCAAACCAGAAGCAAAGACACCACTCGCGGAAACATAAGAAAGAACCCTCATATCGTCTAGCCAAACCGAGGGAAGAATAATAAGAGCTACAAGGACGATGAACATTTGCTTTCCTCCAAATTCTATACCCATGAAGTTGAATCCAATGTTTGAGAAGAGTTTATTAAGGTTGTCACCTTCTAATATCAAGAAACTAGTAGCGACAAGGTAAAGCTCGAGGTTCATGAAAATGGAGACAACTACACGGCCTGTGTTTCCAAAGGCTTTGTAGCCAATGTCCGGGTAAGATCTAATAAGTGGATCCATGTCCATACATCTCTTAATGAGAATAGCACAGTAGAGAGTTGTGATCGCTACAGTGAAGAGTATGATCAAAGTTAGCCATCCACCGGATGCTAATGCATACGGGACTGATAATATACCAACACCTATAGAACAAACAAATAAAAGGTCGAGTAAATGACTGATTGTTTAACGCACAAATTCAAAGGTTATTTTGTTTTTGTGCATATGTCAAAGCTAGCATTGCAAGTATTCTACAAATTTTTAATATAAACGTAAAATGTGACACAACGAAACTGCGTTCAAATATTGTTATCAGTATAAGATTTGATTTAAGAGAAGCTTGTAAATGAAGAAGAACATAAATGGAATAAGGAAGAAGTGTTAGTAGTGTGTTAGGCTTCTTCTTAATCAATTATTAGGATTCTGTTTGTTTGTATACATATATGAGATAGTGAAAATGGTTTAGTATGTTTGGCCAAAGTGTAAAACTAAAAAGTAGTTTGTTCTTTTTTTCCGCCAAGATTTTAATTAATAAAGGCCGAAGTCCACAAAAATACAAAGCCCGCAAAAGAGTGGGTAAACAGACGGCATCCAATTGGACCACAAGACCACAAGCCCAATTTGGGAGAACCCTAATAACCCGAAGCGCAAAACAACGCCGGTTCTTCGAAGATCTGTTCTTGAGTGAAGGCCACGTGTTACCATCCTCGGAACCAAGGGACACACGTCGCTAAAGCCCTCTCGTCACCCCCGTTTCGCACCACCACCGGCGGACCACACCTCGATTCACCGGACCGCACCGGAGTACATGACTCCACTAACTTCACCGCAAGCACCTTCATCTCTTGAGGATCCATAATCAGAAAGCATCAAATGCCGGGGCGAGAGCTATTCCCTCGACAATAACCACCCACCATAGAAGATAAGGTGTCGCACACAATATCACCTTTTCCGTCGGAGAACTTCCATCGTCCTCCGACGAGATCTCATCCATCACAATCCGACCAAAACCCCAAAATCAAACAAGCTAAAAACTAAAAACCGAACCCTAAAGCAGAACTAGGGCAACAAAAGCCGACGGCGCAAGGCAAGAGAACGCCTTCGCACCCCGACGACAAGACTGGAGACGATGGATCTTTAGGAGCCTCCACCTCCCGGAGATTTTGCGGACGGAGCTGAGGGAGCCTCCACCCACCCCCAGAACTCGGCAGCGACAGAGCTTTCGAAGCCTCCACTTCCCGGAAAAAGAAACCAGCTTGAACACAAAGGTTTACTGATGCCACGAGCCGTCGTCCTACCACCTCACCGCGGATCCAGAAGAGAGGCGTTGTCTTCCTTCAAAGTCTTCACCCGAGTAAAAAACCTTCCTGGAGCCAAACCCTAATCCAGATCCGCCAGCATTTTGGGGAGCGACCACTGCTCAGAGCACCCAGCCCGTCTACTGAACTGAAACAAGAAGAAGGAAAGCCACCGGCACGCGCTTAGACGTGCAGCCGGACGTCGGGGCTACCCTAAACGCGCTCCTCTCTTTTCTCTCTCCTCCTCTCTTTTCTGGATTAGGTTAGGTTAGGTTGCATACTTCAAAAAGTAGTTTGTTCTATTAGGCATTAAAACATATCTATCTTATTAAAGTAGAAGTACCTTTTAAATTTGTTTGGAAAGAGAAATAACAGTAAAAAAAAGGAATATCTTGTTTGGAAACATAGATAGCAATATATTAAAAACAAGTAATGGGCTTATATTATTAAAAAAAAATAAAAGTCCATTATATTATGAGAGACTATATATCTCGGACAGATTTAAAATATATGAAAATAATCAAATCTAACATGTTTTATCTAAAATAATCATAAAACAAAATTTAAACTCTATATACATATCAAAATATTAATTTAAATTTGATTTAGATCAAAAAATTGATTAAAATATACATATATTAAAATTTGATTTTTATTAAAATATTTTCCATAACCATTATAAAAATATTTTAAATATATATAGAAAAATGCAATCAAACCCCAATTTCAAACACAAACTTAAATTATGGTTTTATATTTTACATTAAGTTTTAAAATATAATATATATGATGGTATATAAAATACTATTATTTATATGATTATTTATATGATGGTACATATTAAATACATTTAATTATATGATGACACATATATAATATATAATAGTGACATGAAAAATAAATAGCAACATATGTTTGAAAAATAATATGTGTAATATTATATTATATTTATAAGAAAAAATAACATTTAATACAAAATAATAATATAATACTTCTACTTACGACCAATGTTAACAAAAATTTAGAATATATATAAAACAGATTCTTAAACATGACTAAAAAAATGATTAAAACTAAAAAAGAGAGTTATATATTAGTTAAACCAGTGGTTCAACCGATACCAGGTTCCGAATTAGTAGTTTTTTGCGGGGTTTAATGGGTTTTTAAATTATGGTTTTTTCACAAAACTCAAACCGAATTTATCTTGGGTCACCGGATTTACCAGTTCAACGTGGATCTGGATCGGATTTCAAAACACTGCTTACAATAAATATATATTTATTTAAAAGAGAAAATAAACACCCGTGCAGGTGCACGGATCAAAATCTAGTTGATATTATGATAGTGACATTTTTGATTAACGCATTCGCTCATAACATACAACACTTCTTTGGGAAGCTCAGCCAAATTGTTTATACCCTATCTAGTTCATTTAAACCGAGCCAGCCTAGCCAAAACATAATTGAAAGTGAACAAAAGTTTTAGATACAAGATAAAGTCATCCTTGGCAAGTGAACAACACTGGATAAGCTAAGTGTTGAATCCTTGGCCATGAGTTATAAAACTTGAAGATAAGAAAAAAAAGTGGTGAACAGATTAAAAGTGGAAAATATAATTTAGAACAAGAAAAAGGCAAAATCAAACCTGATAAAGCGTTAATGCCATGAAAGCAAGTCTTGGAGAGAGATGTATTTCCCTGTGAATTATTATTGAGATCATAATCATGTAGTGTCGTTTCTTCATTGCTATCTGTCTTAACGATGAATGGCTCCGACATGAAATCTTCCTTCTTGTTCATTGATCTTCGACTCGGCGAGACAAAGAGAGAACAAGAGATCGAGAAACGACGAGGAGATATAAAAGTTGTAAGTAATAGAAACTCAAAAGGCAATATATAGTAGAGAATTTGCATCCCATATACAACATGTTTCCTAAACACATGAGAGAAACTGTTCACCACTATACATAAATCATATTTTCAAATCTGACAGGCTGATTTGCCGAGATGGGATGGCGTCTGCATGCGTAGCACCAAATAAGTACCTATACTACCAATGACACTGTATTCGATTATTTGTTCCATCAAAGTAAAGATTATTGCCTTTTTTTATTGCAGCTCTCTGATTTATGTGTAAAGGTGCTATATTTCGCAAAATACTAATTGTCAAACTTTCTAATTACACAAAGATTTCATGGTTCATTCACGCCTGGTTGACTCATTTCCTCCGAGAGTCAGATGATATGGTTGAGATGGTTGAGGTTCCGGACAGAGTTTTTGGCGATGGTGAAGAACCCATAGGCATAAATGTTCTTCCGTACCACTCCTCTAGAGGAATTTCGGTCAATCCTCTGAACTCTGTCAGACGACGAGATTCAATTTTCTCCGGCCGGTTTTCTCATTACATTCTTTCAGGGCAGTTGAAGGTTAACAAGAAATACGAGGCTTGGTTTCGTTTTACAGGAAATCCTATTAGATTCTATCTAAGGGGATTTGCAATTGTCACCAGATCACCATGTGGAAAATTTCAGAAGAAATCAAGAAAGAACAAGAAAAAATTAATAGCGGAGACTCTTTATTGGCCTTTTCTGTTTGGCGGTGCTGAGGTTGTTAGAGTTTCCTCAGTGACTAGGATGTTGCGGAAGAAAACATTTGCTGATAGAAAAGTTAGAATTAAATATGCTTGTTTAGTTCTTGTTTCGTTTGTTTTAATGCCAACAACTCTAAAGTCTAGTATCATGAAAGCGTACATCGGTTGATTAAAGACATAAATTTTTTTGTTTATCCTTGGGGAAGATTGCGTTTGATATGGTCATGACCAGTATCAAAGAGAGAGATGAGATATCACTTTTTCAAAGACTGGCGTTATCTAATACTATTTTTAATACATTGACCACATCCTCTACATGGAATTTTTAGAATCAGGGGCGGACCAAAAGACTATGAGTACTGTTCAGTTGCTCCGGTAAAGTTTACAAACGTCGCGTTTTTGTCATGTTAAGTACTTGAAATTGCTCAGCTGGCTGTTATTGCCCCCGGTAATTTGCAGCATAAATGGCTTGAAAACCCATTTCATTTTTTCATATAACTTTTTATGTTTCTAATAGAAATTTATAACCAATGGTGCCATGGACTAATATTTTATTACCAAGAGTTACTTCTGTTATACCTCTAATTCAAATTTTCTTAGAAAAAATGAATATGCTATGACATAACATATTAGCAAAGGTTGGTGTCAGACCTATAGAAAATAAAGATAATAGAAAAATTTCCAGTTGCAAAACAAAAGATTATATATATATATATATATATATATATATGAAAATGTATCTAGTTACTCGTCTACACTATTACTTTGGGTCTGATTGGTAATATTGGAAGTAAATTATAGTAATATAAATGGGTGGAAATGAGAGTAATTAGAAAAGTGGAAAAGAGAAGAAAAAGTAAAAAACAATTTTACTCTAACAGGAGGTAGAGTAATACTGCATGTGCACTTTATTTTGTTTAAACAGTACGTGGAGTAAATAAACAAAAATATCATTTCACCTGATTGGCTACTTTATTTGGGTGTTATTGTTTGCGCTAGAGATTTCATACAATTACAACCTTTATCTTTTTTTTTTGTAACTTACTTTATCAATTAATCACAAGACTAACTTTATCTAGACTAGATTTTAACCCGCACGTCCGTGCGGATATTTTTACATTTTTAAATGTATTTTATATTATTACAAATATTTTAAATATATAATTTACATTTAGTGTTATATATTATGTACCTCAATAATGTTATTCTTTATATTTCTTATTCAGGATTATTAATATATAATGATTTTTAAAATATTTTACTTTGTTATTATTATTTTTTACTTACTAATATATTTCGAATTAGGTACAATAACATAACATTATGAAATAATCAAATAGAAGACATCCTTCATAATATGTCTTTCTGTAATTTATACATTTTAGTATAATATATTTTTAAATTTTATTTTTATATATTATAGAAAGAAGTATGTTTGAGATAATTTAAATTTACATGTTGTATTTAAAAAATACTTTAACATATATCAATTTAGTATTTTACGGATTTATAAGTAAAAACACTGTTTTGTTTAAATAATATAGCCATATTATTTTGGTAAACTTCATACATAGTAGTATCTATCATATTATTTTATTAAATTTTATTATATATGAAATTTTTTGATGTTATGATATTAAGTTTTATTTAGTTTTAGTTAAGACTTCAAAATATTAGATTGCTTTAGTTTTTACAACATATATAGTTAGTTTTTTCTCGTGAATTTCAAAAAGTTATTATTTATTATCTATGATTTTACCTTTTGACAACTATTTTGTCAAGAAAACTTTGGAAAATTGCACAACTATTTTTGAGTTTGGAACAATACATGAATTTTTAATTTGTTTTTGTTATTACATTAATATATTATTTTATAAAATTTTTGAATCTTTGGTAATAATTTTTAAATTTTTATCAATAGGTTTTCTTACAGTTAAATTAAAATCAAATTTATAATTCAAATTTGATTTGCCGTTAATATTTTAAATGAATTATTAAAATTTCATAGTTTACTAATAACATACATTTTAAATAGTATATGAACTAAAGGTTATTATATACTATTTTACTTTATATAAACATTTTAAAACAATATATTGTTGAGAGTTTCAAAATAAATAAAAGATAATATATAGTTGTAGATATACAAGTTTAACCTATGTCAATACATTTATTTTCGTATAAAAGTATTATATAATTTACAAATTTTAATCCATTATAATGTTGAGTGATAATTTATTTAAATGAAAAATTTAAAAATATAAATTTGTTAAATTACCTATCTAATATAATTTTTTTCATATTTAATTCATATAGCACTGCTGTTTTATATAACAGAGAATATAACTATAGAATTTATAAAAAGTAGAATAGAATTATTATGTTTTTGTTTTATAATTATTTTAGTTAACATTGATTTATAATCATATTCTGTTACTATTTACGAAATTTATTAATGTATTGTTTTTAAAAAAAATATTTAAATTTTTAACTAAGATTTTGTTAGATTCTTTTTCAACAGATTTTGTTTTAATTAAAAAAAATCAAATTTATAGTTGGTTTATTACTAATGTAAATAATCAAATATGTCATATTAACTAATTCTTTAAATGGTCTTACTATGACTTGTTAATAGTAGATAAAAATAGCACCATAAATTAATAGATTAGATGCTTTTCTGTTCCTCCTGCTTTTCTTATGTTGAAAATTAAATTTTTTACTGATATACAAAATATCACGTTTTTATTGGGGTGTTAAGTTACGTTGTTTAATATTCATACAGGAAACAACTCCGAATAAAATAACGCGGTGAGATTGACTGAAGAAAGCAATGTTATTATTGCCACGATTTAATGTTATTAATTAATTATAAGACCGTAAAAGGACGTTTTGGCTGAAGAGATCAATGTTATAGAATTATATACCAATTGGAGAACTAAAATAATCTAATCTATTAATTTAGGGATTGGTTTTTATCTACCATTAGCAAGTCATAGTAGGACCACTTAAATAATTATTAGATATGACATATTTGATTATTTACATTAATAATAAACCAACTATAAATTTGAATTTTTTTAATTATAACAAAATCTGTTGAGAAAGAATCTAACAAAATCTTACTTAAAATTTTAAATAGTTTATAAAATAACACATTAATTAATTTCGTAATTAGTAATATAATATTATTATAAATCAAATTTAACTAAAATTTTATTATAAAACAAGAAAATAAAAATTAGATACTATTTTTTTATAAATTGTATAATTATATTCTATATTATATAAAAATATAAGTGATATATGACTTAAATATGAAAATATATTAATAGGTAAATTAACAAAAAGAAATTTTGAAATTGTTTCATTTAAATAAATTATCACTCATCTATTTTTTTTAAAACTCTCAACAATATATTGTTTAAAATATAGAATATAAAAGAATATAGTCGTATATAACAACATTTAGTTCATACTCTATTTAAAAATATGTTATTGAAATTTTAGTAATTCATTTAAAATATTAATGACAAATCAAATAGAAAATAATGTGTAACAAAATCTATTAAGAAACAAATAAAAATATTACCAAAATTCAAATATTTGTTTTATAAAATAATGTATTAATATAATAAAAATAATTTAAAATTCATTTAATCCTCCAAACTCAAAATTAGTTGTGTCATTTTTCAAAGTTTTATTATACTTAATTTTAAAATAAATTAGTAGATAATAAAATTAATAAAAGTAAATATATTAAACAAATCAGTATATCTTAAGAATGTCGAATAAAAAATATAAAAATAATATTATAGAGTTACACAATATATATACTAAAATGGAAATTATGTATTTAAAAATTTGTAATAATATAAAATCTATTTATAAAGTGAAAAATATCTGCACGAAAGTACGGGTTAAAATCTAGTTTATCCTTATTGCTCAGCACGATAGATGACAGAATTTCGCAAAACTCGTTTAGTCGGTCCGTACAACAGTTTTGGCCTTTGATTAGTTACGTTTAGACCACTTATAAATGAGAGCGTTGAATCTTGGTTTCAAATTGTTGCTTGTTCAACAATAGTATTGTCGAAAAGTTGGAACATATCTACGTGGCTTCAATCCAGTTGTAAAAATTCAATAGTTGAAAAAATATGTAGTCCAGTTTAGTCATGTGGTGCGATTTAATTTGTTGTGCATATTTTTAGATTTTTATTCTCATTCAATAATTCGATTTCATTTATTATATAAAAAACTTTAAAAAAAAATTATATCAAATTTATAATTTTTTATGATGTATAAATAGAAACTATCCTCATTTCATTTGAATCCATAAAAACATAGATTTTCCAACGGCAAGACGCTGTACCCGTGATAAAAGATCCAGCCTGAGCCTGATAGTCTGCTTAATCTCCGCAATAATGGTCCCTGGTGGACGTGCCACATCTGAATGAATTCTTGAATTTCTTTCCTTCCAAATGGAGTACAAGGCAGCTTGATGAATCAACCTAACAATCAAGATCACATTCTCACTTGATGAGTTTTTCAGCCATCTCAACCCGTCCTCAAACAGCTGCCAAGTAGAGAAATAGAGTCGCATAGTGAAGAAAGTCCACACCTGTTTGCTGAAGGAACAATCAAAGAAAAAAGCAGTCTACTCTCATCATGTGCAACACACAAGACACAGTTTGGTGGAACAAGTAACCCCCATCCAATAAGTCTATCGCTTGTGACCATCAATCATGTCCCTTGCTTTCACCCACGATAAGAAAGCATGTGTCGGGATAAGATCTGAGAACCAAACAATCTAATGCCAAAAAACTTCAGTCGGATATGGATGTAGCGCTTGCCAAATCTTCTTCTTTGAAAACGTGTCTGTTCCATTCTACCCATTCGGATACCAAACGTATATATCATCCACAAGAGAGTCTATAATTGGTTGAGAGTCAGGCAAGCACTCCATTAAGAACTACTCCTACTGTTCTCTATCCACCACCCGCTGTCATTCAAAGCATCTGCCACCATTGCATTGATATTAAGACCAGAAACAGCCGGGCCTCTAGCCCCTACCAAGTCGATGGAAAAACTTGCAGTAATCCCCAAGTCAAGTTCACATTGGATCATGGGCCTATCAATCAGCCTCATTTTACATATGGCTTTCCATATCTAGCTTCCACGTCTGTCTCTTTCTGATACCCAGAAGTTCTGAACGCCTATATTACAACTAAACCTACATGCTGTTTAAATTGTAACACCATGAACTATTTATTAATTGTAAAGTGGAACACTAATAAAATTGATAAACGCCTGGTAAGTCTGCGGTTCATATGAACGCACTGTTACGTCGTCCTAATTCCATCTCGAAATAAACAATTTTCAATTTTGATCTAAATTAAAATGTAGGGGGTCAAATTGTAAAAACACTGAAACGTCAAGACCCTCTGCGCGTATTAGTTGACACTTGCAAAGGTTTTTGAAGTTAAGCCCTTTCCCATCTTGTGCCGTCCGCTTACTCGCGTTTCCGTCGCCGTCGCAGAATATCGTAACCAAAATTTTCCGGTAAGTATCTTCCTCTCCTATGACCGTACCGTCGAGTAGGCTCAAATCGGTTGGTTATTATAGGCATTTGACGCCCGAGACGTTTCCTTCACGATGGGGAAAATCTCGGGTTTGATCGCGAATTCGGGTAATTAGAGTTTCGATTTGGGGGTTTTGGACTCAATCAGAGATGTAATAGTTTTAAATCAGTAATTCAATCGTGGAAGAGAAGGTCAATGAGTTATGTGTGTGTGACAGTGAGTATCTGTATTTGATTATACTTGAATGCTTTGTGTTTGAGGTGCTCTCTCTCTCTCTCTGTTGCTTGTAGGTGTCTGAAGAAATGAACTTTTTTAACTCAGCAGCATCCTTATGCAGAAGAGTTAGTTTGAGGGAACTTATCACCGAGGTTCCTGCTTACGGTGGCAGTGGCATCTCCGGTATATATATATATATATATACCTTGTCCTTTTGAAATCTCTCTGTGTGTGTTTCATCTCTGTGTCTGGTTAACTAACTTGTCGTTCTTGTTCTTGTTTAAAGATTGTTCTTCAAGTGGGTTGAGTTTGGTGTTAAAGCGTTGGGCTACTAAAAAGACCGCCGGTTCCACCAAGAACGGACGTGACTCTAAGCCCAAGAATCTCGGCGTCAAGAAATTCGGAGGAGAGGTAACGTTACAGCAACGAACTAGTTAAGGATTCAGAGAATCATAACATTAACAATCTGAGTGTGTGGTTTTGCAGAATGTGATACCGGGAAACATAATAGTTCGTCAACGTGGGACTCGGTTTCATCCGGGAGACTATGTCGGGATCGGGAAGGACCATACTCTGTTTGCATTGAAGGAAGGAAGAGTCAGGTTCGAGAAAAACAAGATCACTGGACGCAAATGGATTCATGTCGATCCCAAGGGAGGTCATGTTCTTCACCCTATCTACACTAAAGCTGCAATGGCCAAGTCGACTGAGGTGGAGACAGCTTCGTCGTCCTGAAAAGAGATTGATTCAACAATCTAGAGATGGTGGTGGTATCTTAGAACAGCAAACACTCAATTCAATAACACATGCTGTTTTTATCTGAATACTGATCGATCATGTGGTTGTTTACGCCAAGGAACAAGTTCAATTCGTCAAAAGATTATCAAATATTTTGTTCTCAAGTACATTGTATCCAGTACTCTCCTCGATCTTTTGCTGGTGAAATTCTCATCTAAATATATTGCAAATGAATATCTCCAGCCCATTTGATAATGGGCCGACATTTTTAGTATCAGGCTCTTGCAATATAAACTTATATACGAATTATATACGAGTCAGCCACTGTATGTATATCGAAAATCAGTACATAATATCTGATCGCTATCAGTTTCAGTAGTAATCATATCTGAGTATGACGAATTGTTTTTGGCATAATGTGAATTAAGAGCCAACTTGTTTAAGCAATCAAAGCAGTTTCCTTTATTTCTTCTCAAGTTGTCACGCACATCAACATATGTTTTTGAATTATTTCTCAGCTATTATACATTTTCATAACTGCAAATCAAAATTTAAACAACATTTTTTTTTTTCGTTTGGCAGGAAATTATATAATATGTCACTGTTTTGTTCAAATCTGGAGACTATTCCAAATTAATAATTACGAAGAAGGCCCATACGTTCATCGTACATGCATTTGTGCACATACAATGTATGATTGTAAGGTATGCGTATAATTGTAATAATATACATTATATATACAGAAGTAGTACATTATGATAATAATTGAAAGGTTGCAAAAAAGATTAATAATGATATAAATTTTAGTAGTATATTTTATAATTAGTTGTCAACGTCATGGAGATGCAAATTTAGCAAAAAGAAAAAGACACGACTCACATTAGATGCTGTTCTACGAACCCTATTTACTAGCCTATATTTATTACACTTATCTTTATTATTAACCCTAGGGTGGGGTTCAACAAACCATAGTTAAATGTTTTTTTTGCCAAAGAAAAAAAAACTCATAATGATTATGAATCTCAACCACACAAGTTGGATTTCTCATTATCAACAGTGTTCAACATCTCATCTTTTCTTCCTCCGTGGGGGTAAAACTTATACAATACATATAATTTTGTTAAGTTCGGTTTCTAGATTAATATCTGTCCAAATACTTAAACCATATCCCAAACTCCCAGAAATTCAGATTTAAATTTAAGCAAACAGTTCGGTTTAGTGCAAATCTTTATCTTACTTTCCACTTCTCCTCTATTCTTCTTGAAGCAAACATTTCGAAGTCATGGATGTAGTAGCTACTACAACCACTATAGTATCGGACTTGGATTCGCGGCAACCCGTTATCGAAGCTCCGACCCGGATCCAGCCCGCGAAGCCTATTTCTTTTTCAAACGGGAAA
Source organism: Brassica nigra (assembly GCA_016432835.1). NCBI lineage: Eukaryota > Viridiplantae > Streptophyta > Magnoliopsida > Brassicales > Brassicaceae > Brassica > Brassica nigra. Next base: position 21,127,109 of record CM028247.1, on the reverse strand, counting down.
CGTTACCACGACCACCACCAACACCAAGTGGTTGTTACTTACAGAGAGTGTCTAAAGAACCACGCCGCTGGAATCGGCGGTCACGCTTTAGACGGTTGCGGCGAGTTTATACCGTCGCCGTTGTTTAACTCCAGCGACCCCACTTCACTGACATGCGACGCATGTGGCTGCCACCGTAACTTCCACCGCCGTGAAGACGATCTATCTTCCGTCTCAGATGTCGTCGTCCCGAGGATAGAGTATCGTCCTCATAACCGTCACCAGCTTCCTCCTCCGCCGCTACCTCCGGTGGAAATTGGTGGTCAAGACAACGATGATCCTGCTTCTCCTCGGCCGATCTCGTCTTCTTATATGCTTCTTGCGCTCTCCGGGGGAGCCACGGCGGTTCCAGCGTCGAGGAAGCGTTTTAGGACGAAGTTTAGTGGGTTTCAGAAGGGGAAGATGTTCGAGTTCGCGGAGAGAGTCGGGTGGAGGATGCCGAAAGCGGATGATGACGTGGACGTGATGGAGTTTTGTCGGGAGATAGGAGTTGAGAGAAGTGTTTTCAAAGTGTGGATGCATAATAACAAGACTCCGGGACGCGGTGGGGCTAGAAGAGCTAACGGAGACGGAGGAGGAGGAGACGGTCGTGAGAGTCTTCCGACAAACGGGTCGTTTTCTTCAGCGTGAAGAAGATAACGGCAGCATCGTCTGTTTGTTTGGTAGCTAGTTTCTTTTGGTTTCTCTTTTGTTTGTTTTAGTGTTTACGTATTGTTTATTTTTAGTCAACGGGTCAGATCTGCTTTCTGTTCACTTGAAAATGTCTTTATGTTTTTCTTTCTTTTTTCTTTTGGTAAAAGTCTTGTGTTTTTCTTAATAGTTTGCTATTGTTAGAGAGGTGATATGAGGTGTAACTTTTGACCAAATACGAGAAAGATAAAAGATTAACCTCTAGCATTTTAATAACAACCTGATATCCGTGAGAAACAATATATATTTGTGTACTAGATTATAAGATTACTTAGGGCATCTCCATCGGAGGATCTAAGGGGGGGTTCACACGTTTTTCGAGAGGAACAGTGATGAACTCGGCGCGCGTGGGTTCGTCGTGGTGAACCCGGTTCGTCACGAGTTCACCACGTGGCGGACTGTGATTATTTTTTTTTTTGAAAAAAACGAAAAAAAAAAAAAAAAACAATCCCCACCTCAGTATCACTGATGTGGATGTCCTTAGGTGTGTTTTTTCGTCAAGTGGAATACATTGGAACTGGAAGAGAGTTACAACCAACGCATACAAATCCTTCAAGCTATCATGGTCAGAACAAAGACACCGGTGCTATTACTTAGAAGAAAAGATCTAAGACACAAAAACTAAACTAAAAAGAAACTCACAAAAACGAGGTTTGAACGTTTTCATCAACAAACAGAACAGCCACACTCTGAACATTGAGCAAATGACATACATGGCAGATTCTGAGATTTTGAGGAGTCAATTTGTATATATACACACACAATTTAGAGATTGTCTATGTATATTAACTTTTTTTTTAAAAAGGATCTAAAAGCAATGTTTCATCTCGCTATGTTCAAAACCGGTTTGTCTATTCTCAGCTTCACATACCACCATAGGTCCATACTCCATAGTTGAGTAGACCTTGGCTTTCTCCAAAGAATTAACAAGAGACCCCCAGTTTTTTTTTTTTTTTTGGTCAACAGACCCCCAGTTTAGCATCTAAGAAAATGTTGTGTTCAAGCTGTTTTATAGTAACAAACAGAACAGATCGAACAGAAAGCCCAATAAACAAATACGATTAAAATAGGCGCACATAGACAGAAAAGCCCAATAAAGCCCTAAGCTTTAGGGTTTTAAGCAGCCTTATAAAGGTGAATGTAATTCACATCTTCATTTTCTCTCTGCGTGCCCTAGTTTTCAGTCCGGCGATTCATCACTAAGGAGACGAAAGCATGGTGCACGTTTGCTACTACCGAAACTGTAAGTCTTCCCTTTCATCTATTGTTTTGTTCATCTCTCATGTTCCGTTCGAACTTACTGATTGGTTACGGATAACTATCCGCATTGATTTAGAATTTAGAATCTGTCAAAACATTGTGTTTGTGAATCTGTGTTCGTGATTCGGTAGTTTGTAATCATTATGTCAGTTTCCTTAGATAAAACAAAACACAGATTCGTTTCGGAGATGTATTGTGTTTGTTTGCTAAGAGTTTTGGTTTTTGGAATGTCTGTTGTGTAACAGATGGAAAAACCTTCAAGGGACCACGTCGTCCTTTCGAGAAGGAGCGTCTCGACTCCGAGCTGAAGCTAGTCGGCGAGTACGGTCTCCGTAACAAGCGTGAGCTCTGGAGAGTCCAGTACTCCCTTAGCCGCATCCGTAACGCTGCTAGAGATCTCCTGACTCTGGACGAGAAGAACCCCAAGAGGATCTTCGAAGGTGAGGCACTCCTCCGTAAGATGAACCGTTACGGTCTTCTCGATGAGAGCCAGAACAAGCTCGATTACGTCTTGGCTCTGACCGTTGAGAACTTCCTCGAGCGTCGTCTTCAGACTATTGTGTTCAAGTCTGGTATGGCTAAGTCTATCCATCACTCCCGTGTCCTCATCAGGCAGAGGCATATCAGGTATTGGCTCTTGTCGAATTCGAAGTTTCAGCTTTTCCAATACTGTTGGGATCTTAATCTTTGTGGTTTTGATCGATATAGGGTTGGGAAGCAATTGGTGAACATTCCTTCGTTCATGGTGAGACTTGATTCTCAGAAGCATATCGACTTTGCTCTGACCAGTCCCTTCGGTGGTGGCCGTCCCGGTAGAGTGAAGAGAAGGAATGAGAAGTCTGCCTCCAAGAAAGCCTCTGGTGGTGATGCAGATGGTGATGACGAAGAGTAAAAGTTAACTCTTCACTTGTTTTAGCTATGTTACAGTCTGCCTTTTGATCATCATTTGTAGTCTTGTTCTTTTTCGGTGGATTGTTTTATGTTTTTCTTTCGTATTCCTAAGAGTGTCGAGCTTCTGCTTATTTATTTGTTACAAACTTCATCTCTTTAAAAGTTTTGTCTTGTTTCTCTGTCTCTTCTACGCTGAGATCACAAATAAACCACAGATTTCTATCCTGAAATATATCTCATGGGCCTAAAAATTTTCTGTTACTATGCCCATTTATTAAGCTTTTTTTTGTCAACAATTTCATTTCTGATAAAGCCGAGGAACAATCCATTGTTGATTGTTTGTCTTTGCTTGTCTTGCTAAGTGATCTGCATCTTGTACAAAGCACCGAGGAACCTTGTGATATAGCTGAACTGGTTGCGTTGTAATAGACTCCATATATCCGCTACTATTGATGTTGCTTCATCGATATGTGTCATTTGGTATCCTCTTGTTGATGGAGTATGGTTGATCAATTCGCCACTATCACGGTATCACCTAGGAAGGCAAACACGATTTAGCCCATATGCATTGTATTAGTGGAGCTGTGAACCTTCGGCCTTTAATTTATGTAAAGCCGAATTTACTATTCTCAAAAATCTTAGTGACATCTTCGTGATTATATAAATACACTTGTTTACTAACACTCGGCATATTGTCTTAACACACGTGTTACATGCGGCCGACGTGGAAACCATCTAACCGTAGTAAAACAATTTTAAATACGATTAAATTTGTTTCATAGTTCAACATTCAAGCAATTGTCGGTTATTCCTACACGTAAATGAAATTAGTGGTATCATTACATTAAGCCTTCAGTGTGAGCCATGACAAATCAATCCCATTTCTACACGTATTAAACCTTTGTGTGCCGTCTTTCTGATTTTAAATACTTTATCACATAGTTGAATATCTGCCGATAGACTGATTGCGTTTGTATTACCAATCATTCGACTATTATAGTTTTATCAATAACTAAGAATACGTTGGTAAACAACTATACATCTTCATAATCTGAACTTAAAATTCAAAATCTTCCGGTTTGATTCCATCTACCCATGAACAACTATTTCACATTACTCTATATTAGTATAATTCATGCAACACAGATCTCCTAACATTTCTTTCTCCAGAAAAATATTTATAATCTATTTATAAAACCCTTTATCAAAAAAAAAATCTATTTATAATTAAACAAATATCAGATATCAATAATTTTTTCTAAAAAAAATATCAGAACTAACCTCCATCTGTACCATTGAAGAACATGGATTAGAAAAAGTTGTAGTTAATTATAACAAAATCTAAAGAGATTGTTTTGGGGATGACATGGCAATAATATTTGGAAGTTATCGAACGAGTTTTGGGAAAATGCCGAACAAAACGGCGCCTGATTTGGTCGTTTTCAGATCCGATTTCCTCTTCTTCCACACGTCTCGTCTCAATCGGTCAAACAACACACACAGAGATCCGGGCCATCCGGTCCATACCTTTTCTCTTACCGACCGGCTCATCTAATTATCCACGTGTCAAAACCTCCATGGTGTAAAATTCTCGTGACGTCATCAATACCGACACGTCAATACTAACTTCTTTTTTTCATCCCGTTAACAAGCTTAAAGCTTCGGTATATATATATAGTATCAGTAAGCTCTGTTTCACATGTCTTTCACAGTGCACAATAAATTTCACATTTTGAATTTCGAATCTTTCTTCCCAAGACTCTTTCTGTTTTATATATATAGAGGATGAGTATGAGAGGAGAGGCTGAAGCTTGGCCGGAGATGGAGGCGATAGCTAGAAAGATGGTGGAGGAAGTTGAAACAGAGAGCAGCGGATCATCCGAAGCTGAGACCGAGTCTCCAAGATCCGTCGGACGTTGGACGGCTAAGGAGAGAGTACACAGCCAGGTTTTGAAGATCAGAGAGGAGGATCTTTGCGTTCTCGAGAATCGTCGATATCTTCATCACCCCCATGGTCTCAGTTTGTTCTTGATCTCGAGGCCGAACTTGCCATGTTCGCCTCTCAGTGGCAAAGTGAGATCCGTTAAAGCTGTTCAGTGATATAACTCTCCCATCGATCAAAGGTTCGTCTCTATGCATCTGATCTGACAATGTGTTTATCTTATAATTATGTATATTCTTTAAATCATCTATTAACTTCGGGTGATCTCATGATTAACTTTGGTTTGATGACTTTTTTGTTTCGTGCAGGTGTTCTGTCCCATGCGTTTTCTTTTTAATTTCTCTGTTTTTTTTTTCCTTTTTGTTCGTTTTGTTTATGGAAGAAAACTCTTTAGAGATTAGCCTTTCTGTTGTCATAATGCCATGTGTATATAAACCGTGAATGTATATATGAGCTCGTGAAACTTTACGCTCTACTTTTGTTTACATATCTTTCTTTATATATATGTATGTAATTATCAACTATGTTCATACATATCATGTGTATATCGACATGCAGTTATAACCTATATTCATACATGATACATATCATGTGTATATAGACCTGCAGTTATCAACTATGTTCATACTTATCATGTGTATATCGCCCAAAAAGAAATGACTAATCCCTCTGAAAAATAAAATTCAATTTAGTGCCACCTACTATAGTTTGAGTTCAAAATATAATTTTAATTGAAGATAAGATCGATTAATGCGAAGCTATTTACTAGTCAAAAGAAGCTTTATACTCCTTATAAAGTCAAAATATTATTATATAGTTTTATTTTATTTTCCATTTCAATACATTTACTTCACACTTCAGAAAAATACACACACAATTATAATACAAAATCTCACGAGAATATATCAACCTAGTTAAGCATTCTGCACTTCTTCCGAACTTCCCCGGCCCGACCTGTCAAAACCCCAATGCGACCCATCTTCACCATAGAGACACCAAAGTCCTTAAAGAAAGTAGACCCATAGCTTTTCGTTTGCTCGAAAACGTAAGATTTAGTTTCCTGGTTGTCCAAAAGTGCCGCATCAGATTGGAAGAACCCTCTTCTTTGAGACACAAGCTTGAAGTAGCTTTTGTCGAATGTTTTGAAGCTTCCTGGATCCATTTCTAGAGCCGTCGTGGTATCGGTAGGCTTGCATCTTCTTCTGAGGTTGGCTGCGTATTCCGTGTCTAGGTTTGGGTCGCTGTCTCCTTTTCCGGTGAAATTGTAGAGCCGGTTTGTTATTAGAGGACAATGTCCGTTCCCAACCGTGTGTCCACCTATCAACATGTAACATTTTTTTTTGAACACAACATACTTTCGTTCAATCTCAACTAGTTCGGTTATAATAAACAGAGGGAATAAACCATCCTCTTTGATTAAAATGATAAACTACAATCACAAAAGCAGATAAGTAGGATAATTCTTCATGAGAAGATGACAGCGAATTCAAGACCAAGCTCAAATGCGTCGATAAAACCTTCACGACCGGAAAGCTGAGAAAAATAGTCACAAGTGACGTTAACATCCAATCTTCACCTCGGAGAATCGCCGAAACGAAACCCGTTGCATCTTCAGGCCCCAAACAAACCGTTACGCAAGATAGCAAAACAGATATAGATATGGATGGACACTTCCATTTAATGTTTGGAAGGGAAACACTCCTTAACAAGGAGGTAGTGGTTTGCTTCTCCAAGGAGAAGGCTGCTAGTGATGATGAAGTCGAACTCGATGAATCCAACGGCAAATGAGTGAATAATAAACTCTTTGCACAAGAGAGATAAGACCATATTTGCACATCTGTTTTGGTAAAGACCCCAAGGAGATAAGAAACCTGACCTCTTCGGAAAGATGACAGTACAGCGGTTGAAGTGCAGCGACGGGTGACTGGATGGGATACATTTGGTGAGTGGTGAGTCATCGGCTCAGGCCTCAGACCAACAGATGGAGAGATGAGACACAGCGTAGGAAGATAGCTAAAGATTTTCCTATTTTTCCTATTTCGGTGCGGAGATGGCGGCGGATCTGGGTTGTGAGGCTCAACTTGGAGAGGATGAATGGCTTCAACCCCAACAAGGGGTGGGTATTCGTCGAGGAGGAGGTGAGCATAGCAGCACGATGACGGTGATGGAAAACGGGAACTGAAACCGGCGAGAATCTCGACGGGTTGGGGAATCCCCCATGAAAAGTCAGATCCGGTGGAACCAGATCTGTAATGAGACAGCCAAGATCTGCGACTCACAAGGACAAGCTTTCTACGGGGAGGAAACTTGGCGTGAGCAGAGATGTTGACAGAGACAGAGAACCAGGTCGGAGGGCTAACGTAAACGGTGGAAACGAAACGGAAACGAGAAAGATGAGAAGAGCTAAAACGGAGGACCCGACGCCGGCGGCCAGAGGGCTCACCGGCGTCGAGAGGCGGCGGCTGCAATCGAGTCTCGATACTCGTGTCTGGGAGCTCTAGGGCGAACTATTCTCTATTTTCCCTCTCATATCAACATGTAACATATATTTTATTTTTTTTGACTAAAACATGTAACACATATTCAGAATGATTTGGACCGTAGCTAAGACCACTAATCTTCATAGCCTTTAGAAGTTAAAAAAAAAGAGTCTAAAACTAACAACCATAATTGGGCAAAAGTAAATTGAGAATGAAATTATAATCTTTGTTATATGCATTAACGAATAAGAAGACCTCATATGGCGGGATATTCATGCAACTCTAACTCTAAGAGAGCTCCGTCGAATGGACTTCCTCACAAGATATTTTTCTTGTTTGTTCAGAAAATGTGGACTGTTAATTATTTGATATGTTGTTCTAATATACAGTATGTAAGAATTTATTGATTATATAACTACCTGAAAGCACGACGAGGTCTTTCTTGTCGAGGCCTTTGGAACGAAATTGGCTGATAAGGCTAGTGATGTTATCAAATGGTGATGGTAAGTTCGCCCTAGCCTCATTGATGTTTGTAACCCGACCGTCTTTTCTCCCTGTTTCAACTCCCCAATACGGTCCACTGAGCTGAGAATATATTAACGATTGGCACATATCATATAAAGAAGTATACTATACCAAACATTTTGGAGTATAATTTATTTTAACATCGGTCAGAAATCTGAACCGCGATCAATTTTGTATCCAAACCTAATTTCTAGAGTTTATACAATCACCATGTGAACTTTGTAATAGACATAAAGATTCCGTAAACCCAACCAATAAAAAAATATACTAGATAACTATATGTCACTTGATATTCGATATGATAAATTGACACTAACCGCAACCACTGCGTCTCTAGCGACGAGGGCCAAAACATCAGAGCAAGAAACAACGCCTGGACACTCCTTTTCTAAAGCTGCCTTGACACTGTCTATGATCTCAAACCCTCGTAGGCTGAGGTTAGGAGCCGCATTCTTTTCGTCCTTTTTGTTCTTTAGCTCTAGCAAGACCGACCCTTCGCATCCCTAAACATTATGGTTCGTTCATTAGGTCGACAAAGTATTAAAAGACAAACTGGAAATCAGGGCTGTCAGCATTACCCGAACGAAACAGTCGTGGAAGAACATTCTGAGCAGAGGAGCTCCAATAGTCGAATCCTTCTTTACCGCATCCAAGACAGATTTCTTAACAATACGCTCAGCTTTCGGGCATGTGTTGTCATAGAACCCGACTTTTAACCCCTGCGCATTGGTTAGAGCAAACAAAGAGAGCAAGAACAGTAGTACTTGAAGGAAGATGAGGCAAGAGATATTCATCTGCAAAGCAGCCATTTAGCTATCAGTGTTTATTTTGGTCTATGATGGTGTTGATACTTATACTAAGATGATCTTGCAATACTGTCATGGGAGTTGTGAATAATGTAGTTTAAGTTATCAATAGATGTGACCAAGTATACAAGTTGTGCGGGAACGTTTTGTAATTTTGTTGAGTTATGAATAATTATTTGTGGAATATCACTATTTTCATTTGTTTATGGATTTTGGGTTGCTTGATGTATGTTAATTACTATTGCCAACTGAACAAGGCGGCTAATACAGTCTGAAACAAGAAAAACATAATATAAATTCGGTAATTTCAGGGCATATCTCGTCATTTAGGTGTTTAAAATAAATATGAATTGTTTGATAGTTATTAAGAATAGTAATTTGGCAATATTAACTAACTTGAATTTGACAAATAAACCACAAGAAAAATATATATTATTTTAGTAAACGCAACACGAGCCATTCCGAATTATTTATTTACACGTACCTATTTGCTGGTAGGTAGAAGAATTAAAAAATGAAACAATTTTTGCTTGTGAAATTGAACTTCTAAACTGACAAAGGGACAATGATACGGTAGGAGAAAATAATGCAGCTTAACAATACTTGATATAGTTAATTAATATCCTTTTGACAATATTTGACGAACGCTTTTGGACTTTTGTTTAGTCACAGCAATTATTGTGTGTGGACTTGGTTTGATAGTAACATTTCAACGTTGCAACGAAACGGGCATGAATTGTCCACTGGAGATATAGAGGCCCATAATATACAAAGCCTAAAATAGTACGAAAATCAAGTTGATGAGCGCGTCTCCCAAAGTCCATTTGTTGATGACATGTCAACCGGAGGATACTTGGAGAATATGTTTACAAGAAAAATTTAGACGGTTTTACACCTGTATGCGTCTTGCTTGCGCATTATCCGAATTGATTTGTTTAGTTTGCAGTTTACATAATTAGTTTAGTGGTTTAAAGCAAGTCAGACTATTCTTGTAATATTGTAATATACATTTATCTCTATTTTTATCAGAAGATATTGAAATAATTGAACTCCTTACATCTATAATTGTAGAATTCAGACATGCTTAATTAGCATTAGTGACAAGTACCAACTACAGACATAACAGAAATTGTAGTCATTAATATTTCTTACTATATTATGCCAGAAGTGTGTCGCTGGTTGCAAGAAACAGAAATTTAAATACGAGACATCAGATTAAGAATAAAAAAATTAAATAAAAGATCAATATTTTTTTGTGGTACATATATGATGGACATTTAGATTACAAACAGACGAAGACATGCATTCACAATCAATGTCTACATTTTCAAGAACACCCGTCCCACTCCTTGGTGATTTTGCCTATATCATATCTTTCAAAAATTTAAGACAAAAAGATATAGGTGTAGTAATTAAGATAATAAGATTCATAAGTCAATTGCTATTTGACATGCCAAATTGGTTCTCAAATCTTGGTTGAAGCTAATCGCGATTTATTTATTGACTAAGAACATTATCCCTATGCCCTTCTTTAAAAAAGAAAAAAAAAATAACAAGATCCCTTTAGTCAAAAGAAAAAAAGAACAAGATCCTTCTTCTATGTTCCGACCATTCACAGCTTGCCATGTCAGTATCCAAAAGTTTGAATAATTTTTTATGTAATGCCCTAAGACTAGGAGTGGGCACGGATCGGATAGTACCATATTTTTTGGTATTTGCAATTTGCTTCGTATCGTACGAATATCTGATTTTCCGATTTGCTTTGCTTCGGAGAAATACGGATATTCGGTTTTACGGATATTCAGAACTTTTTCAAATATTTGTGAATATTTACGGATATCTCATACACCATGTTTTATACATGCATCTAACAAAATTATACATGTTTTTGTTTTTTTTTATATATTCTTATATAATATTAAACCAAAAGTGAAAATTAGTGGAATTATATGTTCCATACTTTTTTATAATAAAATAATCTCTTTTGATAAAACACATAATTTCAGAAAATTATAGTTTTTAGAAAGATTTTATATTCTTTCTTTAATTTAATACATTATATATTTTTATAAATAACACAAATATATGTTGAAGTAAAAATTTATACATATTAAATTGTAGATATTCATTTATTTGTATAAAAATCGGAGCGGATCGGATATTCGCCTTTAAAAATTTTAGTATTTGTGATTTGTTTCGTTTTTAACGGATATTGAATTTTAATATTTGCTTTGCTTCGAAGACTTATGGATATTCGGATTTTTCGGATCGAATCGAAATGAAGAACGAATCGAATCAAATTTAACGGATAAAATGCCCACCCCTACCTAAGACCTAGATAGAACTAGCAGAAGTTTGAATAACTTTGTTCAGTGCCCTGTGCCTTAGGACATGAGTAGTGTCTAGAGAAATGTCACCAAATATTATTTAACTTAAGTTTAATTTTTCACATTTCATATTATAACCTTCATAATCAGGGCAAATATATGTATCCATCACTAGTATAGTTCATACTAGAGAAGCCCTGATTATGAAGATTATATTTTGCATTTTTCATAATGTTTTCCTTTGTCTTGCAAAAACTTGTCTGGATGATAGTATAATATAAGTCCAGAAGCCCAAGTCATATTAACACTTGTTATCGATCTTTTAATACATAATAATCTAGACTTCAATACAATGCTAATTTAGTGAATGTTCCTTTAAAATAGGCTACAAGCGAATTAGCCATATGTTTATATGATATTTTAAATCTATCACGTTTTTATATATGAGATACCTAAAAATCATATATAGTTTAGATTATCTTATTTTTCGCAGTTTAGAGTATATATATATAAGCTTTTTTTTTGTTTTGTTTTTGGCTAGTTTCAGAATAAGTTTGAAATAAAAAAATCCCATAAAATTTTTGATAATGGAAGTTGTGGATATTTGGTGAGAGTCGTGAGTAGTGAGACGGAATATACAATATACAGTTTTTACCTATCCGTAAGGATCCGTATTAATTAATAACATGCTTTGTAATCTAAGCCCTGTTTGGTAAAGAATTGTAGCGTCAGCGTCAACGTCATTGTAAGTTTCTTGAGACTTAAGGATGTGGAGAATAAACGGCAGCGACATCCGCGTCTAACTACGAAGGAAGGCAACTCCAATGAAGTTTTTTTCAGCATCACTAGCATCACCAGAAATACTCAGTAAAATAATCGCAGCGACAAACTTAAAAACAATGGCGTTAATTATAATATTTTCTTTCTCTTTTTAGCCTGTTTTTTAGCCGCTGACCCTGCCGCACACGTCAAGAAAAAGAACATGGCTTATGTTAAATTTGAAACACAACAAACTTCTTAAACAAACCACTTAACCATGGGCGGACCCAAGTGAGAAAGAGAGAGATAATAATGCCCCATCTTCATTTTCTTAAGAAAATAATGAGCTTAAAATTTATTTATTTATATGTCCCTTTAATCTATATATAAGTTACAGTTTTTTTTAAAAAAACAACGTTTTATTCATCTTTCTTCTCTTTTTCAAAGGAGACATCATTTCGAAAACGCATTACAGAACAAAGATGAAGCCAAAAACATACAGGCAACCAGAGGCGGGCCTTTGCTGGATCCACCATTGCAGGCAGCTAAGACTGAAAGTAGACTATTAAAGAAACACTTGTGCAACAACCAAACATAATTGAAATTGGCAAGGGGGTTCGAAGATAATAACGTCAAAGGCTGGAAGTCACGAAACCAAAGATATAGATAGGAAGGAGTAGGGATGAGTGAACGAGTTGAAGATGTCCCATTTGCAACATTTTTTGGTCTAAATAATGAGGCTTTTCCCGTAAAATAAGTTTAACACCCCGACCGTCCACGGCTAATGGGCCACCCACGTCCACTCTCTCAGCCCGTGGACTCCATCTCATCCGACGGTCGGTCCGTTAATTTTTCTGAAGGCTCGAAATCATTGTTTAGTGACCCTGCAATCACCACATGACTTTTCTCCATGCTTTGTCCTCACTCGCACGCTATCATAAATCACTCTTCCCGATAGGTCACACATCCTTTCGTTAATCCAGTTCAAGCACGCTTAACTCTGGAGTTCTTAACGGTTGTATGCCGGAAAAGGTAAGCGCACTTTGATGATATAGGTAGCCAAATCAATTCTCGTAAACCTTTTCACATATCACAACTCCGGATATTACAATAAGATGCATCTCTTTTATCAAAGAAACAACCGGTCGAGATGAAGAAGTATGAATTCTGAAATTTCTTTCTTTCCACAGAACATAAACCTCAGTTTGAAAAACAAGTTTACCATTAACTTGGAGCTTTTTGTTTGTCAATGCTGACCTGAGCCATCTAAGGCAAGTAACAACGGCACTTGGTGGCGAAAAAGGAGCTGAGACAAAGAGTAAATTTCACAATTCCAAAGAGAACGGACATGTGAAGAATAGGTGGTTTCTGGTCTCATCAGAAGAATCACAAAGTGGACATGTAGAAGTAGCATCCTAAAGCTTTCGGTCTGCTATGGGCTTAACTTGCAATTGTTTTACCCTAAAGAGAAAGCAAATTTGTCCAAAAAAAAAAGAGAAAGCAAATTAAACTTAGAAATTTTATGTTCCAAAAAGACGTAGAGATTTTGAAATGTTTATCTCGTAACTGTAAAAGAAATTGATATACAAAATAGTGTCATGTGGGAGGAGGGGCGTGAAGGATGGCTATGCTCCTGATCAGAGGCCTAGAGGGGGAGGAAGCAAGTATCATGTCATCACATGGGAGGTTAAAAGTTGTTTTGTTTACAGCAAAACTAGTTTCAAAATACTAAAACATAAATAGTCCCACCTTTGTAAAAAGGAAAGAAAGAAATAGTCCTACTTTTGTATGCTCATCAGCAAACATTTCTCTTTAATGTCCAATTGATCACACCATCTCCTTGTTTTCTGAATACGTAGCATGCATCTACTCATCATTCTCATCATCTTTCATCCAGGTTAAGTTACATGAATTTCTAATGTAAACCAATTAATGATAACCTGATTGTTACAATTTTGTTCTGATTTTTCTGTATGTCATCATTCAGATCTTTAATATGCATTTTCGAGATGATGGGTATTTAAACGTCAATCTCCTAATATTAAAACAATAGATTAATAGATAAATTTTAAGATTAGATTGGTTATTAATCTGGTTGAACTATATAGATCGGACTATATACCATGTTAAATTACATAAGTTTCTAATAAAAACTAATTTATTATAAGTAAATAGACTCATTTCTGTTATATATATATATATATATATATATATTATTTAAGATCTTTTCTAACTTTCGATATAAAAGATTTTACCTCTAATAATTCATATTTTGCATATCACCATCGTCACCATGTGTTTTTTTTCCCACCATGTGTTTATTTACCAACCAAATCAGATGTTGACGAGCGCAAGTTTTGGTCTAACGCAAGTTCAAAATTATCGGTCTTAGAAAAAGTTCGAGGTAATTAGGCTCGGCATAGATATCGAGGTAACTCATTTCATTTAGAGATATAGATAAATAATCCTAAGCATACACTAGATATCTACTGAGTATACCTGAGTTATACACACACGTGAAATAGATCTTGGACTAAGATAGCCCCTCCCTAGTATCATTTCATTTAGAGATATAGATAAATAATCCTAAGCATACACTAGATATCTACTGAGTATACCTGAGTTATACACACACGTGAAATAGATCTTGGACTAAGATAGCCCCTCCCTAGTGGTCAGGATAGATACCTCATACCGTACGTTCCTCTAAAATGACCTGGTGAAGTCATTGTTTTTATTTTACCCATATCTATAACTGAAACACAAAATCTTCTTGGTTTTACGTAAATGGAATGAATATGGAATTGATTCTCCCATTATGCCTTAAGAAAAAGGCTACTGTCTCAGACCCCTTTTTACATGACAAATTTCAGGAGCACCTACATTTATTTTTACTTTATTTAAATAGTTAATTAAAAATATCTGACTTTTATATTTACAGTAATCAAATAATTGATAATAATATTCTATACTTGGTTTAATCTATTTTTCATCATACTTGTTCCATGATATTTTATATTTTAGTTTTACTTATCATTGTAATTTCGTTTTATTTTAACCTTTTTTGCTAATATTGGTTAATATTATATGCTTTACATTTTATATTAATTAATCACTTATAATTTTACATCTATATTGTATATATTTCAATTAACATATGTAGATGAAGATGTTCACAATCACCTTATAGTTTTAGAATATTTTATATTATTATAAATTTGTCTCTTCGCGAAAATTAATTTAATATATATAGTTTGAATATATTTTTATTGGTATTTTAGTTACATTTTCACAAATATTTTATAGTAAAATTTTAGTATGTTTGTATTGAACTTCTAAAATGCTACTGTCTCTTTCTTTGTGGCACTTTACACCAGTACAATATTATAAAGTCAAGTGATGATATTTTAACGTTCTTTGGTTTATTGGCTGAAATTATAAATCGATTCAACAGTAAATTTTTGTCTTTATATACTTTCTTACTCCTTTTCCTTTTAACTCCGTTTGTTTTTCTAAGCCTATAACAGATTTCAGATGACAATTTACAAATTAGTCTCTGTATATAATGGTGTTCAAAAAAAATGTCTCTGTATATAATGATCTGGTGGTAGTTATCACATATATATACATCACAATCTAAAAGCATCTCCAACTCCACTCCATTACTGCAAAATAGAGTGGAAAATTGAGTACTGAAAAACCAAAAAAGTGATTTATTCCATAAATGGAGTAATGCTATTATTTTTTGTTCATCATTCTATTTTTTGATCGAACAACTACTTGATTGCTTAAATAAAAAGTTTTACACTCCATAGCTGGAGGAGAAGTTTGCAAAGGAGAGAGCTGACTTTGCCACATGATCAGCCTCCAAATTATCTAAGCGGGGAACAAAAGCAAAAGAGATAGTATCAAACAAAGCACTAAAATGATAGATGTCGAACAAGATTCCAAACAGCACTGGTCTTGAATCCTTAGTCTTCAGCATGGAGATGAGAACCTGGGAATCTGACAACACCGTGAGAGATTGGATGTTTGACGATGCAGCTGTCATAACTACAGAACGAAAAGCAATGGCCTCCGCCATTAGAGCTGAGGAGATAAATCGACGGGAAAAGCTGATGGGTGGTGGAGTTCGATGGTCCAAACCATGAAAGATTCCACCAATGCCGCAGATTTCTGTCGTAGGGTTCCAGGCCGCATCAACGTGGCAAGTGGGTCCGAGTATAGGCGCTCGAGCGCATGAGCCTCTAGTACGAGAGAAGGTGGGAGCTTGTGGATCGCTTTCTTTGTTTGTCGCCTGCTGAGCGTTTTGCCATTCTCTAGCATCTTGAATTGATTTGAGTATAACCTCCTGACCTGTAAAACATTTATCTTCAAAACACAACTTATTTCTTGCTTTCCACAAGTTCCAACATATCCAAGGCCATAGCGGGACAGAGAGACCAGTTGGAGGCAGAGCTATCAGCTTAGCTCCATCCAATAAAAACACGGGAAAGGAGGGGGTAAGAGCATCAGGTCTCTCACAAAGAGGAGCAATCTCCCAAACACTAGCCGCAAGGGTACAAGAGAAGAAAACATGGTGCTCATCTTCGATTCCTCCACAACGCTTGCAGGTAAAGGAGGGGAGACCTCTCTTCTCAAGATTGGAGCTAACCGGAATCGCTCCATTGACAACCTTCCACAGGAAATCCTTCAGTTTTGGTGAAGTTTTCTGATTCCATAGGTGTCTCATCCAATCAAATTCACTAGGGAGAGAGAGTGGGCTCTGGTCAGTGTTACAGGCCAAACCATAGCCTGATTTTGTGGAGTAGGAGCCCGTCTTATTTGGAAGCCAGACCAATTCATCCTCAACTGGGGCGGAGCTGGTGATGATTTTCGTGATCAATTCCTCATACTGAGGTAGGTGATGTCGTATACGCTCCATATTCCACTCATTAGTTAGCGGGCATAAGAGGTCACAGACCTTAAGATCAGCGTCGGACTCCGTTGGTGGTCCAATTGGTGCACTTGGGTTGGAGAAAGAGAGCCAAGGATCACTCCAGACTTTGATTCTTTAGCCATCCCCCACGACCCAGCCAAGTCCTTTACGAAGGAGTTTGTGCCCTTCCAGGATGCTCTTCCATCCGTGGGACACCGCCTAGGGGATAGAGCAAGCCATGAAACTAGAGTAGCGCGCGTATTTACCCAGGAGCACTTGAGCTAGTAGAGAGTTCGGTTCTCTGATCAGTCGCCAGCCAATCTTGGCTAACAATGCATCGTTGAAGCTCTCCAAGTCCCGAAAGCCTAGACCTCCCGCATACTTTGGTTTTGTGAGTGTAGTCCAAGCCACCCAACACATTTTCCTTGTCTCCGGGTTGGCATCCCACCAGAACCTTGTGAGAAGGGATTGTATTTGTTTGCATAGAGACTTAGGGAGTTTGAAACAAGACATGGCGTAATTCGGCATAGCCGCTAGCACCGCTTTCAGCAACACTTGCTTTCCAGCTCCCGAAAGGTACCTCGTGGACCAGCTTTTGATTCGTTGCCTTATACGGTCGAGAATATATGCAAATATATCTCTTTTCTTTTTACCGAATAGCTCGGGAATACCTAAGTACTTGCCAATGCCCCCCCTCCGCAGTAATACCAAGCTCGGTTTTAACTCGAGCTTTAACTTCAATAGGGGTTCTGGCCGAGTAAGTAACCGAGGATTTAAGTAGGTTGATGCATTGTCCTGACACAGATTCGTAGCTCTGGATGATCTTTTTTAAAACCGTAACACAAGAGGCTCTCGACTTGGTGAGGAACATAGTATCGTCGGCGAAGAGGAGGTGATTAACCGGTGGGCTTCCTCGTGAGACTTTTATGCCTGGCAAGGTCCCCGCCTCCTGAGCTGCGTTACAGAGATTGGAGAGAACCTCTGTACACAAAATGAAGACGTAAGGGGATAGCGGGTCGCCTTGTCGTATTCACGAGAGGGGGTTACCGAACCTTACGGTGTCCCATTAATCAAGAAAGAGTAGGATACTGATTTAACGCAAGCCATAATCCATGAGATCCACTGCTGGGCAAAACCAAGCTTAGAGAGAACCGCCTCCAAGAAACTCCACTCTATCCGATCATATGTCTTGCTCATGTCGGTTTTAACCGCCATAGCGCAATGTTTCTTAGCTTCTGAGGTTCGCAGGAATTGGATCACTTCATGGGTTATTAGGACGTTGTCCATAATGGCTCGACCGGAGACGAAAGCCGATAGGTTCTTTGAGATGAGCTGAGGCAGGAAGGGATTTAAGCGGCGAGTAAGGACTTCGGCAATGATTTTATAATGTGTATTGCACAGGGCTATCGGGCAGTAGTCGGAGACTTGGCGCGGACCCGTTCCCTTTGGAATCAAGCGTATGCGAGTCTCGTTTTGGTGCGGGTCAAGGAAGCTAGATTCAAAAAATCGCAGTACATCAGAGACAACGTTCTTTTCAATGATGTGCCAGTACGCTTGATAGAATTTAGAAGAAAAGCCATCGGGGCCAGGGGCTTTCCCGCTGTTAATAGAGAAAGTAGCCTCCTTAATCTCTTGGGCTGAAGGTACTCGAGTCAGGATATCGTTCATTTCTGCAGTGACTTTACTCGGGAGTGAGTGGAGTACGAGATCAATGTCCTCGCCACTGGTAGAAGTGAATATATCCTGAAAGTACCTCGAGATTACAGAGGCTATTTCCATTTCCTCAAAAAACTCAGTGCCATGTGCGTCTTCGATCACTGGAAGTGAGTTCTGCATTCGCCGGGTTTGAGTTGCTGCATGGAAGAACCCGGTATTGCGGTCACCATTTTTCAGCCACTGGATACGGCTACGTTGGCTCCAGTATTGCTCTTCTTCCTTATAAGCAGTACTGAGAGACTTGGTAAGTACCTCAATGCGAGGGAGGTCCGGGGAGGGGGACGACAAGGCTGCATCTAACTCTTTTTGCGTCGAGAGGATTTGCAGGTTCGCTTGGGAATGGCGGTCCTTCGTCCACTGGATGATACTCGTCGACACTCATTCAGCTTCCGGTAGAGTCCAGCGGTGAATGGTTCCAGGCTGTTTCAACCAGTGTCGTTACTTCCTCGTTTTCGTCGGAAACGGTTAAAGCGAAAACTCCCTTTTCTTGGGTGTTGAGGAGTTGAAATAGGTCATAAAGGCGGTGATCCGACCCGAACCGGAGGTAACAGCACCTATCCATAGGAAACTTCTCGACCAAGAGCAATTAGCCATCAATCTATCCGTCGAGATCGAATGAAGTGAGAGTAGCGTGCGTCCTCCATGAGAGATGGTCACCGAGTCCATTTTGGGATACACACGATCGGAATTGGTGAAAGAGCCTTCCCAGCTCAGATCCGCCTACCTTTTCCGTATTATCCAGGATCTCGTTAAAGTCTCGATAGGAGCGGTAAGTCTCTATTCTCTACTACGTAACATGATTCCAAAAGGTGCTCTGTTCTGCGGGGAGCACCATAGATGAAAGAGACACGGAGGACGAACCTTTAAAGGATACCTTGGTATCAATGATGTTTGGCGCAGATTCGAGGATGTCTATAGCGATATCGTCTTTCCAGAGAAGGGTGAGGCCGCTGCTGGCACCAACCGGTGGGATAGAGAAGTAGTGCTGGTATGGTAGTGAATGGAGCTTCTTTTGATGAAGTCGTCATCGTTTTAGTCTCCATGAGGAACATAATGTCGAGAGATGGATTTTGAAATCTCCTTTATTCGGTCGAATTGTGAAGGAGTTCCCCAGCCCTTGACAATTCCATGACAGTATCGCTAAGGAAGAGAGGGAGGAGGGGACCGAAAACCCGGTCCGAGACTCCTCTTAGTCGGTATAGGCACCGTAGAAGCTTGCTTTCCTGTGTTTCCGCGAGTACTAGGACCCGCCTTATCTCCCTTTTTAGTTGTTTTCTCAGGGCAGATCTTCTTCCGTGGAGGGTTTGATGTGCGAATGACATTCGATTTGCGGACGCTGACTCCCTGAATAGGGCTTTGAGGCACCTTCTTACGTCCGCCGGTCTTTGTAGTCTATGTAGCCTTTCGCTTAGTTCCCTGGTTACTAGGCACAGGATCCTCAATCGTGGGAATGGGAGTAGGTAAAGTATTGGTATCGCCCAGCACCGCGTTCGTTCTCTACTACCCT
Source organism: Brassica nigra (assembly GCA_016432835.1). Taxonomy (NCBI): domain Eukaryota; kingdom Viridiplantae; phylum Streptophyta; class Magnoliopsida; order Brassicales; family Brassicaceae; genus Brassica; species Brassica nigra. Next base: position 21,107,249 of record CM028247.1, on the reverse strand, counting down.
GAGAAGCTAGGCCACCGAGCCTCTTCAGCGCCGAGTTACGGGTAGCTCTCTCTCTGATCTCGGAGACCAAGTTCGATCCCGGTTGGAGAGTATCATCCATCTGGATTTCCACATCCAAGAGTCTCCCAGAGTCACCACTTAGAGTGCTTCTCCTCTCGAGTATATCCCTTAGATCGGGGGCTGCCACTCTTTCAAGAGCAGAGCGACGCTCCTGGGAGTGGGTAGCGGAAGGTTCCTGGCCGACCACTTGAGCATTCATTCTGACATCCATGGTTGTTTCCGGGGAGGGAGTGAAGATCTGATCAGACTCATCTCTTCGGGATACCGAGCGAGATGGAGTTCTTGCATTCGAAGTTGCAGAGATGTCATGATGGTTCGTAGCAGGACGTTGGTATCTCTGAGATTGATAGGATCGAGAGAGGTGTGACTCTCCTCGGGGAATATACTCCATACGAGGTCGTTGGTGATGAGGAGGCTGGGCTCTGTTCCCCGATGAAAGTCTAGAGGCCATCGAGTCTTTAGACCGATTTGAAGCAGGTTGTCTCCGGTGCTCTGTTGATTCTCTATGGTCAGAGTAATGGGTATCCTGTCGCCTGGGAGCTTGGCTCTCCTGTCGCACCGATTGACGGTTTTTTGGGAGTCTGTAGCCACGCCTGTCATCATGGCGTCTTTTCTCCGCTTCCATGCGCTCTAGAGCTAGCGCCTGTGTAATCTCCAGTTTCCTATCCTTAGCTGGTGGATCATGCCGCGATCGCCGCAGACAGTCGTTTTCCTCGTGGAACAGAGAGAAAGATGTGAAGCAATGCTTCTCGATTTTCAGGTATTCAAACTCCACCTCAGTCACTTCCCCCGACGGTAGTTGGATCTCCAATGTCATTTCAAGAGGTCGGAGTCCATTCATATCCACTTGGATACGCGCATCCTTGACATCATAGGAGTTAACATGTCCCAGGGATCTGCCAATAGTATCAAGGGCCTTATCGAGCCAGTAATGTAGCGGAACTCCATGGATCCGAATCCAGAAGGATATGTTTGACGGGAAGGACGGTGAGATTATAGGTTCTCACCTCTGAAGAATTAGCATCCATTTCTTGTGGTGGTAGGGTCCTTTTGCGAGGACTGCATTGAGGTCGTTTTCTGACTCAAATCTGAATTGAAAGAGTTCAGGTCCTAAGTCGTGTCCCTCCACCCTGCCTTCTAGATTCTATATTTGAGGCATACGTACTATTACCGCCCGTGGGTGTTGAATTTTAGGGTTTGTAACCCTTCCAATAAGAGTAAGGTGATTATCAGCTATAAGAGTCTCACTGTTTCCCTCCGGTATCTTAATAGGGGAGCGTTTTTGTGGAGACCGGGGGGTCGCTGTCCTCTTTTCTTTGTCAGAGCGAGAAAAACGTCGAGACATCGTAGTCGGTGGTCTCTTTAACAGAGTAAATGCTGTGAGCTTGAGCAGGGATTAATGTAGATGGAGTAGTTATGAATTTCGTCGGTTGGTGAAAGTAAGCAGTAGCGGTTGCAAGAAGGATTGAAATAAATGAGGTTATAACAACCTAAGAGTGGAGAGAGATCTCAGTACGATAGGGATTCTTCCACAACAACCTTCGCATTTACTGAGGACAGATGAGTGACGAAGAAGGATGAAGACTTGTGGAAGACGGCATCAACGGCTGAACAAACTGAGGGAAACTTCATGGCGGCTCAGGGGAACCCTGGCTGGCCCTCCGACGACGGTCGGGGGCGGAACCCGGCGTAGGTTAGTTTTATAGACCGAAGGACAAAGAAGTAGATCTATGGACCGCTGGTTACTTACCGAAAAAGAGGGAATATTCGAAAAATAGTTGAGAAAAAAGTGGGACTTTTACTAAAACGGAAAAATAGCCAAGGGGTAAAGCAGAGATGGTTGCAAAGAGATAAAAGTCAACCACCAATCTCAGAAAACCTGCTTGGGAGCTTTTCCTAGAGAGAGAAGCTAAAAAAAAAGAAACTCGTTCATCATTCTATTTTCCATTTTATTTTGCAGTATAATATGGAATTAGGTCGGAGATACTCAAATAAATTGTATATCACGTGACTGTTATCCAAGACTCCAATTCTAAACCACTGCTCTTTCTTTTGCACTTGTCTTCGTCATACCAACAACTCAATTTAAATTTATTGTATTACTCTCTATTCATCTCCTTCTCTCTCGTTAAAAGTGGTCCTAGCCCTCTATATAACACCGTTTTTTCTTCTCCTTTCTTCTCCCTTTCTTTTAACAAACACAAACAACTATACTTCTTCTCTAACCAACAACGATCAAGAAAAGAGAGTGTTTTCTAGGATTCACATATATTCCAAATCTCTACAAAAAGTTTAAATTAAAATGTCGTCTAGCAGGAGGTCGAGACAAGCAAGCTCATCATCGAGGATTAGCGATGATCAGATCACTGATCTTATCTCAAAGCTCCGACAGTCTATTCCAGAGATTCGCCAGAACCGTCGTTCCAACACGGTAATTAAAACATTGTTAGAAGTTACTATATACTCTATCTTCTATGTACATAAGTTTCAATTTTATGATACGATACTTAATTTACTTAGGGTACTTACTATGTTTAATAGACACTCACATTTACAACATGTTGGAACAGTTCCCTAGCTATAGTCATAATATAGTAATTACGTGTGGGAGATTGCAATTTGAAGTCTCTAAAAGAGTTTTGACCATTAACCGGACTTTGAGGAGAGGGGAACAGATTTCCCCTAACTTTAGCATTAAGCTAATTCTAATTAATTTTACCTATATTTTTGATTATATGCATTGAATGTGATACGACTATATTGCTTCACGGGCTATCAATTCAATACATTTATGTACAGAACCGACTTGTTCTTTTCGTATTAGTTATTTAGTTAACTTGGTCTCTATAAAAACAAGAAAAAGACGAACTTGAGAAAGAAAGAAGGAAGAGGCCGGTTCTATAAACGGAAGCATCTTTTTCGTTTAGTACACGTCAGTACTTTGATTTTTCTCTCAATGCTAAACAATGTGTTAGTTTCTGTTTTAATTTTATAAGTTATGAGGATTTATCTTAAACTTATTTTTATGACAATGCATGAGCATGATATTGTAGTATGCATAACAATAAGATCTATATCTTACTAAGACTTGCTTTGAATATATAATTTGATTTCTGACTATAAAGATGTACATTCTTTAAAATATACAGGTATCCGCATCGAAGGTTTTACAAGAGACTTGCAATTACATAAGAAACTTGAACAAAGAAGCCGATGATCTCAGTGATCGTCTGTCTCAGCTTCTGGAAACCATTGATCCCAGTAGCCCACAAGCAGCCATTATTAGGAGCTTGATTAATGAATAACTAAGACATATGCTGATAAATTCTGCTTTATATATCATTTTATAATCTCGTTGTGAGGATTATCCATCAGGGTTTCGTCCTATTACCTATTATATGTTTCTTATATTACAAGTCAAGGTAGCTAGGGCTATATTTGACCCCTCTTTTGGTTTAACATCATGCATGCAACTATTACGCCTTAATTATAATAAATCACATTTTAAATTATTAATTAGTTTAATTTTATACTGCAGCTTATTTATTTTAATGTATCATGTATGTGTGTTCATTTGTATGTCCTTGTTAGACAAATGAAACAAATGGGAGATCGTCACTAACCAAAAATCAAACTTAACTCAAAACATGTGTAGAATGATTCAAACCCTAAGTAACTTCATTACAAGATTCGTACAGAGAAATCTCAACCAGTAAACCACTATAGCTTCGTTATTTTCGACGTAAAACGTAAATAATAACATGAACAGAAAACAATCGGCCGAATGGCAGTTTTGTCGGTATAAGTTATCAGATGTTGGTTGACAAAAAAAAAGTTCAGATGTTGTATAGGTAGTTTTTTCTTCTTTTTTTTTGGCGGTTCTCATTTAATTTGTAAATAATGTGCGACTCCTCGACCAAAAGTAAGATGTGAGCTCTTTGGTCGAAATATCAAGTGGCAGGATCACACGAATCTTGCTTATTAATGCTGCAATAAGGACATGATAACGTAAGGCGATTTTTAGCAAAATATAAAGTATAATTAGTACAGATTTACAATAACTTAAATCAAATCTTAAAAGGAGTTTGTCGTCTTTTGTGAACAGATGTGAAAAATAAATGACGTTATTATTAAATTTGTCGGCGGATTGGGATCATAAGCCACAAATTTTGCATAAATTAGCGTCGTGATAATTAAGTAATTTTCGCAAGTGATAAACAATTACATGAATACATGTAACTAACAAGACATGGATGTAAGAGCTCCAGCAATGGTTCTACCATTTAAAAAATATATATATATATATATATTAATATTAGTATTTAATTATGGAATTCTTGATTTTATGAGAAACTCACCCAAAATTTATAAGCAGATATTTTGAATTAAATTTTCCATAAAATTAAAAATCTTATAAATTAATATTAATATATACATATATGTATTTTGAAAACCCTAAAGCTGGAACCTCCATTGGAGGTGTTCTAAATGTGTCTGTAACACAATCTTCTTTCACAACGAACCAATGTTTAAAGAATGTGTGGACTTCCTACTCGTCAGCTTATGAATATACTATCTGTTACTACATTATAATTCTGCATACATTTTCTTTTATTACTGAATCACTAAAAGGTAGTAGTTGCCGTAAAATATTCTTAAATCAACTTTTTAGCGTTTTTGTTCAAAGAAACGGTAAAGTAGTTAATCAGTTGAGTGTGGATATGATTATGTAGCTTAACAACTAACGAGAAACTTCACCAAGAAAATATAGGAAATGGAGACCTACTGACATGAACCTTTGACTTTCTAGGTTAGTTAAATATTTGATAAAGTAATTAGCTAAAGTAGAATTTTCTTAGATTATTTTGAAGGACATAAAGTTTTGGATTTGGACCTAAAGTTTTCCAACGGGTAATCAAAGTAACTATACCTGAAATGATTTCTCTACTGTTCACACCGACTAATATCAATTGCTCTATATTTTATTGTATCATGCAAAAGGCTTTGAAAAGATCTGCAATTGTATCTAATATTCGAACAAAATTATAAATTCCTACAGTAAAGTTGGTTGTGCGTGGGGATGGAAACCTATATGGTCCCTTTCAACTTGTACCTGCATTAAATTTGATACCTATATTTACATGTTTATATATACATGAATTGTGTCATTTATTTGGGTCAAATTTTATATATATGAATTATATCATATTATAGTAATATAAGTGTGAGTTTTGTAAATTCGTTTCCATACCTTGAATTTTAGATTAGAAAATTTCCATATATATTGATGTTTTTGTAACAAGGGTTTATAAAATATATTGATGTTTTGCTCGTTTTTATGCAAATACAATAAAATAAAGAGAAATTCTAACTGTGACTAAAAAAAAAAAAATTCTAACTGTTATTATATGGTGAACTTTATATCGTAAAATAAGTTAATAATTATTCAATGTGTACGGTTTAACTCGGATAAATGTCTGATAATGTCCGCATAAAGAGAAAAAGTGTATAGTTAAAATCAGTTAGTCATATGTTTATTAAATACAGTAACTACCAAACACTAACTGTGTGGTGCATGCACAATCAATATGCTCCAAAAAATCAAAAAGATGTTTGAATATTTGTTCAGACTTCAGAGTATCCGATTTAAACGTTGAATAATTATCATAGTTAATGGCGACTATAAAATATGGATACTAAGAGCAACCTTGACGGTTAGGCTCTAAAAATGGTTTAAAAGGAAATATCATTATTCTAATTTGTTTTGCTTAAATAATAAAGATGAAATACCTAAATCATTGATATATTGACAAGTGGAAGCAACAGTTACATGGAATTTCTTCCCGGTGGCAATTTAGGAACCGATTGATGTATTTTGTGAAAACATTTATTTTCTTTATTTTCTTTTAATCTTTCGAAACTGGTCTCAACCCCTTGTTGGATACTCCCTCCGTTCCTAAATGTAAGATGTTTAGATAAAAACACACATATTAAGAAAATTAACTTTTGTACAGAAAGTAGTATTGAAACTATAATTGATGATATTCAACCAATTATAAAAATCGATTATTAAATACGATTGGCTACACAGTTTTTAATAAAGTAAAAATTACCTAGAAATTTGAAAACATCTTATATATTAGAACATCATATTATTTTTAAACATCCTACATTTAGGAACGGAGGGAGTATGCTCTAAGGTGGAATGTTAAGATATAATTATATAAATAAGACACAGAAATATACTATGGTATCCGACTGAAAAACATTGTCTTGAAGTTTTCAAAACATATGTTTACGTAATTGATGGATCATAAAATAGTGAATATTGCCCTGCCCTACACTTTTATTGCAACTACCGACATATTGTTCTTATTGGACAAAGGAAACATCTACATTTCTCGTTTGTTTTCCTTTTGTGTTTTCTCCTTTTATTTAGTAAAATACATAACAAAAATGAAAAGTAAAAATTTAAAACGGAGAGAAAAGAGAAATGAACAGAGTTTACATCACAGTTAAGTGCATTTCATCTTTATTCCACAATTTACTGCAAAACGAAATAAAAAATAAATAATAAACAAATAAAAAATAATTACTCCATAAATAAAGTAATGATATTTTTGTTTGTTCATTACTCTGTTTGCCATTCAATTTTACAGTAAATTATGGAGTGGTATTAGAAATGTTGTAAGATAGTTATCACCGTTTAACCGTATTATCAAAAAAGACATTCACTATAGTATCTCTTTGTCCATTTCCACATTTTTCGCGTTATTTGACTTTTCAAACCTAATTTGTAATTATATCCAATAAACAAAAATAACTATGATCGATTGGATAGCAAATAGCAAAAGCAAATAGAACACTTCTAAAACTTATGTTAGTCAGATATTAACCAGATACATGCATGTTAACTATATATCAATGCCACATAGTAAAACAAAATTTGTTTTAAGTGATTTCTTTCATCTGTAATGAATCTTAACTGTTTTAGCCTTCCCTTCAACCTATGAGGTGCTAAGGGGAAGCGACGAAGAAACCTAGGTTAAATCTGAGCCTGTTTTTTAGTATTAAAATCTCATTCAAATTTAAATGTTAGAAAGAAGCCCACACGAAACTATTATAGCCTAAACTCACCGTTTCAATAGAAGTGCCAGGTGTCAATTTTTCCCTCTATAGAGAGAAAAATTCTACTTTATTATGTAAGAATTTATGGCTAAACTTTAATAATTCACTTCTTAAGAAAATAAAAGATGACATTAAAAAATAATTTTTCGATTAGAATTGCGTATAAACATAATCATAAAAATTAAACGATGATAATTTTTTAAAACAAGGATGGGTTATACATTGTGCTGGGCTACAAAACAGAAGTCGTAAACCATTAATGATTTATGGGGTCGCATGAGGGTCCAAATAATTAGACCCATTCACACGCGTAAACTGAAATAAGGAAATTAAAAAGGCGCGTAACTATGCTGCGGTTGAGAACTAAACACCTTTTATGGGTCTCGCAGCTAAAGCCACCTAGTAGCGAAATGGTAGCCCATATACACAAACAATCAAGCCCACTAGCACAAATTGTGTGTTAGCATCGTTGAATAACATTTAAAGCATATTAATTGTTTGTTCTTCCTCGTAGACCTCCATTGTTTTTTTTTTTTTTGAAACTTTCGTAGACCTCCATCGTTTCCACGGGCAACTACGAATTTGAACTCAGACTAATATTTATTTTGGATTGAGTTTCCCATAGAATAATAGACTCCACAGTTATATATACATATATATAATATATACATACATATATATGAAAGTTTAGAACTCCAATGGTTAGAACCTTCTATTGGAAGTGCTCTAAAGAGTTTATTTTTTCTTACAAAGTGGCTCACTTGAGACTTGAGAGTCGAACAAGAATGGGATCTACAAGTTGAGAGTAGAAACTAAACAAACATCATGGATGTTTTATATAGTATCCAGTCAATTTGTTTTCTGTTAATTAAGATAAGGAACACGATTTATGGCACTACGTTAATAAGAGATCATAAATATATTCTTACATGACTGGGTCAATAAATAACATAAAAGAAAAGAGGATGAAACAAAAACCCGTTTTCATGCAACCAAGTCAATAAACCCGTTAAATATTAAGTATTTTAAGAAAATTGAAGAGTGAGACGTGAAGTATCCCAAGAAAGAGGCAGAGAGAAGGAAAGGAAGCAGAGCACATGGGAGCAGTGGAGCTAGTTGGAGAAGCTTCAGGTCATATATTTATATTTTGTTTATACAATAACTCAAAAACATTCAATAATTTTCTGCAACAAAAGCATATTGCCAAAGAGGATAGATAGAGATAGATAGGTGTTATTGTATTAATACTCTTTTCAAATCCTCCCAATACAAGCATGTGAAAGACCTTGTTGTAGGACAGGTCTGTAGCACTATGTTGTAGGACCCATTCTAAATTTATATTTAAAATACTATATTAAAATATAGTGTACCATATACTAACAAATAAAGAATAATATTTGTTTAAATATTTGATACTGCGAAAGCCACCACATAGATATGACAATTGGGAAACGCTAGTGGTGGGTCTCTCTATATTTCACATCTACCTTGGATACTCACAAAAAAAAAACTCTTACCAACAAAATATAGTTGAGTGAAAGAAAGAGCATCTACATCATCATTTTGCCAATCAACATTTCGATTATCGCATAAAATATTCTTACATTATATTGACATAAAAGATATGTATACTATCTGATCTATTGAAAGTTAAATAAAAAAAGAAAGTATTTTTTAAAAATATTATCTGATATATTTCGGTAGCTTTTCTTATGTAATCCAACTTAGTGTGATCCAAATTGTAAAGTTTGACCTTGACATCTTATCTGAAAACTAAAACAATATAGGAGGTTTCAGTGGTCTTATGTAAATCGAAACCAGTGGAAGAATTAGTTCTTAACGTAAATCCATTTATAGCAGACTCAGTTGTATTTTAAGTTTTTAACATAAAACTTGTGTTCTAACATAAACAAAATCTAAAAAAGGTGAAAGAATGGTTCGCTTTGTGCTCACCAAAGTCTAAAAAATATAATTATACAAAGAGATTTCTAAAAAGTAAAATACTTATTTTGATCCAAATTTATAAACATAGTTTAGTCTTTTATAACTTATATGTTTGAAATTCTGGATGTATTTATTTCTTGATAAAGTTTAATTAGTTATTTATTAACTTGAATCTAAAATAGTAAAGATTATACGTTTGGTTATGTTAGAAAATACGTTGGTCGGTGCGTCCTGTGGCATGTACCTGGCAAGAAGAACACATATGCGTTTAAGCTGTACTGTGGAATGTTCTTCAAAAATCAATTAGTGTGCCGGTTGTAAAAAATTTGAGTCATATTAAGAAAATTAATATATGTAAGCGATAGTACGTACAAACTAATATTAAATTTGAGAAATTCAAGAATATACAACCGGTGATCTACGCACAAGCAAACATTATGAAACAGATTACAGTTAGAAATTTTTAAAAATTATAAACTTAGATATTTGGGGAGTAGAGTATAATTTATAAATATGGATTACACCTGAAAAATTAAAATCCATGCCCGATATTCAATTATAATGGACTTAATCAATTAATTTGTTTGAGCCACTCCGACGCTATTAGCTAGTTATGTCACAATCTTTTTTTTTTGTAAAGAGTGATGACAGTCTTCCTAATGCCACGCCTATATTCGAGGATTAAAAAGTAATGTGTGTCATCATTTCTTAAGGTTCCAAAACGTTCACTGATTATTTTCATGATCTCCATTATTAGATTCTTCGAACTAATATTTAGACGAAACTCAAGATCTAACAGTGACTCTTAGGATAGTAATTGGGTGACAAATCAATTAATACAACTGAGAAATGTCAAATCAATATGTATTAGTGGTTTTGTAGTTGTATATATGTATAAGCTAAGATGTATGTTCAGCAAAATAATAACAATATATGGGTTCGAATAGTAACATGCAGGAGACTACGAAATAACTTTGGCACATCCCTAATAGTAAGAAAAACATATAAATATACAAGTTATCTAGAGATTTTTGTTACTATTAAATGTGATGCGGTTGCAAACATCTAGAGCCTATATATATGCATGTATGTGTGTATATGTCAAAGATCCATGTGATATTAATATTTCAAATTTTAAATTTCCCAAGTGTCCTATACAAGTTAAATGAAAAGAAAGATTAGCATATGCCCTAGAGCTTAAATGGTATAAAGGGTGGGACCTATACAACGTCTCATGAACTTATCTCTTCATTCGTCTTCTCCTTCTTCTCACTAAATTCTCTCTCACAAGAAAACTTCTAGATCTTGTGTTCTTGACCTCCAAACAAGTTCTTGATCTAAATACCTAAGATTGACAAGCGCACAATTCCTCAGGAAATTAATCACTGGTCGCTTTGCGTGTGTGCATAGACATATATGTATATGTATGAGGAGGAAAGGAACAATATTGTAAATAATCAAGAAGGACTGAGATTGGAGATGGCCTTTCCACAGCATGGATTCATGTTTCAGCAGCTCCATGAAGACAATGCTCATCACTTAACTTCCCCTAATTCTCTCCCTTCTTGCCCTCCTCACCTCTTCTATGGTAAGTTCCTCCTCTCTCTCTCTATACACACGCATGTTTTTTTTAGTGTGAAAAGGGTTAAGAAAAAGTGGCAATTTTTGTTGTCTTTGTTTTGGTGTAGGAGGAGGAGGAGGGAACTACATGATGAACAGATCGATGTCGTTCACGGGAGTATCAGATCACCATCATCTAACTCAAAAAAGCCCGACCACGACGAACATGAATGATCAGGACCAGGTAGGCGAGGAAGACAATCTATCAGATGATGGGTCCCATATGATGTTAGGAGAGAAGAAGAAGAGGCTCAGTTTAGAGCAAGTTATGGCATTAGAGAAGAGCTTCGAGCTAGGGAACAAGCTGGAGCCAGAGAGGAAGATGCAGCTGGCTAAGGCTTTAGGGTTGCAGCCCAGGCAGATAGCGATATGGTTCCAGAACAGGAGAGCTAGGTGGAAGACAAAGCAGCTCGAAAGAGACTATGATTCTCTGAAGAAACAGTTTGATGTTTTGAAATCGGACAATGATTCTCTTCTAGCCAACAACAAGCAACTACATGCTGAGGTATATTTTACAAATAATTCTCCTAGTATTTCATCACGCTATTTCTAAAAGCTAACGATTTTCTATTAAACTAATATGAACATTTTTAACAAGCCATAAACTATGTATATATCTTGGTGTGTCTGATAGTTTGTAGAATTTTAGTTATGAACTATTGTCGTCATTCATCAAGCGCATACAAAAGGTAAATCTTTATGGATCAACACGTAGTTAGCGATCTTAGACTGGCTTTAATTTTTAAAAATATAATACGATAAAAATGCAATTAGATTGCTGACAGGCTCTTGATCCAACGCAAGATGTTTGTCAAAAGACATTAATTATACATTTTTAATTACAGATAAAGATTCTTATATAATAAATTTATAAAATTCCCATGTGCTTGTGGAGTTGACATTTATGATAAGTTATATTTTAGTTGTAATAATATATATACTTTCTAGTTTACGTGTGCTGATATTATTACACAAAACAGTTAATGGCATTGAAGAAACACGACCACAAAGATTCAACAAAGATCAAGAGAGAAATGGCAGAAGCTTCATGGAGCAACAATGCAAGCACAGAAAATAATAATAACAATTCAGATACAAATCATGTAAACATGATCAAAGATCTTTTCCCTTCTTCAATCCGATCCGCGACTACGACCACGACCTCGGCCCATATTGATCAGCAGATGGGTCAAGATCAAGGATTTTGCAATATGTTCAATGGTATTGATGACACGACGTCGGCTAGTTACTGGACATGGCCTGACCAGCAGCAGCAACATCACAATCATCATCATTTCAATTGATTATATTGTCCAAGAAGAACATCACAAACCTGTTCAACATCATCATCATACTCATCTTGATATCATTATCATCATCAAACGAAATTGCGTAGATTTTTGTTCTTAATTGAGTATTTTAAATTATTTGGCACTGTTTCAAATTAAATCACGTTGGTTCTTTACCCGTTTTTGTTGTTTCTTTTGGATTTGTAGAAAATTGGTGTATAGGGGATATTCAGCAAAATTTTATAATGATTCTTGTTAATTACTTTAATTGGAATAAATATTTTTCTCTCTTCCGAAATAATTTTCGATGCTATATGAAATGTATATATATATATATACAAAGCACTATACTAACTTATAATTGAAACATGTAATTAGGGGTGGGCATTTTATCCGTTAAATTTGATTCGATTCGTTATTCGTTTCGATTTGATCCGAAAAATCCGAATATCCGTAAGTCTTCGAAGCAAAGCAAATATTAAAAATCAATATCCGTTAAAAACGAAGCAAATCACAAATACTAAAATTTTTAAAGGTGAATATCCGCTCCGGTTTTTATACAAATAAATGAATATCTACAATTAAATATGTATAAATTTTACTTTAACATATATTTGTGTTATTTATAAAATATATAATATATTAAATTAAGGAAAGAATATAAAATCTTTCTAAAACTATAATTTTCTAAAATTCTGTGTTTTATCAAAAATATTATTTTATTATAAAAAAAGTATGGAACATATAATTTCACTAATTTTCACTTTTGGTTTAATATTATGTAAGAATATTTTTAAAAAAACATGTATAATTTTGTTAGATTTACGTGTATAAAATATGGTGTACGAGATATCCGTAAATATTCGCAAATATTTAAAAAAGTTCCGAATATCCGGAAAACCGAATATCCGTATTTCTCCGAAGCAAAGCAAATCGGAAAATCAGATATTCGTAAGATACGAAGCAAATCGCAAATACCAAAAAAATATGGTACTATCTGATCCGTGCCCACCCCTACATGTAATTAGAGGTTTTTGTCGGTAATGGTTAAATCTGGCTGACAAAAAGCTTGTTAAATGTTAATCGCATAACATCTTTTTTATCCGCTAAATTTGGAAATAGTTTTTCGTTGCTAAAGTTCAGCTTAATAATCAAAGTTTTTGTTGAAGTGAATGGGTCTATTTAAAATGATTTTTGTTAAGTAAAGAACAGAGGTAAAAATAAAATAACAAAAACATATGAAACTGCAGATGCATGTTCGACGAAAAAGATTTATAAAAATAATCAGATGCATGTGCCTTCGAGTTGGATTCCAGTTCTGTCATTGACACAACATGAACCATGAAATATATATTATCTGTATTTTCCATATACCTTTAATTTTATGTGAAGTGATCGCGTGTGTGTACGTGTGTCTTTATATCAAATATATAAAAAATATTTCTCTAAATAATTGTTCCGGTAAAAGTTTGAAAAATCTATATCGGCTATTTTACTTAGGTTTTGAATAAATATACATCGACTCTTGAGCGCAAGGGTATAGCCGTATAGTGTACTACGAGACCAACAAGAAGTGTAAAATGTATTTTTTCTAGTAAAATGTAAATTATTGTTAACAATTATGACAATAGTGATTACAAAAAAAAATTATGATAATATTGATAGTGGTATGGTAATTGGTAGATGAGGAAGATTACTGGAAGCACATATTCCAAAGACGAAGAAGAAAAGTCCAAAAAGAGAACAGATTCGAAACAGTGTTTAGGAGAATCGTTCAGTCATCTAGCTAGCTTTTCGGATCTTTCGATGCTTTTGGATTTTTTTCCTATTAATAAAATTAAATTATAACCAAAAATAAACACATATTTTGTTATCACACAAGAAAACAAATAGAGTACCAAATATTTCTCTTCTTTGTGGGCTCTCCATGTGACCTCACTGCCACCACCACTTCACTTCTTCTCCCACAGAAACTGAAACTTGCGATCGTGAAAGTTTTAGTTTAGCCGCAGTAGCGGTCCTGAGGGGAAGCGGTGGAAGCACGGGCTTCCGGTCTTTTTTTCAATGGGTAACATTTCGGCCGACATTTACTATAAGTTCTCTAGTAGTCCAGCGGTTTTAGTATTTCTTTTCTTTTAGGAAAGGTATTTAGTTCGAATCTTCATGCCATAATTTCATGTTTTAGACATTTATCGAATTTTTTATCAATTAACAGGCCTTAATTATTTTTAGTTGCTTCTGGTCTTATTATTCTCAGGTCCGGCACTAGCCGAATCATCTAAAACCACACAATATACATTTATGTGATAAATTCACTCAGTGTGTCCGTATGGTGTAGCAGTTTCCGATTAATTCAATATGATATAAATTGGAGAGAATTTTTTCATCGAAGAATCAGAAACGCACTGTTTTTGTGGAACAAAAGTTATTGAAAATTCTATATAGTCAGATCCTAAAATCATTTGCCAACTGCAGTAATCTATATATTCAGATACTGTTCGATACGTATACGTACTTACATACGTAATTTATGGAATATATAGCTTGATGATGGCATGTGAGACCATGGGGTCGTCATATGTTTTATATGGTTGTATAATATTTTTGGTGGAGTGAGTGCACATGCTTATGTTGATGGATTATGGATAGGTCAACTGATAAATTCTCTGTTTTCTATCATTTGATTTGTGAACACCGTCACAGTATATGAATTAACTGACCCGCCATAATCGGATTTAAATGTACTTTAATATGATCTTAATAGTTTGAAATATAGGATCACATTCAAATATTGATATTTCTTTGTTACCACCATTTTATGACAAAATCTTATGCACACTTCTGTCATACTCATTAAGCATATATTTTGAAATAAATGAGTTAACCTTCTAAAGAAAAATGAGAGTAGGTGCGAGTTTTGTGTGTAATTTTTTCGAGTGGAGAAAGTCCATGCTCACGAGCGAAGTTTCAACATAAATACGCCCCCAAAAGTAATTTGTACTTGATTACTGTACGAGTGAGTATACTTCAAAATTATGATTTCGATAAATAAGACGTCAAGATTCTTAATAACACTTGGCGCATGCGTGTGAGCATCTTCTTGACATTGATAATTTTTTTGACATTGGCATTGATAGTTGTTAATGTGGCACTTTTTTTTTGATGCAAAATGGCTCTTGGACACAACTGTTACACCCTTCTAGGTCTTGACAAAAAAAAAAAATTTCTATGTGATCTTCTTTGGTTACGGACATATGGTTAACATTATGACACTGCGGTTCACATTTTACCTATGACATGAAATTCATAGCCAAAACTGCATACTAAATCCGAAAAGTATTGTTTCAAACTTATGCATAAACTACGTACATATGAATTAATCACGTACGTTATAGTTTCATGAGATTTGAAATATCGCGAGCTGTTACAAACTTACAATCTAGTTTCTTCGTCGTGAATATTGATTACAATAGTTTAAAAATTTACTTTATGAAACAATAGAAAACCTGAAGAGCATATTGTGTTTGTAGTTTTTCCCTGGTTCAACAATCTGTGAAGGAAACTTCGGATTATTTACTGAATCTGGATAACTTTGTGTTTCTAGACATAATCCCGCGAAAGCTTGGTATACCGCCCCATTCTTCCCCTTGATGTCCTTTAACATTCCTCCGGTATAGAACTGCAAACCGGGTTGGTTTGCGGATAACTCCATTTTTCTTCCCGATTTCTTATCCACGAGTTCCACTATTTTCCTCATCTTATCCGCCTTACCGTCTAAGCAATAATTAATATCATATCTACAAAGAAAAAAATCAACAATTACAGGGATGTATACCATTTTTTTTTTCAAGGATGTATACCATTAGATAACTAGGAGAAAAGTTAAAAAAAAAACTGGAGAAAAGTATATGTACTCACCCTGTTTTAAGATCCTTCATGTTATCTTTAATATGACGGGGTTGGAGAAAATCATACGGTGTTCCTTTCACCGGGGATATTTGTCCGGTGGGAATGAGTTCGCCGTCGACGGGTGTGTACCTTGAGCCTAGGATCTGTATTTCTTCAGACAAAATATCTCCGGAGTTATGACCACCAAGATTCCAATAAGTATGATGAGCTAAGTTCACCGGAGTTGCTTTATCTTTAGGCTTTGCCTTCATCACCACACTTAATTCATTGTCTTTGACAAGTTTATATGTCACTGTGACAATGAGTTCTCCTGGAAACCCTATTGATACATAAAAGAAACAAATAAACTAGTGATCATTAAATTTTCCTTACGAATATATATTTTTTAAGAAATCGGGTGAAAATTAATGAAACAGTTGAAAAGAAGGGGGACCTTGATCACCATCAGGACTTGTGTAAGTGAATACAATGTGAGGTTTCTTGCCATCATACTTGTGTTTTTTAACTGCCCAGACAACATCGCCAAACCCTCTTTTCCCACCTAAAATAAACGTCAATTATATTCAGTAATCAGAACTAATTGATTTCTAATATGTTATAGTACTCGTAAGTCGTAACCAATTGCTCGTAACTTATTACCATGAAGTGTGTTTTTGCCATCGTTGGCACTAGTCTTGTACTCTTTTCCATTCAATTTGAAATGGGCCTTTCCTATTCTATTCGCTACTCGGCCCACGGTTGCCCCAAAATAGACCTTATCGGTCTGAGTTGCAAACAAAGTTAGTTTATTAATGGGATTTAGCATAGTAAAAGCAAAATTAAATTGTGGTAAAAAGAAGAAAATTCATAGTAAAATAAAATCAAACAGGATTTTTTTTTTGTACGCACCTTATAGCTTTTGACGCTATCATAACCAAGAACAATATCACCACTTTTTCCTGAAAATTTGTTAAAATCATCATAACAAAATCTAGTAAAAAATGTCTGTAATCTGAGTTTTTATTTGATTGCCATTGCCAACAGTCAAAATGATTGGTTCACTAACCATTTTTATCCGGGAAATGGAGAGACATGATTGACGCCCCAATTTGTGAATTTGACGGTTAGATTTCCCTTTTTGAGCTCATATAACCCAATGTTTTCCTTTTCGTTATCATCTCCATCAACTTCATCTTCATCATTATCATCATCGGAGTCATCGTCTTTATCATCGTCCGTCTCAGTTTCATCATCATCATCATGTCCACTCTTCTTTTTATCTTTGTGCTTCTTCACATCATCATCATCGTCTTTCTTTTCAGGTTGAACACCCTTTTTATGCACATCATGCTCTCTCTTTTTATGCTCTTCCTTCTTATGCAGTACATAATGCTTTTTCTTTTCGTCCCTTGTACCCTCTTTGACATCAGAACCGGCATTGCGATCATCATTTACCTTTTCTCCTTTATTGTCTCTGTGTTTACTAATATGATCAACTTTAGTAACTTTCTTGCTGCTCTCCAAATGTTCCGATTGCACTTCAATGTTCTTGGCAACTGAGAAAGTTACCACAACTCCTAATGTAACCAATATAACCAAACATAACAACATAGAAACTCTCGCCATGGTGAAAAGAAAAAAAGAATTAAAAGTAATGAGTAAGATGGGTTTCTTGGCTAGTATTTATAGGTTGAATGTTATCAGAAATTATAAGACAAAAATAGGAAATTGTAACGAATTTCTGATTAGTCAAGAAGTAAGGAGATAAAACCGGATTGTGTTTTCTAGATATTCGTTTGTAATCACAAATAACATCACGTATATCTTTAAAGCTAAGCTACATGAATCACCAAACTTTAGAAGATAAGCACTACACAGTACACACCATTTGTATGTTGCACCACATAATCAGTTGGAGCATTTTCTTTTATGTCAAAGATATTTGGCCCGTTTTTAGGGCTAGTAAAGTTGAGTTTCCCTAATCAGAAACGTCCAATTGTACACATTTAGTTTGGTTTATAACTCTATTTGAATTCGGTATCAAAGCGTCCTAACTCACAAAAAAGAAGAAAACACTTATGAGAAACGGACGAACATGATACAATACTATAACACCCAATGAAAAATATCTATCCCAAAAAATAAACGATGGAGGTTCTTCTGATACAATTCCTAGCTTTTCTCTTCCTTGTTTACGAAACTAGTCGTAGAAGACGAAGAAGACGAGTTATTGAACATAGATAGCGGAGGAAGTTGCGACGATGGTTGATCCAAAGACGAACCCGTTTGACTATTTGCTATTATGTTAGACATCAATAAGCTACTAAAATAGCCTCCACGTCCTTTGTTATTATCGGTTGCTAATGGGATGCCGTGGACCGACGGTCTGTTGCTCTCCTTTGAATCCAACCATGGATGAGATCGCAGCTGCGATCACCGAATGGAAACTTGGGTCAGAAGTAAGCGCTTTGGTTAGGGTTTCGGTTAAGGACTGGCCATTTTGGACTGTTTGTACTTGGTTGGACGTACCGAACTGGACGTTGTTATAAGGGTGAAGTAGTAGAGACCATGGTGGTGGCTGAGAGAGGAAGAGGATGGCTGTGCGTTCCTTCATAGGTTGTGATTAGTATGGACATGTCTTCTGCACATCTTTGGACCTAAAACATCAATAGTTTAAGACAAATAGTTAGAATTCTATTTGAGTATATGCACATGCACAATTGCTTTGGTTAACCTTCTCATATTATAACAACGCAGATAAAAATTAGCCATAGGGATGTTCACAATTTAAATTGATTCTATAACATAAAGAATATGAACTAAAATTAAAACAGGACAAAACAAATTTATGATGAACATGATTTCAGTTTCATTACTATTTATTAAAATATAAAATCAAGATTTAAACGATAGATGTATCATGTATTTGATTATTTTGTAGTTTTTTTTTGTAACAACTACTTATTTTGTAGATATGTACCTGTTTTCTAACGGGACATCCAGGTGCAACCGTGCAGCGATAGTATGCTCGTGGACAAGGATTTTCCTTTCGCAATCTTTTGACCATATTTTCTCCATTGACAACCATCATTCATCTATACAAAATATATTAAAGTTCGTCCTAATCAGTGGTGACACATAAAGGATAGTCAAATTGTTTACTATAATCAAAGATATGGATCAAACAAGTAACAACATATATACGTAAAAGGACGTACCGTTGGTGTGTCACATCTCGCTCTAACACAAACTCTAGCTCTCTTTACAGGATTTTGTTGGCCGGCCTCTCCATCAACATCGCTACCCGAGGTTGGTGCTGGAGAGCTTCTCTTTCCGGTAACTTTACTCGGCGGCCAAGTTTCTCCCGGAGTGTCCTCCAGCTATTTTCCAGGCTAGAAATGGCCTGATTCCGGAGAGATAAACCGCCGGTCGGTTCACGGCCACAGCCGTTATTGAACCCTAAGGTCAAGCCAGCTTTGGTCAACTCTTCGTCAGCGTTGACTTCTTTACTGATTGCGTCTGTTTTCTCTTCCTTTTTCGAGGTGTTATCACTCGGGGAACAACTTCTTCTCCCGAGTGGCTCGCGTTCTTGATCTAAAGAACTCAAATCTGTCGCACCTTCGGAAGACCAACCATGTTTTGATCTTGAGTTTGATTGTTTAAAGGTTCTTGTTGAATTATATCGAAGAATCTGAGCTTGAGAGATTTGTAATCACTTTCAATTCGTTCGAGCATCCTTTTAAGCTTTTCGTTCTCTTCCTTCACCTCGCTCATCTCAGCCTTGGCAGATACAAGTTCTTGATGATCTTCCTCATCCTAAGATCATCAAATATAAAAACGGATTAATTTCCCAAATATTTATAAATTGTTCCAGCTTCCAAGAGTTTCTTTGTTACATGTATAAATCATACTTATCCTAACTAACGAATTATTTAATCCTATATCGAAAATAATTTTTAAAACTAATATATAATCTTCTAATCTCCAGTTTTTAAATAAACGATTAATATTTTAATTAATGACGATAAGCAAAGAAATTATGGAGTAGAAGACCTCTCTCAGGAATCAGGATACAAGAATTGGGTACATAGTTTTAAAATAAAGAATAACATAAAAGCGTACAACAAAGTAAAAATCTGTGTGCCTTCCTTATATATGTAGAACTTTATGTATTTGCACATATGAGTTGGTTACCTTAGAAGATTCATGATGGATTTGAGCAGATCCAAGAACTTTATCCTTAAGAAGAGAATCACAAGTAGGTAATTTCAGAAGTACCTCCATTTTTAGAAATATAAGAAAATCTTTGTCTTCTTCTTTAAATTTTCTTTTTTCTTTTGTTGTCTGTTTGTTTCTTCACAGCCTTAATGAAAACTCTTTACTGATAGCCATTTGTGTAGAGAGGACCCAAAGCGTCAACAATTCAACATGTTTAATTTTTTATTATATTTCTTGAATTTCAGAGACTTTTTCCTCCAATCATACCTGTGTTATTTATTTTTAGTACTAACGGAATATAAATAAATTATTTCCTTACTTTGTTGTTGATAATACTGCTTCTCCATTTTACTAAAAACCTTACAACTAGATTACAATGAAAAACAAATTAGTAGATTTTTTGTAATTATATCTTTAATTTATATGTTTAAAATTATGAAAATAAAATTCCATTAAAAATAAGTGACCCAATAATGTTAGTGTAAAATTCTTACGCCAGTAGTTAAGTAAAATTACAAGTGTAAAAATTGATTAACTTTAAAATCGTTTGTCAAAGAAAAAGTAAATTTGATAAATTTGATGTATCGTTTCCTTTCCAAAATGAAAACTGTGTAGATGTCTACATGTATCTTGGTTATTTAATTGGAGTACTATTAAAATGTCCAAATGCAATAAATGAAACAAATATCTTACAATACTAAAATTGTTTAATGCTCAAAATATAGATATGCCACGTATCCTAAAAAATCAGTCAATAATATGCCTTTATTTTTCCACTTCACATCTTCTTTGTCAACATGGGCTTTTAAAATTGTTTGTGGCCCATTTGAAATCGTTTTGCTTTCTTCTTCAATGTCTCCTACGATTCCCTTCCACAGCCATGGTTTCCACTCTACCCGTATCTTCGTTACTCTGAATCATTGACTCTCCTCTTTACACTTTCATTTAAGATGTATCTTTTCACCTCCTTTTTTGTTTTCCTCATATATAATCTCTTTCTCGATTCTTCATATACCCTAATCTACAACCTCCTCGGACGAAGATCAAGCTATGGCCATGAGATATGCTAAATTATCCGGAAAGTATCATGTTGCTGTATATTTCACTGACATCTCCCAGTCGAGTCAGAACTAAGCTTTGAGCTTCTCCTTATCGGCGAGCAGGTATCATATTTTTTAACTTCTTCTTCCATGATCCAAATCAATCTTTGTAGTATTCTTCGAACTAAAACCATAAATTCAAGCGCAGCAATGGCACACAACTCGAAATCTACTGCGTCAATAGCAGAACGAGTTTACTTCGATAACATCTTCCCCTCTTTGCGAAAGCCACTTTGGTTTTCAAATCCACCAAGTCGGGTTGATCATCAGACTCTACCTTATACTCATTGAGGGAAAAGTATTGGTTCGTATTTTTGTCCCGTTCTTTGTTGTTTGTAAATTTATCCTTTGTTGTTTGTACAACATCTAGAACATGTAATCAAGTCAATCTTTCCAGGCATCCATATGATTATTAACAGAAAATGTTAGAGCTGAAATATAAACTTAGTCGTCATGGAAAGCCTCTTGCATCTGAAACTGGGGTAAAATTGTAAAATTGTGTATTTTTGTATCTTTAATTTATATTCTTAGATATTAGATTTGATTACTGTTTAAAAAAAAAAGAAGATTTGATCTGTTATGGTGCAGGAGAAGTTATTGCTTTTCGATCAAATATTCAAGAAGCGTTTTGATGGAGTGTATGTCTTCGCCACTTTTGCTACTAATATTTATAAATTTAAACCATGAGTTGTTATAATAGTTGAGTTCCTATAACTCTTAACCAATATAAAGTGAATCAGCAACAAAACAAAACATGCAATAACCATATGTTCGTCTTTCTTTGTGTGCTTCTTTTACTACCAGCCTACCAGGTTCATGCGACCTTGATGGATCTGGTTCACAAGTCTGTGAATGAGACGGTGGTACGTTATGTTCTTCTGCTTGTACTATATATACTATCTTAAAACTTATTTACTTTGGCTCATTGTTATAGACGGCTTGAACATGTGTAGGGATTGAATCAGTACCAAACTCTGAGTGCGGAGATGAAAAACACAGCCATTGAGTCAGTGAATGAGACGGTGGTACGTTCTGTTCTTCTGTTTGTACTATATATACAATCTTAAGACTTATTTACTTTGGCTCAGTGTTATAGACGGCTTGAACATGTGTAGGGATTGAATCAGTACCAAACTCTGAGTGTGGAGATGAAAAACACAGCCATAGAGTTAGTGAACAAAAAGTGGGAGGGAAGTAGAACGCAATACTGCAGCTGGTGGACATGGAGTGCAGTTACCTCACTGTTGATATCTTCAGGAAGCTCTCCACAGCTTGAGAATGTCGAGTGTTTTGCTCCATCGTGGTCGGTGTGGTTCAGACCCGAAAGAAACATTTAGGTTATTAAGAATCACTAGATGCTCTTTTATTGTATGCCAGTCTAAAGACCATTGCTGATGCTTAGGTATGAAATTGTGACTGGCTCTACTCTTGCAAATGGTGGTTTGGCAATGAAAAGTGTATTTATTGAAGGAGTTTGTGTTATTTCTGGTCAAACCTTGAATACCAATTCAGAAGTCAAAATGAGAATTCGAGGGACATTTCCACTTTGCATGCAAATTTTCATGTTGATTTTTTCCGTGTTCTTCTTCTCACGGGTAATTTTCCAGTAAATATTTAATTCAGTCATTGCTTCTTTTGTTTGACAACTAAGCTTCCAAAGACCACAGACAGGAAGAGGAGGAGCGTTTTGTGAGGGAGCTATTGAGGCAGAGAGGAAGCGCAAAGAAGAAGAAGAAGAAGAGGTACAGGAGAGAGAAGAGTGTGAAGGTGGACAGAGAAAAGCTGCTAGAGTGAGAGTGAGACAAGAAAAGGAACTTGCTGTTGGAAACAGAACTTGGGAAAGGACCGGCTGCTACACGAGTTAAAACTTCTTTCCGACTCACTACTTATACTTCGTTCAATAAAGGCCACACTATTACTTAGTCTATGCATAGAAAATCAATACTCTTTAGTTCACTGCAACAATCTTCATACTAAGACAAAATATTTGCAGAGATTTCTGAATCAATGGACGTGAATTACTGTATTACATAGAATAAAAAATTTCAAGAGGCATTGCGGAAAACGTCTGCTTTCTCTGGTTGAGATTAAGACAACATGGGATATACTTGGTGTGAAGCTTTCCTGGAGAGAATCGAGGCGGACGATGGTTGTTCGTTCTTATTCTTGGATCTCTGAAGAAAGAAGAAACGTTTTTTTTATTCTAATCACAACTACTTATCAAATCTGTGAAAGCGGTGGGAAAATGGGTTCGGTGGTTATGGCTGAGGGATACTTTGTTTTGTTATGGTTATGGAACAATGTGGGTTTCTATTTAACCACTGGACTGACGCTGTGTTTGTTGAGTTAAGGGCAAGAGAGTCTGTTTTCGTAGTATCTTCTGTTCGAGGTTTACACTCTTGCAGGAATGGTGATCTCGCCAAACTCGAGAGGTATCACGATCGGAGACCTTGGTTCTATCGTGGTATCTATAATTTTGGGCTTGGTTGTTCTTCCATGATGTTGTCCTCGGTCTGTGTGAGGCCAAACTGGTTCCATCATCACTGCCTTTTTGAATCACAAGGCAACTTTCTACATGAACTCTACAAGGTAACACAAAACTCTGAATCACAAGGCAACTTTTAAAAGTAAGTTGAGGCTGCGCCTGCAACACAAAATGGAGAACTTTACGGTTGTAGTATATACTGAAAAGAAGCCGACGAAAACACATCAACTGGACAATCGAGCAAGAGAAAGAACGGAAAGAATTTTTATACAGCCCACTAAACTATGACATTTCCCTACCTCTTAGAGTCAATTTCAGTGTGTTTTTCAGTGCCGGACAAATGAAAAATGTACATGTTTGGGTATTTTGTTCGGGTCTTAGTGATGCACTGATGCCTCTTATCACTGTTTTTGATATTAATATTAATTTATTTGTTTGTCCTTGAGAGGGCCTGGAGCAGTAATAGCGACAGCATCAACATGGAGGGGCTACTCTAGCAGGGATCTCGGTCTTAAGGATTTTGAGTGGGTCACACCCATCCTTTCTGGTTCATAGAACGGATCAAAATGACTCGACAAGTGATTTTGCTAAAGCCAAAGAGCCATTTATCCAATATGGTGCTTCAGAGATGCAAGATGACATACTGGGGTCTAACGCTTACATTACTAGACTAATTATTATCAGTGGAATGACTATGTTTCCTTCTGCTCTCTATGTCAAAAAAAAGATTGGATCTTCAAGAATTTTATGTTGGTGATGTCTTGATGTCTTTTTGGTGTTTGTTTTGTTTGAAGTAGGGATAACAAGACCGTTGATAAGGACGGTGGTGATTGCATTGAAGGATTTGTATACAGAGTTTGTTTTGAATGATCCAAAGAAGATCAGTTAGCTGTTATTGGTTTCTTTAATAGGAGCTTTCAAGTGCTTCTGGCATGGCCGCTGCTTTGTATTGGGAGAAGAATCATGTAGATTAGTTGAGAGAGATATAGAGGCTAAATTGTTTATGGTTTTAGTTTTGTTTTGTTTTTTGGAATGTGATGTAAGAGCGAGATGTGTAGTATTAAATTTCAATGGTTGTCTATGTTGTATTGTATATGTTGGATTGTATAGTTTAAAATTATTTTGAGGAAACCCTGTAAAAGTGTTTGGTGGTTAATTGTAGAAAGTTGTATCAAATTACAGTAAACCATGTTTCAGTATGTCATGTTGTGAGTCAGATCGTGTGGCTAACTGATATTGGATTAGTGGTCTTCGAGATAGCTAACGATGTAATCAATGTGTTTGTGTAGTCAACGTTCATGCAACAATTGTTTTCACGTTGCTATTTCGTAGAAGTAACAACATAAGACTATGAGAAAAGAGACAGAAACATGAATGAATTCTATTAAAGACGGTTTAAGTTCAATTAACTTACAGATACATAATTTTTTTGTACCATCAAAATTCTATATTACTGTTTTGAATAGTTATTGTTTTCATATATTTTTATTACTTTATATTATGCTATACCAAAAAAATTCACAAACATCATATCAATAATATTGTTCACTAAGATATTTAACATATGTGTTTTCCTGCACAGTTGCAGTAGGAAAAGTTTTAAATTTTAAATTCTATTTAAAAATAAAATTTTGTTAATTTTAAATTTTTATTATATGCTTAAAGTTTTTAATTTTAAATTTCATTTTAAGTAAAATTAAGATCAAAGAAGTAATTTTATTTAAATTTAATAATAATATATGTATATATTTAAAATTATTATCTTGAAAATATTACTTATTAATTCTATAAAATTAAGAGAAATTTTTGAAATTTTTAAGTATATAAATTTCAAAACGCAAAACAAATAATATTTCTAAAATTTATAGATATTAAAAAGAAACTAATGGTATTGGGAATCGAAATTACAACTTTTATAACATCATAAAACCTTGAAGAATTGTTTTAGTAATAAACATTATGTAACTATAATATTTTGAAAATTTTAAATATTATTATTATTATTATAATATTATTTAATATTATATTAGTGATGATATATGAGTTATTACCATATTTGATTTTCTACCTAATAAGAGAATGGAAGAATAAAGAATGTTTGAAATACATTAAATTGGATACAAAATACACCCAATCAAAAATACTATTGCATTCGAGTTTATGATTTAGTGATTATTGTTTATATTTTAATATTATAGGAAGTGAGATTAAGTTTATGTTGGATTATGTTGCTCGAGAAATAATTAAAGAATATACAAAATTTAATATCATACTTTAAAAGTAGAATGTTTAAAAGTAAATTAAATATCATACTTAACAAATCATACTCCAAATTTATTAGATAAAAATAAAAAATAATGAAAATTATCTAAAAAGAAAAAATTAAAATACAAAATAAAAAACAATATACATATTGTAAAACATAAATAATTAAACTTAAAAGTATAGACCGCGCGAAGCGCGGTGAAAAACTCTAGTATATAAGAAAGAGCCTAAATGTATGGCGTGAAATAGAGATTTTATAATGTGAAGGTCTGAAGGGGGATATCTTTAAAGCTTCAGGGAAGAAGACTTCTCTATCTATTGGCCACACATCACATGAGCATTCGTCAACTATTTAAATCTTATTATTAGTTTAATTAGTTTGTTTATTAACCTCCCTCATCGAAAACATGTTATATACATAGTCCAAATATGCATACGGTTAGTTACAAAAAAAGATATGCATACGGTTATACATTCATAACAGGGCCGTCTAATAGCATTTACAAGTGGAGCGGCTGAAGAGGATCCGAATAAAAAATAAAAAAAATATTAAGAATCTTGAAAATAAATATATAAATTATAGTCCAAAATTTTAAAATTTTAGATATATATCTAAATTTAGAGCATATAATATTTTTTTAAAATATATTTAATATATATATACAAATAGTTAAACTATTTTATTATATTGTTAAATATATCGATAATATTTTTGAACAGGATCTGCAATTATATTGAGACGGCCCTGATTCATAGGCATACCATCACCAATGTATTCAATTTACGCAAGTGTGTATAAATAATATTTCTGGATATTTATACTTAGATAACTCATATTATCAACCAGAAATATACATCCATTGTTAGTTAATTTATCTACTCTCTTGGTGTTTCAACTTCAAGCATGTTATTCTGTATATTCTTTTCACAAATTTTCAAGTCCGTATAGAATTAGCAATCTTAATTAGAAGAAACAAGATGACGCCAACAAAAAGAACTACATGAAACAAGATTTATAGGATATTACTACTTCAGAACCAAATCTCAAATCTCATCAAAAAAAAATTCTCAAAAGTCAAATCATGTAACATGATGAGAAAGGAAAATTATGGTGTTGTATATCCCCTATATATTAATCCTGAAACATTTTTTAAATGACAACCTTTAAGAACATGCTTACGTGTCACGCTGACAGTTCTCCTCAGCCCTTCCTTTTTAATACGACGGTCCGACTAGAATTATTACAAGAGTATAAGTCAATACTTTAGTATATAACAATAAGCATTTAATAATATAACCCTTTGATAATTTAATGTAGGCTAACTCTTTATGAACCATTCCATATATTAAAATTCTCAATTACTAAATGCAAACGTAAAATAAACAAAGGTATTACCCTGGCTTATTTTCTATACTCCTCGAAATGGCTTGATTTCCAATATAATTCTTAATCTTCACATGAAACTGAGCAACAAAGATAGATTCTAAAAGAGAGTATCCATCAACGTAAAAATAAAAAGTGTCACAAGGATAGATTCTAAAACTATGTCCATTATTATATTTGATATCATATTTGATTATACTTGATGTCCATTATTATATATGATTATTTTCTCAACATGAGCATCAATATTCTTGAAACCAAAGTCTATATAGAGATTATTACATGTAATAGTGTTCTTATGTCTTTCCAGGGAATACAATTGGATGAACAAATGGTGTATTTTTTTGGTATACAAAAGCGCTAATTTCATTCGGTTTAAAATGGAAATAAACCGGCATTGAATTTTTTTATATATATGTCTAAATAAATATCATTTAACACTAATGATATTATTATATCTTGCTTAACGGGACTTTATATATTTACAAATATGCATTAACCTATACTGCCGTAATTGGCATTATAATAAATTTTAAAAGATGCAAATATACTGTATTAAATTTATTACTTGGGTAAAAAGTGTTAACATCTAACGATATTATTGACATATTTTTAAAGGAAATAAAATATATTATAATCTCCTACATATCAATCCGAGCATTACAAAAATTTTTGGTAGTTACGTGTTATCATGAAAACTATTTTTAAAATTGTTAGAGAAATTAGTTGGTCCATCTACAGATACATTATATTTTTTTATTAAACTAACTATCAAATTAATTAGTAGTGTACAAAAGAATATTCTGTATTATTTCCTTAAATAAAAATAATGGAATTACCTAATATGATTAGCATATATATCACAATTAATGATTATGAATAATAAAGATTTGACAACAATTTTTATCCTCTATACTTTTTTAATTTTATATTATTAAAAAAATTAAACAATCACATTAAGCATATAATAAAAAATTAAGCGTAGTGAAAATTTTGTCATTAATGCTAATGTTTTTTTAGTTCAGCCCATCGTTTTTGCTTTAATGGACCTGAATAATTTTTAATGATTAACTAAATTTGCCACATAGTAGAAAATGTTTTGGTTTATAAATTGTTGCATATCCTAAGTCGATATGAACCATCATCACTTTCGTTTAAAATTTTGTTACAATAAAAAAATAGAGTTGGCAAAAAATCCAAATCAAATCCAATCCGAAAAGTAGTACATAACTTTAACCTCTGTTCTAAAACGCGGGCGCGGACCCGATTACACGTCCGCCACAACGCTCCACGGTAAGGGACCGTGGCGAATAGGACCGATGCGGTGGTGTTATACGTACATCCGCGTACTGAGCGCGTACTCCGTAGTTTAAAGAAACGCGGGCATATCACGTTTTGTTTTCTTATACGGTTTATGTGATTTAATCATCAGAAATCTAAAGATACTTCCGTTTCAATGAATTGAAAGCTTTAAAATAGGATTCTGGATCAAAAATATCAAATAGATATAAAATCTACAAGCAAAAAATAAAAAAGCGACAACGATGGTGAAAAGATACAGAGGCGGTTAAAGTATATTTACAAGAAAGAAGATGATGAGGGAAAATAGGTAATCACTCAATACAATAAACCTAAAAATAAAAGTAAACAATGGGTATCATTGGTTTCGACTCGGGCACAGGAGCAGAGTGACACACCTAGGACCACTAGGCTAACTTAATTAATTCATTTGTACGTTTTTTATGTGTATATAGAATATACCAGTTTATTTTATTTTTATATATCCACTTTAAGCTATATTTGTTGTGGAAATATAAATAAATAATATTAAATGGATAAAAACTAGGCCCCGAGTAATCCCCGATTTTTTCCCGATTTTTGGTTAACTCGCTAGGCCCAAGTCCGCCGCACGCGTTACGCGTAGCGTAGTTTTGAACAGGGACTTTAACCAAGTTGGTTAGATATCCGAACAAGTTCAAAATTTTGGTATCTAGAGAACCGGAACCAAATCCGATCCAAACCAAAATATTTTGGGTATCCGAGTATATTCGAACCAGATTTACATACTTAAATATATTAATTATTTTAAATTCAATATCTAAAAGAATATACAAAATACATATGATGTTTTAAATTTTCCAAAATACTTAGAAATATATAAAAATAGTTAAAAGTATATGTTTAAAATAGCTAAGCGTTACTCGAAATACCAAAAATATATATTGATTTTCTATCCAAATATTAAAGCTAAACTAAACCAATTTTTATGTTAATTTTAAGTATTTTGACATACATTATTCACATCTATAAGTTATATATTATTTTATTTTAGATTTTGAGAAATTTAAAATATATACGAAAATTTAATTTTTTTATAAATGGGTTATCCGAATATGCAAAGATTCGAACCAAACCCGCAAAGATCCGAACCGATCAGAATCTAACCGAACAAAATGGTACCCGAATGTCATCTCTAATCAAATGTAAAAAATATTATTGATAACAAAATATGTATTATTTATATTATATTTTAAAAAACTTACCCCCGCGCAAGGCGCGGGTTATCATCTAGTATACTGTATATGTAAATCTTGTTCATATGGTAGGCCAAAGGTTGCGTATACCGGTCAATGCGCAGGCCACACACGGTAACTATATGATTTTGTCAACTATGGACTTCGTTAAAAAATTTCCTTTTCCCAATGTTATTTTCTAATTTTACTTTATAACCAACATATATACGAACGTCAAGTTTCATAAGTGACGTAACGCTGCATGGCGTAGAAAAAAGGCACATGCATTATTTGCTAATGTAAAATATTAGAAAAAATACTTTAGTTTAAGAGAAATTAGGTCCCCTACCAACCAACTTTCCCGATATTAGCAATATACCAATGGTACGGTTAATTGCAACTATTCATGATGTCTCTTTACCCTGCTGCCCCTACATTATAATCCTCTTATTAAGAGATAGCAGTAGACCAAATCTTGCTCTAAGATACGCAAAGATCTATTACCATATCACTATGTCAGAAGGAGCGTATCAATTACTGGTGGTTTTACGAAACAATTTGAGTCTCGAAAATTTGATTCCATGCGATTAAGGCCTAAAAAGTAACTGGGATTTCTTAAAGTCTTCAACTCTATTCTTCTTGTCTTTCTGTTCGAATCTGAAGTGGATTCTTTTTGGTTTTGAATTTGAAACAAGACAGTTCTGGAATAGAATCTTTTGGAGGTTTTCATATAGATCAACTCTTTTTGTTCTCTGGCTATTGTTTCTAAAGGGGTTTGGGTTAGGAATTCGCATACCAAGTGTTCTACAAAATGGCTGAACCAAAATAAAGGTCTTCCCTTCAAGCCACCAAGTCCTGCAGAAAACCCAAGAAAAAAACTTTCCAGCTCAACCGCCTCCCTGGTTTATCTGAAGATTTGAAGACTATGCGAAAGATCCGTTTCATTGTCAATGATCCATATGTGATGATAAATTAGAAATCTTTTGTGCAGGAGAGAAATTGGCATCCAATGTTTGAATAATAAAATTTATTACCAGTTTACAAAACTATTAAATGTAGTCTTTATTCCATGAATGTTCGAGAAATTATTATACCATAATAATGAATTCTGAATAACTGAAAGTTTGGTTTCTCGTTACCGTTAACAAGCTATCAATCAAGTTATACGTCTAACAAAAAAATGACAAGTTATAGTACGTAATAACTTGACCGCTAAGTGAAAAGGAGATGTTAGCTGGTTATGAAAATACCTGACTGTTTAATAAATATTTTTTTTGTCTAACTTTTTTACACTGGCGTTCAGATGTTGGGGTACGGTTGTGCATAGTGATATTAACAAAAGTTATGTATAACTTGTTTTCAGCCTCTTTGTTCAGCTGTTGGGATACTCGTTCATTTCACATGTCATAGTTAAGATCTTCATTCGTATAAAGGTATGCACCCGCAATATGGAGTCAAACTATTTAACCGGCCAATATTTACAACTGGCGGGTAATTCTAACAATATCCGGTTAAGATGAACTTTAATACATTAACGTTTAGGGTGACATGACATGTTATCCGGTTAACAAGATACATAATTTTATAAGAAATCAGTTTTCTCGATAATTTGTTTACACTTACGTGGAGGTTTGGGTTTAAGGGTTCCTATTGGCTTTAGGGTTTAGTTTTGAGTTTAAGTTTAATGACTAAGGTTTGGGTTCCGAGGTTATTATTGGGTTTAGGGTTTAGGATTTAGTGACTAGGGTTTGGGTTAAGAGTTTAGGGTTTAATGACTAGGGTTTGGATTCTGGGTGTAATCTCAAGTAACTCATTGTTTAAAGGTGTATATATAATATTAGCTGTCACGATTAACTAAAACATTTCCTAAATGTTACTTGTTCATTTCATATGTCAATGTTACTCGTTCATTTCATATGTCATAGTTAAGATTTTTTTGTAACCGGTCTTATAAATACAATTCCTTGTGGGTTACATGAAAGATTATCCGCCTAAAAATAAACTTAACAAGGCTAAGATTTTTCGTAACCAAGGACCACACCAAAAAGACATTCTTGCTTAAATTTGATTATATACATATATATCACTTGGATTTAGAAATCTCCACACCCTCATCAGTCCCAATCCCTCATATTATGTAAAAACAATCTATCATCAGTTACAAGAAAGATTATCAAACTAAAAATAAATTTAACCAGGCTAAGCTCTTTCGTAACCGGTTTTGTAAAAACAATTCCTTATCAGCTACATGAAAGATTATCAAACCAAAAATAAAATTAACAAGGCTAAGATTTTTTGTAACTGGTCTTATAAATACAATTACTCGTGGGTTACATGAAAGATTATCCACCTAAAATAAACTTAACCATGCTAAGCTTTTTCGTAACCAAGGACCACACCAAAAGACATTCTTGCTTAAATATGATTATATACATATAAATTTATTATCAAACTAAAAATAAATTTAACCAGGCTAAGCTCTTTCGTAACCGGTTTTGTAAAAACAATTCCTTATCAGTTACATGAAAGATTATCAAACCAAAAATAAAATTAACAAGGCCAAGATTTTTTGTAACCAGTCTTATAAATACAATTACTCGTGGGTTACATGAAAGATTATCCACCTAAAAATAAACTTGATCATGCTAAGCTTTTTCGTAACAAGGGACCACACCAAAAAATATTCTTATTTAAATTTGATTATATACATATGTATCACTTGGATTTAGAAATCTCCACACCCTCATCAGTCCCAATCCCTTATACGACTTCTCCTCCCCATCCAGTTGTGTTGTTTCCAATGTTTGGCTTAAGGCTGCCATTCCTCTCCCCTCGCCAAAATGGGACAAAATGACTGACCCTTCTCCTCTCTAACATGAACAAAACTGGAAAAACTAAGATTTTAGTGGAACATAAAGGTCATACTAATTCAACACAACTTTTTTAACACCAATAATTCTACAAATCTTAAAAAAGCTTTTATAAGCATATTCAAGAAGATAGAAGACATCTAATTAGCAGTAAATAAGAAAAAAATCAAGAAGGTAGATAGATCTCTCCAGTGCTCACGGTAAGAACATGAGGCGTGAATCCGACCCTGCAACAACAAAAACTCACACACAAAAAAAGGAAAAATATTCAGAGCTCAAATTACACCATTGAAAAGAGTAAAGATGGTGGAACAAGATATGTTGAAGGACATATAAATAATTTGAGAAAACATTCATGTTCTTCTTCATTTTTATTTAGATTCAGTAGAAAAAAGAACAAAGAAAGAAGGTGGAAAAATAAGACAGAGACAATGAAAGAAGATGTGGTTTTGGATTGAACACGGCACTATACCTATTTGTTTAGAGAGATAAAGTTTAGCAAATCTAAACCAAATCTTTTTATAATCTTTCCATATCTACATGAATATTTTGTGTCAGAACACAAACCTTAGAAGCCTAGGGATATTATGACAAGAGACATGAAGCGTCGAGGGTGATATTGTCTTTTTAATACAGCTTTGGTCGCCATACTTTTGT
Organism: Brassica nigra; assembly: GCA_016432835.1. Taxonomy (NCBI): domain Eukaryota; kingdom Viridiplantae; phylum Streptophyta; class Magnoliopsida; order Brassicales; family Brassicaceae; genus Brassica; species Brassica nigra. The sequence goes on along the minus strand of CM028247.1, from coordinate 21,073,828 downwards.
TCTTTGGCGTTTCACTAATATAGACATCTATCATTGTTTTTGAGCAAATTAGCTCTTAGTTTAAACTCTTTTAAGATATATATAACGAAATACTTCTTTCTTTTTTGTGTAAAACGAAATACTTCTTTACTATTCATGATTATACATATATATGAGCTTTACTTGTATACAACTATCGGTAAAAATAGAAAACATTATATATTATATATAGCTAGCCCACTTTATTAAGTATCTAATAAGCTAGCAAATGTCGTCTTTCCTGTCTCCAGTTCTCCAAACCAAACAATTTTAAAGTTCTCTCAAATCAAGACTAGTATATTTCTTTTGTGGTGCCGTACATAACAAGTATTTTGTTTATTTATTCGGATCGCACAATATTAAATAATTTTATTTCATGAGGTGTTGAATCTTGTATAATTAATTTGTTTCTCGATCTAAGTTTCCAACTTTTATTTTTCTTTTGGGGATCGCGAGCTGTTACAAACCTACAATCTAGTTTCTTCGTCGTGAATATTGATTACAATAGTTTCAATATTACTTTATGAAACAATAGAAAACCTGAAGAGCATATTGTGTTTGTAGTTTTTCCCTGGTTCAACAATCTGTGAAGGAAACTTCGGATTATTTACTGAGTCTGGATAACTTTGTGTTTCTAGACATAATCCCGCGAAAGCTTGGTATACCATCCCATTCTTCCCCTTGATGTCCTTTAACATTCCTCCGGTATAGAACTGCAAACCGGGTTGGTTTGCGGATAACTCCATTTTTCTTCCCGATTTCTTATCCACGAGTTCCACTATTTTCCTCATCTTATCCGCCTTACCGTCTAAGCAATAATTAATATCATATCTACAAAGAAAAAAATCAATAATTACAGGGATGTATACCATTTTTTTTTCAAGGATGTATACCATTAGATAACTAGGAGAAAAGTTAAAAAAAAAAACTGGAGAAAAGTATATGTACTCACCCTGTTTTAAGATCCTTCATGTTATCTTTAATATGACGGGGTTGGAGAAAATCATACGGTGTTCCTTTCACCGGGGATATTTGTCCGGTGGGAATGAGTTCGCCGTCGACGGGTGTGTACCTTGAGCCTAGGATCTGTATTTCTTCAGACAAAATATCTCCGGAGTTATGACCACCAAGATTCCAATAAGTATGATGAGCTAAGTTCACCGGAGTTGCTTTATCTTTAGGCGTTGCCTTCATCACCACACTTAATTCGTTGTCTTTGACAAGTTTATATGTCACTGTGACAATGAGTTCTCCTGGAAACCCTATTGATACATAAAAGAAACAAATAAACTAGTGATCATTAAATTTTCCTTACGAATATATATTTTTTAAGAAATCAGGTGAAAATTAATGAAACAGTTGAAAAGAAGGGGGACCTTGATCACCATCAGGACTTGTGTAAGTGAATACAATGTAAGGTTTCTTGCCATCATACTTGTGTTTTTTAACTGCCCAGACAACATCGCCAAATCCTCTTTTCCCACCTAAAATAAACGTCAATTATATTCAGTAATCAGAACTAATTGATTTCTAATATGTTATAGTACTCGTAAGTCGTAACCAATTGCTCGTAACTTATTACCATGAAGTGTGTTTTTGCCATCGTTGGCACTAGTCTTGTACTCTTTTCCATTCAATTTGAAATGGGCCTTTCCTATTCTATTCGCTACTCGGCCCACGGTTGCCCCAAAATAGACCTTATCGGTCTGAGTTGCAAACAAAGTTAGTTTATTAATGGGATTTAGCATAGTAAAAGCAAAATTAAATTGTGGTAAAAAGAAGAAAATTCATAGTAAAATAAAATCAAACAGGATTTTTTTTTTGTACGCACCTTATAGCTTTTGACGCTATCATAACCAAGAACAATATCACCACTTTTCCTGAAAATTTGTTAAAATCATCATAACAAAATCTAGTAAAAATGTCTGTAATCTGAGTTTTATTGGGGTTGTTGCAAAAGTAACTCACAACTCAAAGGCAAACAAAACTAACCTCTCCTTCTTTGTTGGAAATGGTTAGCTATATTCAACCCTACTTGTTCACATTATTCACGAAAATGCCATTAATTTATTTTTTTTTTTTCCAAAATGGCTCTTTTACTCTCTCAACCTCATCACCTTCACAAATTTACTTGATTGCCATTGCCATCAATACACCAACCACAACAAACTACCAATTTGGAGCTCTTAATGCCCCCCTTAATGCACCTAGTACGATTTACACTCTCTCTTCTCAATTGTTATGAACTAAAACAACTTCTCTCTCACTTTGCCTCAATATTCATCCAAAACTCAAGCTTTTGATTCAAAACTTTTATGGTTGATAGAGCTATTGAAGCATACTATTCAACGTGGGTTACTTTCGTTTGAGGTTCGGGTGGTTGGAGAAGACTCGTGTGCTAAGGAAGTCATCTCACTAGTTTAAGGTAAGAAATTGAATTTTTCCGAATCAGCTACAGAAGACTTACCCGTAAGTCTTCGGTCCAACGGACGACTTAACTAAAGTCGTCCGGCTTTGTTCTTTAAAAAAAATCGAGAATACCTAGACGACTTACCAGAAGTCGCCTGAATAAACGGGTTAATTTTGCATTTGACCAATTGTGTCGATATTTGACTTTTTCCGACGACTTAATGGTAAGTCGTCCCAAGGAAAACAAAAATTTCAAATTTTATTAAATCTAGACGACTTAACTGCGTCGTCCTTGGTTACTTTTGCAATTGGAAAATAAAACTTAAATATTTAACTTATCTCGGCGACTTACGGGAAGTCGCCCGAAGACGACTTAGTTGAAAGTCTTCCAAGATAAGCAAAGTCGCCCAGATTCTTGGTAAGTCGTCCCAAGTCATCTGGTCAAACCTTGGTTATCTTGGACGACTTTCTCCTAAGTCATCTGCCAGACGACTTTCGAAGTCGCCGGGTAAAGTTAACTAACCGTAGAAGACCTACAATTAAGTCGCCTAGCTTCAATTAAATATTGTAATTTTGTTTACCCGAGACGACTTACCCGTAAGTCGCCCGGAAAAGTCAAATATCTGACACAATTAGTTCAAATGCAAACCTAACCCGCTTATCCTACGACTTCCTTGGACGACTTCTTTAGGCGACTTACGAACTTAATGGTAAGTCGTCCTAATAAAATTCAATTGCAAAATGACCTGTTTGGACGACTTACTGTTTAGTTGTCTAGACAACTTATCTGTAGTCGCCTAGACGACTTACGTTAGTCGCCTAGAAGACTTACTTTTAGTCGCCTAGACGACTTCTGTTTAGTCGTCTGACGACTTACTGCTTAGTCGTCGCCTTAATGTTTAGTCGCCTAGTCACTTATCGCTTAGTCGTCTTCTATGTTTACTAATGTGTTTTATTTTGAATTTTTGCATGATGCGCCGTTACATGCAGTGTATGGGGAATGGTTGTTAAAAGATTGCTGTTGGGATTTTGTGGTTGATAATGCAAAAGGAGCGAGAATGTTTTTTGAGTGAAGGTTCGACGATGCGGAACTTCTTGCAATGGCTCTAGAAGATTTTAACCGGACATGAGTACAGAATCTGTGGAGATAACCTACTCATTACCAGCAGAAATGATGATGGCTCCGACACCCTTCCTATTCATGTTACAAGTGATAGACAAGTTAGAAACTTGCTCGAGATAACCAAAGCGATAGTGTACGGCTTTGTGTATCGCCGTAGCAAGGTGCAAATGGTTTCGATGATGAAGCTGATGAATGTTTTGAAGAGGATGATGATAATTTGGTTGAAGATGAAAATCATGATGGGGAGGAGGATGATGGGGAGGATGATGGGCAGGATGACGATGGGGAGGAGGATGATGGGGAGGAGGATGGTGATATCTCTATTAAAACCGAAGCGGACAAGAATGGTGAGGATTACAGTGTTTATGGAAAGGTTGAAGATGAGGATGAAGAAGATGATATATGTTTTGAAGAATTAAAACAGGAAGGTGGAAGATCGAATGGTAACAATATCTATGTCAACCAGAGTTTTGGTAGCAAGGATGCACCGCTTTCAGAACTGAGGTTGACAGCGGTGAGGCTTAAGTTCACCTTCAGAATATACAAGTCAACGAAAACTCTCCTTGTGACAACATGTCCGGTTAGTGGTTGTGAATGGAAGGTCGAGCAAGTGTGAAACATGGGACAGAAACGTTTTGGGTAACAAAGTATGTGGAAAACATACATGTTCAGTGGGAGATCGAATCGCCAGGAGACACTGTACTCTAAGTATGTTGGTAGGCTTTTCATTGATCGTGTTGGAATCATTGATGGGTTGAATCCAGCATATCACTATTGCAATGAAGAAGATGTTTAGCATGACTCTTGATTACACCACTTCATACAGAGCACTTTTATATGCACAAACATTGGTGAGAGGAACAGCAGAAGATGGGTATTCGCCTGCCATCATATCTCGAGCAAATCTCCTTAGCAAATCCCGATTCTATCACAGCTATAGAACTTGATTCTATGAATAGATTTAAGTATCTATTTCTCTCTTTGGAGCTTCTATCAAAGGTTTTAGATATCGAGAAGGGTCATTGTGGTGGATGGGACTCACCTAAGTGGGAAGTATGGAGGTGTTATGCTAGTTGCAACCGCACAAGATGGGAATTTTCAGATATTTCCATTGGCTTTGGGATCGTAGATGCTGAAGATGCACCTTCTTGGGAATGGTTTTCACAAAATTGGCTATTTGTGTATCGATGACCAGCCTCTAGTGATAGTCTCCGACCGCACTTGGCCATTAAAATGCGTGACAAGGTGTTTCCTTGGGCAACCCGAGGAATATGTTATTATCACCTTCAAGAAAACATTGTCAAAAATTTAAAGGGAAACATCTCTTGTACTTGGTGAAAGGTGCCGCTTATGCTCATACGGTTTCAGATTTTGACCGGTACATGGATGAGATACGGAGTGCAAATCCGACCTTGCAACATATTTGGAGGATGCCGACGCCAGCCTATGGTCAAGGGTTCATTGCCAGGGGACAGGTACAACATAAAACAAGCAACATCGCTGAATCTATTAATTCCGCACTGAAGCGAGCTAGAGGATTTCCGATTCAGTTCCTGTTGGAGTTCATAAGGGAGAAGCTAGGAAAGTGGTTTTGGAAAAGGAGAGAAGATGCTTTGAGTCTCACTACTCAACATAGTCGGGGTGTTGAACACTTGCTTGCTGTTCGATCGGAGATAGCAGATATCGATGACGGTACAACCAATTGGCGGATGGCAATTCTTTGTGAAAGGTGGCGAATGGACTGTGTGGTTGATTTGGAACATGGGAAATGTGATTGTGGTGTCTATGCAGTGGAGAAAATACCTTGCTCTCATGCTATAGCTGCTGGAGAATCTGTCGGTTTGCATATCAACACACTTGTATCTCCAGTGTACTCAAAGGATTTTCTGTTTGCAGGATACTCGAGAATATATATCCTTGTAATGGACAACAAGTTGAGGAACGCACATGCCTTCCTCCGAAGTAAAGCGTGGTCGGGAAGACAAGAAATCAAGATGGCAATCCTGGTTGAGCTATCCAGATGAGAGGACGAAACTCAGAAGCAACACAGAGCTTATAGATGCTCTGTGCAAGGAACCTGGCCATACGAAACCACAATGTAAGAAAGACGAGGTTTAGTCTTCCGCACGACCTTCATTTAAGTCGTCCGGGTCGTCCATTTAGTCGTCCGAGTTTTTATTCAAGAAGACCTTCAAGTTAGTCGTCCAGTGTTTATCTTCTAGACGACCTTCATTTAAGTCGTCCCAGGTCGTCCATTTAGTCGCTAGAGTTGTTTTATTCAAGAAGACCTTCAAGTTAGTCGTCCAAGTGTTTAGTCTTCTAGACGACCTTCATTTAAGTCGTCCGGTCGCCCATTTAGTCGCCTAGAGTTGTTTTATTCAAGAAGACCTTCAAGTTAGTCGTCCAGTGTTTAGTCTTCTAGACGACCTTCATTTAAGTCGTCCCGGTCGCCCATTTAGTCGTCAGAGTTGTTTTATTCAAGAAGACCTTCAAGTTAGTCGTCCAGTGTTTAGTCTTCTAGACGACCTTCATTTAAGTCGTCCCGGTCGTCCGTAAGGTCTTCATGGTCTTCATGTAATGAACTTATGTGTCAAAAATCTATTATTAGTGTTTTATATTAGTTGAGTTGAGATGGTTGTAGATTAAAGCACGCGAGTATGAAACAAATGATAACAAAAGGAACTGCACATAAGATTACAAAAGTTTACAAATACAAAAGGTTACTGCACAAAATATCAAGTTTATATACAAAAGGTTACAAATACATTGGCTACACCTGATCTATCTGTCATCACCATATGCACCATAGTTTTCATCGCCATCCCTGTTTTCCCACGATGCACGCCGCAACTCTTCAAATATATCCACCGCCATCTTATCCCTAATAGCCTTCCCTTGTTCTTAGCAAACTCTTTTTACTAAATGGCATCCCAAGAGCATGACATTCAATGTACTTTAAAGCGCATACACCACAATCACCAGCTCTGGCCTGAGGTAAATCCTCTAGTCTCTCATAAGTGAATGGCGCCAGGCTGTATTCGCACGCATCACGCCATTGGGAGCACACTCAACAAGCATATAAGGGATCATGTGGAGAAAAGGCTCCATCACCTCATCGAAGTTTTTCCGGGAGATACATGTACAGATGCTGTCAAAGACGACAATGTGCCTCTTAGGATTTGGATCCACATAGCAATCCAATGACTGTCGTTGTAGTTCAGGCGATGACATCTGTGATATCAAGGCCCCAAATCGCTTTGATCTGCAAAATGATGGTATAGTGCCATTATAATAATTCAACGCCCACCAGGTAGTCTTCTTCTAAACCATTCCTATCGGCTCGAATCCTTAAAATCCTTGTAGTTAAAACTCCAATGATGAGCAAAGAGATGATCAAGGAAGCATAACTTGTCGCTCCCGAAATGATGTGGGTTATCCGTGTACCTCTTCCTCAAAGACATTCATCCAAGCATCAATATGCTGCATATAAGATATCGACGACTTAGCTAGTAACTGTAAGTTAGTGATGAAAGTCATCTTAATCAGACGACTTAAGGGTAAGTCGTCAGATACCATCTACTAACGACGACTTAAAGGTAAGTCGTCCGACATCATCTACAACGATCGACTTATCGACGACTTATTGGTAAGTCATCCGTAAGTTGTCTACGAGACGACTGTCCGACGACTTACAAGTAATTGAACTAAGTCATAGCAGAAGACTTACAGTCCGTCCGCCATTCTAAGTCTCTCCGAGGGTCCGATACCACCAAGCGCGACAATTCGTGGTTTTTTCGTATGGTGTTCTATATTGACTGCAAACACAAAATGTTTAAAAGCGATCAGTTTTTGTAGACTAAAGCAAGCTATTATGGGAAAAGCAAACACTTACGGACACTCTTGCAACCAAGTAGCGAGCTCTTTCAATTTATCCTTGTTATTTGGTGCAAAGGATGATAGCTCGATATCGCTGCATGATGGCCCGGCCGCCGTGTTGCCCGCATAAGGAGATTGCTGTGAAGCAGCAAGTTTCCTTCTTCGATCACTCTTTGCACGGCCAAGGATCATAGCAGCGTCCCTGTTTTCTTCAGGTCTAGCTTTCTCCTTCTGCAAGGAACTACCATCTGATGCACATCAGTCCCTTTCTCCTCCGCAAGGAACTACCATCTAGAGCACACCAGTCCCTTGCTCCACGGGCAAGGAACTAGCAACTGTAGGCACAGCAGGCCCTTTCTCCTCCGCAAGGTACTAGCAACTGCAGGCACAGCAGGCCCTTTCTCCTCCGGCAAGGTACGAGCATCTGTAGGCACATCAGTCCCTTTCTCCTTCTGCAAGGAACTACCATCCAGATGCACACCAGTCCCTTTCTCCTCCGCAAGGAACTACCATCCGGAAGACTTTCACTCTGCAATGTACAAAATTATAAGTGTTCTACTACTTAATTATAAGTCGCCTAGAAAGTAATCCAGCTGACGACTTAATACGACTTACAAGTAAGTCGCTTGAAAACTTTCCGCACGACTTATTTATAAGTCGCCTATTAAGTCGCCCAGCTGGATTACTTTCTGACGACTTAAATATAAGGTGATCAACTTTGTTTACTAACCCCGGTGCCTTTGTCCCTGTTGGTGTCCCTTTCCGCTTCCGCTTTGTGGTGAGACCAACCTTCTTCTCCAATGCTTCCACTTTTCGAGATCCTTGATCTCTCAATGCACGCCCCAAACCCTTCCTCATGGAATCAAGGATGACCTTGAACATGGCTTCAATTTCCTCTGGTCAACCCATCAACAGTCGTAGTCACTTTGAACGAGCCTCTGCAGGTTCCTCTTCACTCCGCAGGTTCCTCATCACTCTCTGCAGGTTCCTCTTCACTGCTTAGTGCCTCTTCAATAGCCTCTATTCTAGCTTTCTTCAGAGGTCTTGGTCTCTCATCCTTCACGGTATCTTTCTTCCTCGCTGGCTGTCTTCGACTTGAGTACCAGTGACTTGCCAGCAATTCTTGGTCCACTTCCACGTTTTCTTCACAAACATGACTTTAATAATGTTGTCCATGGCGACATCCTCAACATCGACTCCCATTTTGGAATCATTTCTTTAACGCTGGCCTTCAACAAAGTTGATCACCCTAGTCTGCAGTAAATAAGATAAGATGTAAAAAATAAGTCGCCCGAACGCTATAAGTCGCCTATTAAGTCGTCCAGCTGATTATTTCTGACGACTTATAATTAAGTCGCCTGAACGCTATAAGTCGCCTATTAAGTCGCCCACCTGGATTACGCCTGGTTTGAAGTAGATACCTGTCGAGGATAGCCTCTTTAAAGGCTCTCGTCCCTTGCCACCCTTGAAAGCCAGTCGGTGGAGACGGATTGTTTGGGAGAGGGTGACCATAAGTAGCACCCAATTCCGCAGAGCTGTGTACACCCAGACTGAGAGCTGCCGCAAACCCATTAATTGTGTAACAACCTGAAATATCTCTGCCCTTCACAGAGTCCATCAACACCTTAAACGCACTCTCCCCATGGATAATTCTCGAACCGCTCTAGGTCCATCACTAGCCTAGCCAGACTAACCCGTGTAGGGTTGAAAACTTTCTCCCTTCAATGTATCCAGTGAAGATGGCAAGGTACGCGAGCTCATCATCCGAGACCACCGCGATCTCTCAAGTGTTTCTATTATCTCCGAGTAGTTGGCCCACATGAACTCCCAACAACCCCGAAAGAAGTCATCTCATTAGTAACAACACATTGAGGTCTCTCAAGGTCGTCAATGTACTTAGTTTAGCCTAGTGAGGTTTTCAAACTCTAACAAAAAAATCTCACGTGTTCTGCACCAACGAGACACCAAAGCTCATACTTCTTCTTTATGTCCAGCTGGAAACCGAGCATGAAGTGAACCAGCCTTGAAGCCCATTCAAATTGCAGCTCTCCAAACTTGATGAAAACTCCCAACTTCGACTTTCAGCTCTTCGATTCGTCATCATGAAGAGCCTCACGTAGAGCGTAATGCAACTTCGAGGCTGGATGAATCGAAATGCTATTTTTGGTTCGGCTCTTCACCTAGTGTATGTATCCTACGCTGAAAATCCATTTTTCTGCAAAACAATCAAAGACAACCAATGTCAAACAGACAAACAGACGTCCGTGAACTTCGACTCAAACAGATAACTGGCAGATCTGAAATAATAAGTCGTCCGAAGTCGCCCGGATGGATTACTTTCCGACGACTTAATTAGAAGTCGCCCCACCCTAAATTATAAGTCGCCCAGACCTAAATTATAAGTCGTCCCACCATTTTATAGCAGACTGAATGAAACAAGAAGAGATATAACTTAACGGCGCGAGTTCAACGAGACGGCTGAGAATGCGCGGGTTTCCTCTAACTTAAAAAGGAAGCGTGTTGAGAACGACGGTGATAACGCCGGATTAGATAGAATCGACGGTGAGAACGATGGATTGAGAGACTCGACGGAAATCGCCTTCAACTCGCTTTGAGAGAAACGACGGTTGGTTTTTTTTCTGAATTCGCCAAAATCTGAGTAAAAAAAAATATACATTATATATAACCGTAAATAATCCGTTAGGTTAAAAGGACATTGTAAATTTCGAGGTTCGACGGTTTGACGACTTAAATGTAAGTCGCCTACATTAAAAACTAGACACTTTAAAAACATAACCCCTAAACATAACTCCTAAACTTAATTAACTAACTAGACACTTTAAAAATCAAATTAAACTTAAAAGTGTTAACTATACAAATAAATAAAGACATATAAGTAAAAATATATATTTTAGAAAAATCCAAGCTTTCCAAAATCTAACCCTAAGAATACATACAATACTACAACATATGTTTTCAAACCCTCAAAACCAAAGAATATCATGATTAACTACTTTCACTCATCTATGTTGAAAACTATTCATTTTATTATATGTTAATTTACATCATTTAAAACTGTTAATAATTACATGATTTTTATTTTTCACTTGTCCAAACATTTTTTTAATTTATAAATTATTTTAAGCTCAAGAGCGACGACTTAGTTTTAAGTCGTCCGTAAGTCCGACGACCTTTTGTTAAGTCGCCCGTAAGTCCAAACGACCTTCTTAAGTCTTCAAGTTACATGATTTTTATTTTTCACTTGTCCAAACATTTTTAATTTATAAATTATTTTAAGCTGCAGAAACTGCACGACTTATTTTAAGTCGTCCGTAAGTCCGACGACCTTTTGTTAAGTCGCCCGTAAGTCCAAACGACCTTCCTTAAGTCTTCAAGTTACATGATTTTTATTTTCACTTGTCCAAACATTTTTAATTTATAAATTAATTTTAAGTGCAGAACTGACGACTTATTTTAAGTCGTCTAAGTCCGACGACCTTTGTTAAGTCGTCCCGTAAGTCCGCACGACCTTCTTAAGTCTTCAAGTTACATGATTTTTATTTTATTTTTCACTTGTCCAAACATTTTTTTTAATTTATAAATTATTTTAAGTGCATAAACAGACGACTTAGTATAAAGTCGCTCTCCGCACGACCTTCTAAGTCGTCCGTAAGTCCGACGACCTTCTAAATCGTCCAACTCCATTCAGACCTTCTTTAAGTCTTCAAGTTAGTAGTTAGACATAGGAATAACATTATTAAAATTATTTTTAAAACCAAAATTCATTGTTCAAATTTAAAAATTACAAATAACATAATTAAAATTATTTTTGGAGAAGGCCGCCAAGGCGAGACCAAAACCAGCCCTCGCCAAGCTTCTCCCAATCAACGAAAGGGACCTTGATAGCCTTCACCTCCTCTTTCGCGCCGAGTTCGGCTTTGAGTCTGGTTTTCTCCGCCGGATGTCAAACCGTCCCCTTGTGGAGCATCTCCTCGAGCAAAGCGATCTGATCGGAGAGAGAGCGCTCGACTTGCAGAGTTCTTTTGGCCGTCGCGGTTTGCTCATCCCTAACCAAGCGGAGGATCGCCTGCACCGCCGCAGCAGCCTCTCCTGAGCGTAACCTCTTCCGGTTTTGCCGTAGTCTTCCTCCATCGGACGCCTCTCGAGGTCGATCGATCCAGACATTTTAAACCTAGCAGCATAAATCACATCAGAACAAGTATGGCGTAATGATGATAACTAAAGTCGATAATAGGTCGAGATTTCTTACTTTGAGTTTGAGAGGAATTTCTTCTTCTTCTTCAGCCTTTAGTCTTCCTTACTGTATTGAGGCGAGGGTTGATGGTTATTTATAGATAGTATCGCAACCGCCCCAAGAAGTTGTCGAGAATGATTGCGACCTTACGCTGCGAGATCAGTTTCCAACGAAGGCAACTCTTCGCGTGTGGTGCAATTAAATGTGATTGGTTAAGAAAGAGGTGCTAACATTGGTAACTGTTTTAAGTCGCCCACTGTTTAGACTTCCGCACGACCTTCATTTAAGTCGTCCCGGTCGCCCATTTAGTCGCCCGAGTTTTTCTTTAAGAAGACTCAAAACTATAAGTCGTCCAAGTCCGGACGACCTTCAAGTTAAGTCGTCCAAGTCCGCACGACCTTCAAGTCGCCCGTAAGTCCAGATAGTATGGTATGAAAAGGACAAGCATGAAAAGGCAAGTTACGCTTCCTTATACAAAAGCATAATTGTTTGGTAGGAGGATAGGTTACAAAAATACTACCTCCTATCCTGACCACACGCTTCCTTATACAAAATACTACATTCTATCCCGAGTCAAGTACATCATCATCAAAGGTGGAAAATGTCTTCGTCAGAATGGAAATTAGAAGCTCCTTAGATATCTCCACCGCCATCTTCTCCCTGATCGCTTTGAGTTCTTATGACACAACAAATCTGACGAAACTGAAACCCAAGAGCATGACATTCAATGTACTTGAGAGTGAACAAACCACAATCACCACCTCGCACTGAGGTACTCCAACGGTTGGACTCTCATATGTGTATGGCTCCAGAGACAACTTGAAACGTTCTTCATCCGAGGCAGCGACTTAACAAGGTAAGGGATCATGTTGACAAAGGCTCCACTAACACTTCGAGTTCTCGATCTCGATATGTCCGACAATGCTGTCCCACACGACTATGTGCCTCTTTGGGATCGATATCCACATAGCAACCCAATGGTTGTTTTGTAGTTGAGTGGCGATAAATATCATCCACATCAGTCCCCAAACCTTCCCAGATTTGCACCATGATGGTAAGTTGCCTCCATAATAATCCAACGCCCACCAGGAAGCTTTCTTCCTAAACCATTGACATTGGGCTTGCCTGCCTTAAATTCGGTACTTGTACGTCCAATGCTGAGCAAAAGTATGGTCAAGAAAGCACATTCTGTCGCTCCTGAAATGCGATGGATTTTTGGTACCGCTGCCTCAAGAATAAATAAAAGCATCCATATGCTGCATATAAAACAAGACAAGTCAGTGATAGAAGACATTACGGACGAGTTAAAGATAAGTCGTCTGTAGATGACCTATGGACGACTTATCATTAAGTCGTGTTAGGTCATCTAAACAGATGACTTATAGGACGACTTATAATTAAGTCGCCTGTTAGGTCATCTAAACAGATGACTTAAAGACGACTAAAACATAAGTCGCCTGTTAGTCGTCTCAGATAGATGAGACGACTTATAATTAAGTCGCCTGTTAAGTTGTCCATTAGCTCTCTAAAGTAAATAGCAGAAAACTTACTCGTCGTCCAGCCATGCTAAGGAGGTTCGAGTGTGGAATAGAACCGACTTGGACATGACGTGGTTTCTTATCCAAACGTGTTTTGAAATAACTGCACACACATAATGTAGATAAGCGCAATCATTTTATAGCACAAAGCAAGCTATTATGGGACATTTTCTCACTTACGGATCAAGTTTCAACCAGGCTGTGAGCACCTCCGACATCTTCTTGTTAGCGAAGGCAAAAGGATCATATCCTTGTCCAACCTTTTGTTTCAATGATATGTTTGATGTGCTGTTTCCCTTAAAAGGAGTTTGCTGTGAAGGAGCAAGTTTCCTCTCGGTCAATCTTTTCATGGACCTGCAATCATTTTATCCTTCTTTGTCGCCTTCCGAGATTCGCCTTATGTCGAAGCTGGGTACTCGCTTGTCCAATACAAGAACGCTAAGTTCACTCGTTGGAGAATCATGCAGCTGTGGAATCGCATACTTCGTGGAGCTTTCGGAGCCTCAAGACGGGTTGACTCGCTTCTCCATTCACACTTTCACTCTGAAATTTGGATGTACAAGACGGGTTTAAAATCATTGACCAAATCCATACATACAAATCAAACAAATCAAACAAATCAAACAAAATCCATACATACATAAAAAGAAACAAATCAACAAAGGTTCAACCAAGCACACACAACAAACAAAGCACATCAGTTCTTATTCATATCACTTTGCCTAGTGACTCTGCTCTGTGATTTTGGAAGAGGTTATGGTACTAACCCTTGTTCGTGCAAAGGTGGTTTCGAGCCAAGTTCGGTTTTGGTGATTCCAACCATCTTCTACAGCTTCCAACCTATCACTCAGCAACTTAATCTCCTTAAGGCACATCCCGAACAGCTTTTTCAGTCTCATCTTTAGGTGCCTCTACAGAGCCTCCTTGCAAGCCTCCTTGAGACCCCTTTACAAGCTTTTTCCGAGGCCTTCCACTATCTTCCTTCAAACCACTCAAAGTCTCCGCTGCAATCACTTCATTCATCTGATTGACTTCCCAGCAATCCATGGTCCACTTCCATTTAGGATTCAATTAAACATAACTTTGATTATGTTATCCGCGAGTCCTCTGCATCAAACTCCCAACGTGGAAACATTTCACCAAAGTCCTTCTCAATAAAGTTGATCACCTTAGTCGCAAAATGCATAAACTTCAGTCCCTACTACTTCACAGACGACTTTAATTTAAGTCGGCTGGAAAGTCGTCGAAAATGCTTCACAGACGACTTAAATTTAAGTCGTCAGAAAAGTCGTCTAGAAAAGACTTCAGCGACTTTGGACGACTTTAAATTTTAGTTGTCTGTGATTTTCTGACGACTTTCCACGACTTAAATTAAAGTCGCCTCTGGAAGCATTTTCTGATAACCGACTTAAATTAAAGTAAGCATTTTCTGACGACTTTCCAACTTAAATTTAAGTCGCCTGCAAGTTTTAGGGACTGAAGTTTATATACCTGCCTCAAGATGGCCTCTTTAAAACATCGGCGTCCTTTGCCACCCTTGTAAGCCAGCAACGGTGGAGTCGGCCTGTTTGGTTGGGGATTCCCAAAATTTGCACCTAAATCTGGCAGAAGTTGTACACCCACACCAAGAACTTGAATAAAGCCATCAACAGTGTATGAATTTGCTTCCAAATTTGCTGCCTTCACGTAGCTATCAGCACCTTGAACGCCACTCTCCCCCAAGGATAATTCTCAAATTTTTCTAAATCCATCACTAGCTTTGCAAGACTAGCACGTATAGGGGTTGAGAACTTTCTCCTTCAATGAATCCGCTAAGATAGCAAGGTATCCGAGCCGTATGCGATCTTCCCGACCACTCTTGGCATCTCTTAAATGCTCCTATTATCTGATCAACATTTGGCCCAGCCTCGATATGAACACCCATCTTGTCCCGAAGCAGCCATCTCCTTCAGAACCTCACACCTTGGATTTTCGAGGTCCTTCATGTCCGCAGAGTTCAGACCAGTGAGGTGTTCAAACTCTATCGTGAAAACCTCATCGGTTCTACACCAACGAGACCAGAGCTCATATTTCTTCTTGATCTTAAGCTGGAAACCGAGTATATAATGCACCAGCCTTGAAGCCCAATTAAAATTCAGCTCCTTGAACTTGATGAACACTCCCAACTTCGACTCCTTCAGCTCCTCAGATTCGTCAGCTCTTAGACCTTCACTTAGAGCAGCAAACAACTTCGAAGTTATCGTATGATACGAAATGCTCTTCATTGCAGTGGGTTCTTTCCCAAACGTATATATCCTCCGGGAGTTCTGGTAAATCCATTTTTCCTTGCAAAACAATCAAATACAATCAAATACAAGCATCGTAACAAGCAAACTATTCTAAATACAAATCGCATGTAAAATATAGTGAGAAGATTGCTCGACGACTTCCAAGACGACTTCCAAGAAGTCTTAAGTCGTCACGACTTCCAAGAAGTCTTCTAAGGACTCTTATTACAAGATGGATGGATGAATGACTTACGGTAGGAGAAGATAACGACACCAGCGGTTACAGATCTGCAAATATCGACGAGAAAAGAAGGAAAGAATCGAGAAGATGGATTTCGCCTGTCGCTAAGGAGAGAAACGGCGCTAGGGTTTCCAAAATTTGTGAAAAGGGAAAAATGTATTTATATGTCCGTAAATTATTCGGTTAGGCTTAAATTACTTTGTTAAATTATAGGTTCGATGCGTTTGGACGACTTAAATGTAAGTCGCCTACATTAATTATTCAACGCGACTTATAGTTAAGTCGTCTTTTCCTAAACATAACCCCTAAACTTAATTAACTAACTAGACACTTTAAAAATCAAATTAAACTTAAAAGTGTTAACTATACACGTAAATAAAGACATATAAGTAAAAATATATATTTTAGAAAAATCCAAGCTTTCCAAAATCTAACCCTAAGAATACATACAATACTACAACATATGTTTTCAAACCCTCAAAACCAAAGAATATCATGATTAACTACTTTCACTCATCTATGTTGAAAACTATTCATTTTATTATATGTTAATTTACATCATTTAAAACTGTTAATAATTACATGATTTTTATTTTTCACTTGTCCAAACATTTTTTTTAATTTATAAATTATTTTAAGCTCAACAGAGCCAGACGACTTAGTTTTAAGTCGTCTGGACGACTTAGTTTAAAGTCGTGCATTGCACGACTTTACGGGTAGAAGCGGAACAAATATTCGGTTTTTTTGTTTGTTCACAAGGGGTTAGTTGTAATTTCAATACCCTTTTAGGTTACTTTTGCTATTGATTCAAGTTTGGGTTTACTATTGTATTTGAAATCATGTTTTGAGTCACAATTGGCAATTTTCTCGTTTTTATTTGATTGCCATTGCCAACAGTCAAAATGATTGGTTCACTAACCATTTTTATCCGGGAAATGGAGAGACATGATTGACGCACCCCAATTTGTGAATTTGACGGTTAGATTTCCCTTTTTGAGCTCATATAACCCAATGTTTTCCTTTTCGTTATCATCTCCATCAACTTCATCTTCATCATTATCATCATCGGAGTCATCGTCTTTATCATCGTCAGTCTCAGTTTCATCATCATCATCATGTCCACTCTTCTTTTTATCTTTGTGCTTCTTCACATCATCATCATCGTCTTTCTTTTCAGGTTGAACACCCTTTTTATGCACATCATGCTCTCTCTTTTTATGCTCTTCCTTCTTATGCAGTACATAATGCTTTTTCTTTTCGTCCTTTGTACCCTCTTTGACATCAGAACCGGCATTGCGATCATCATTTACCTTTTCTCCTTTATTCTCTCTGTGTTTACTAATATGATCAACTTTAGTAACTTTCTTGCTGCTCTCCAAATGTTCCGATTGCACTTCAATGTTCTTGGCAACTGAGAAAGTTACCACAACTCCTAATGTAACCAATATAACCAAACATAACAACATAGAAACTCTCGCCATGGTGAAAAGAAAAAAAGAATTAAAAGTAATGAGTAAGATGGGTTTCTTGGCTAGTATTTATAGGTTGAATGTTATCAGAAATTATAAGACAAAAATAGGAAATTGTAACGAATTTCTGATTAGTCAAGAAGTTAGGAGATAAAACCGGATTGTGTTTTCTAGATATTCGTTTGTAATCACAAATAACATCACGTATATCTTTACAGCTAAGCTACATGAATCACCAAACTTTAGAAGATAAGCACTACACAGTACACACCATTTGTATGTTGCACCACATAATCAGTTGGAACATTTTCTTTTATGTCAAAGATATTTGGCCCATTTTTGGGCTAGTAAAGTTGAGTTTCCCTAATCAGAAACGTCCAATTGTACACATTTAGTTTGGTTTATAACTCTATTTGAATTCGGTATCAAAGCGTCCTAACTCACAAAAAAGAAGAAAATACTTATGAGAAACGGACGAACATGATACAATACTATAACACCCAATGAAAAATATCTATCCCAAAAAATAAACGATGGAGGTTCTTCTGATACAATTCCTAGTTTTTCTCTTCCTTGTTTACGAAACTAGTCGTAGAAGACGAAGAAGACGAGTTATTGAACATAGATAGCGGAGGAAGTTGCGACGATGGTTGATCCAAAGACGAACCCGTTTGACTATTTGCTATTATGTTAGACATCAATAAGCTACTAAAATAGCCTCCACGTCCTTTGTTATTATCGGTTGCGGCTGTTCTTTGAACATTGTCGCTAATGGGATGCCGTGGACCGACGGTCTGTTGCTCTCCTTTCGATCCAACCATGGATGAGATCGCAGCTGCGATCACCGAATGGAAACTTGGGTCAGAAGTAAGCGCTTTGGTTAGGGTTTCGGTTAAGGACTGGCTATTTTTGACTGTTTTTACTTGGTTGGACGTACCGAACTGGACGTTGTTATAAGGGTATGGAGTATAAGAAGAATACCCATTACCCCAAGTCGCAGGTAGGTTGAGAATAGACGAATTTGATGATGATGATGAGTTAGAAGAGAAATCTAAGCTTGTGGATGGAAACCTTTGGAAAGAGTTAGGAAATTTGTTGAAATTTAAAGAAGGCAATGAAGAAGACGAATGTTGTGGTGCGGTGAGGTCTAGGGTGACGGTGGGATGTAATGGAGAATGAAGGGTGGGTGAATAGAAGGATTTGTTGTTGTTGTTGTTATTGATGAATCTTGAATTATCGTAGAGGTTGTTTCCGATCATTTCTGCGGCTGGTGACGAGGAGGAGCCGGAGAGGAGCATAGAGGCGGCAGCTGAAGTAGTAGAGGCCATGGTGGTGGCTGAGAGAGGAAGAGGATGGCTGTGCGTTCCTTCATAGGTTGTGATTAGTATGGACATGTCTTCTGCACATCTTTGGACCTAAAACATCAATAGTTTAAGACAAATAGTTAGAATTCTATTTGAGTATATGCACATGCACAATTGCTTTGGTTAACCTTCTCATATTATAATAACGCAGATAAAAATTAGCCATAGGGATGTTCACAATTTAAATTGATTCTATAACATAAGGAATATGAACTAAAATGAAAACAGGACAAAACAAATTTATGATGAACATGATTTCAGTTTCATTACTATTTATTAAAATATAAAATCAAGATTTAAACGATATATGTATTTGATTATTTTGTAGTTTTTGTTTTTTGTAACAACTAATTATTTTGTAGATATGTACCTGTTTTCTAACGGGACATCCAGGTGCAACCGTGCAGCGATAGTATGCTCGTGGACAAGGATTTCCTTTCGCAATCTTTTGACCATATTTTCTCCATTGACAACCATCATTCATCTATACAACATATATTAAAGTTCGTCCTAATCAGTGGTGACACATAAAGGATAGTCAAATTGTTTACTATAATCAAAGATATGGATCAAACAAGTAACAACATATATACGTAAAAGGACGTACCGTTGGTGTGTCACATCTCGCTCTAACACAAACTCTAGCTCTCTTTACAGGATTTTGTTGGCCGGCCTCTCCATCAACATCGCTACCCGAGGTTGGTGCTGGAGAGCTTCTCTTTCCGGTAACCTTACTCGGCGGCCAAGTTTCTCCCGGAGTGTCCTCTGAGCTATTTTCCAGGCTAGAAATGGCTAGATTCGGGAGAGATAAACCGCCGGTCGGTTCACGGCCACTGCCGTTATTGAACCCTAAGGTCAAGCCAGCTCTGGTCAACTCTTCGTTAGCGTTGACTTCTTTACTGATTGCGTCTTTTTTCTCTTCCTTTTTCGAGGTGTTATCACTCGGGGAACAACTTCTTCTCCCGAGTGAAAGCGACACAAGCTCGCATTCTTGATCTAAAGAACTCAAATCAGTCGTCACCTTCGAAAGACCAACCATGTTTTGATCTTGAGTTTGGTTGTTTGAAGGTTCTTGTTGAATTATATCGAAGAATCTGAGCTTGAGAGATTTGTAATCACTTTCAATTCGTTCGAGCATCCCTTTAAGCTTTTCGTTCTCCTCCTTCACCTCGCTCATCTCAGCCTTGGCAGATACAAGTTCTTGATGATCTTCCTCATCCTACGATCATCGAATATAAAAACGGATTAATTTCCCAAATATTTATAAATTGTTCCAACTTCCAAGAGTTTTTTTGTTACATGTATAAATCATACTTACCCTAACTAATGAATTATTTAATCCTATATCGAAAATAATTTTTAGAACTAATATATAATCTTCTAATCTCCATTTTTTTAAATGAACGATTAATATTTTAATTAATTACGATAAGCAAAGAAATTATGGAGAAGAAGACCTCTCTCAGGAATCAGGATACAAGAATTGGGTACATAGTTTTAAAATGAACAAAACTTAGGTACACCCCCTGGGGTGAACCTTTAAATTCACCCCTTATCTCCTAACCAATAAAAGTGCCACGTAGATAATAAAATAAAAACTATTAAATTTATTTTAAAATAGCTAAAAATGAATAACATTAATTTTAACGATGCTGACACCGTCAACTAAACGGTAAATTTTAAATTCTAAACCCTAAACCTTAAATTCTAAACCAAAACCTATACCTAAACCCAAATTCTAAACCCTAAACCTAAATTCTATACCTAAACCCAAATCTAGACCCTAAACCCAAACCAGAATCTTAAATCCAAACCTATATCCTAAACCCAAATCCTAGACCTTAAACCCAAATCAAATCCTATGGCCTAGTTTTGGGTTTGGATTTAGGGTTTATGGTTTGGTTAAGGATTTAGAGTTTGGGTTTAGGGTTTAGATTTGTATTTAGGATCTATGATTTTGGTTTAGGGTATAGGTTTGGATTAAGGTTCTGATTTGGGTTTAGGGTTTAGAATTGGGTTTAGAGTATAGGGTTTGGGTTTAGGGTTTAAAATTTGGATTTAGGGTATAGGGTTTGGGTTTAGAATTTAAGGTTTAGAGTTTAGAATTTAAAATTTACGGTTTTGTTGGCGTCAAGATCGATAAAATTGGCGTTATTCTTTTTCTACCTATTTAAAAATAAAATTTAATGTTTTTTATTTAATTATCTATGTGGCATTTTGATTGGTTATAAAATGAGAGGTGAATTTAAAGGTTCACCCCAGGGGGTGTACCTAAGTTTTGTTCTTTTAAAATGAAGAATAACATAAAAGCGTACAACAAAGTAAAAATCTGTGTGCCTTCCTTATATATGTAGAACTTTATGTATTTGCACATATGAGTTGGTTACCTTAGAAGATTCATGGATTTGAGCAGATCCGAGAACTTTATCCTTAAGAAGAGAATCACAAGTAGGTAATTTCAGAAGTACCTCCATTTTTAGAAATATAAGAAAATCTCTGTCTTCTTCTTTAAATTTTCTTTTTCTTTTTCTTTTTCTTTTGTTGTCTGTTTGTTTCCTCACAGCCTTAATGAAAACTCTTTACTTATAGCCATTTGTGTAGTTTCTTGGAGAGGACCCAAAGCGTCAACAATTCAACATGTTTAATTTTTTAATTATATTTCTTGAATTCCAGAGACTTTTTCCTCCAATCATACCTGTGTTATTTATTTTTAGTACTAATGGAATATAAATAAATTATTTCCTGACTTTTTTGTTGATAATACTGCTTCTCCATTTTACTAAAAACATTATAACTAGATTTCAATGAAAAAAAAATTAGTAGATTTTTGTATTTATATCTTTAATTTATGTGTTTAACATTATGAAAATAAAATTCCATTAAAAATAAGTGACCCCATAATGTTAGTGTAAAATTCTTACGCCATAGTTAAGTAAAATTACAAGTGTAAAAATTGATTAACTTAAAAATCGTTTGTCAAAGAAAGTAAAATTGATAAAATTTGACGTATCGTTTCCTTTCCAAAATGAAAACTGTGATGATTTCACATGAGGTATATACTTTCTTTTTATTAATTGAACCAAGTGTAGATAAAAGTCTACATATATCTTGGTTATTTAATTGGAGTACTATTAAAATGCCCAAATGCAATAAATGAAACTAATATATATAAGAAAGAGCCTAAATGTACGGTGTGAAATAGAGATTTTATAATGTGAAGGTCTGAAGGGGATATCTTTGAAGCTTCATGGAAGAAGACTTCTCTATCTATCGGCCACACTTCACATGAGCATTCGTCAACTGTTTAAATCTTATTATTAGTTTAATTAGTGTGTTTATTAACCTCCCTCATCGAAGACATGTTAATATGTTGTATACATAGTCCAAATATGCATACGGTTAGTTACAAAAAAATATATGCATACGGTTATACATTCATAGGCATACCATCACCAATGCATTCAATTTACCCAAGTGTGTATAAATAATATTTCTGGATACTTATACTTAGATAACTCATATTATCAACCAGAAATATACATCCATTGTTAGTTAATTTATCTATTCTCTTGGTGTTTCAACTTCAAGCATGTTAATCTGTATATTCTTTTCACAAATTTTCAAGTCCGTATAGAATTAGCAATCTTAATTAGAAGAAACAAGATGACGCCAACAAAAAGAACTGCATGAAACAAGATTTATAGGATATTACTA
Organism: Brassica nigra; assembly: GCA_016432835.1. Lineage (NCBI taxonomy): Eukaryota > Viridiplantae > Streptophyta > Magnoliopsida > Brassicales > Brassicaceae > Brassica > Brassica nigra. The sequence continues at coordinate 21,051,554 of CM028247.1, read as the reverse complement.
CTTCAGAACCAAATCTCAAATCTCATCAAAAAAAAATTCTCAAAAAGTCAAATCATGTAACATGATCAGAAAGGAAAATTATGGTGTTGTATATATACTGAATATGTAAATCTTGTTCATATGGTAGGCCAAAGGCTGCGTATACCCGGTCAATGCGCAGGCCACACACGGTAATTATATGATTTTGTCAACTATGGACTTCGTTAAAAATTTCCCTTTTCCCAATGTTATTTTCTGATTTTACTTTATAACCAACATGTATACGAACGTTAAGTTTCATAAGTGACGCAACGCTGCATGGCATTGAAAAAAGCACATGCATTATTTGCTAATGTAAGATATTAGAAAAAAATACATTAGTTTAAATTCTTTTAAGATATAAAGAAAGAAGTGTTATTAGTGATCGGCCTAACTCGCATCCAAAAACTAACTTATGAGTGGAAGATTGTCCACACATATATATTGCCCAAAGACCTATATCACCACCAATGTGGGATATATTAATAAGTGTAAAACGAAATACTTTTTTTTTGTAACTGGCTTTACGAAATACTTCTTTACTCTTCATGATTATACATATGAGCTTTACTTGTATACAACTATCGGTAAAAAGTAAAAATCACAAAGAGAAAACATTATATATTATATATAGCTAGCCCACTTTATTAAGTATCTACATAAGCTAGCAAATGTCGTCTTTCCTGTCTCCAGTTCTCCAAACCAAACAATTTTAAAGTTCTTTCAAATCAAGACTAGTATATTTCTTTTGTGATGCCGTACATAACAAGTATTTTATTTATTTATTCTGATCGCAAAATATTAAACAATTTTATTTTTCATGAGGTGTTGAATCTTGTATATAATTAATTTGTTCTCGATCTAAGTTTCCAACTTTTATTTTTCTTTTGGGGATCTGAGCTCCTATAACATTTTATATTACAGAATTTTCTTTTACTAAACATTTGATCAACTCAACTTACATCATTCATTTGTTTTTGTTTTCAGTAAACAAAAGACTTTCTTGTTAACTAGTATTCTATATGAAGTGTACAGTTCATTATATAGTTAAGTAAACAATCGTGGTCGCAATGTGGTTATTGTTCAATTCAATAAGCAATGAGATATAAAATTAGCACGTCTCACATGATTAAGGAAAACTAATTAGAAGTTACTAATTACATGGAAATGATAAAGGTAGATCGTTCTTATAATTTTGTTATTTTCTTGACAGCCATTTCGATTACTATGGGACCAGCCCTGTATGTAAAATTGCTTCTTCTGGGATAATTAGTACAAGTCTTTGATTTTCATCTGAAGACTATAGTGATGAAATTAAATATTTTGATGTAGAAAATTGATTGCTTAATCATCCATAATGAGACAAATAAAAATTATCAACCGTTGGTCTTATTTAGACAATAAAAGTCTTTGGTCAGCTGTATTAATCAATTTCTAATTTGCGATAAGTTTGTTTATTTCAGTTCCAATGTAATTAGTTATGTTCATATGGCCGCATTGTTAAATAATATTATAAACACAACAGTTCCATAAATTTGCAAGGAAAGAAGATTTTTTTCAGAAAACGAGTGAAAGAAGAAAGGTCAACTAACATGTCTCTGCGACTAGCAAAGACAGATCAGAGATCTTGACCCGAGCTTTATTAGTCTTTTAATTAAAAGTTTGTATATTATATACTCCCAGAACTATTATATACAAATGTATGATATATATATATATATATACGAATACATCCATAATATGTTACAAAAACAAAATATAACTAGAAATGACCTCCTTGATTTTATTACTTCAAATGTAAATCTGAATAATATCTTTTTTTTTTTGAAAGAATGTTAAATTTATTCAAATTAAAAAAGATTTTTGTACAAACTAATGCATCTTTAATCTAAATGTGTTAAAGCTTTTTCGGAGCAATAACAGTGATGAGGTTTCATCTAATCTCTAGACGAAAACCAAGTCACCATAGCTTGGTTGAATGAAGTTCCTCCTCGCCCTTGTAAAGAACTGATTTGGTTTCCTGTTTACTTGTCGATGAACTTGACAAGAAGGCTTGGAGGACGCTGTGCCCTGTCATGTCTTCTACCGTTTCTCTCAAGCCAAATCTGAATAATATCAACCATATATAAATAAATAATGACTTTATTTAAATATGTTGAGTAATTAAAGTAATAATGAATATTAATCATTCAGTTGTTCAAAAAAAATCATTGATAGTTCAATTAAAACTTCAAAAACGAAAGCAGATGGTTTGATTAAATATTACTTAAGACGCACCATATTACATGCTCTGACTCTAAACTTGAGAGAATATATATATGAGTTTTAGTTTAAATCTCCTAATCAGTTAAAAATAATATATGGAAAACACCAACATTTACAGTTCTACAAGGAGTTTTAAATATGATAAACCCTAATCTCTTGGAAAACGCTAATACATCAGCTTGATAGATTAATGATAATATCCCTTGTTTGTACGAATGTCTTTATATTCTAGCGAAGAGTTCGTTTATGTGATGATGGTCTATAGTAAATAATATTTGTGCCATCAACTTGCGGATAGATTTTACAACTACTGACCTAAGGTCAATGGTTTGGATTTAGACATTGAAATTAAACAATCGAAGAAAGAAGTTTAGAGACAACTTGGAGATTCTCTATTGAAATTTAGGTCAATGGTTTGAGATTGGTCATCGAATGAATGATTAGTTTATTATTATTGTTAGGTTGATGCTCCCATCTCTATGCATTATCCAAGATAATAGAATTCAAATTTAATCCTTTTTTCGTTCTCGCAGAAAATATTGATTAATAAGTTGAAGGAGTAAGTGTACAGCTAGTAGTTTCACTTTATTCTTCTCCGTGGAAATTGAGCATGTCGGCCGGTTGAAACTCAATTTTTATACCAACTATCCGGTTAGCTGTTAAATTGTAGAATATTAACTAATTTATAAATTTCAAGTTGCTAGGGCATCTTATGGCAACGTTTACAAGTATTTATCTTTAGTATGGTATACATTCCACACCGAAAAACCAATGCAAACCAGTGGCGGTAGTCCAGTGGCGCTTGAGGGAAAAAACCTAATACGGCGAACCCTGGTTCGAACCCCGGTTCGAACCCCGCTGGCCACACGGATATGGATTATTGCTTTCGATCCATTTGAATCTCCAGGAAAGGGTGTATCCGTGGGCTGTACCTCCACCTGGGGGTTAGTTCTGTGTCTTTAATAGACCCGGGTTTAACCCTTTTGTTTTACAAAAACCAATGCAACATTTAGAATTATTTTAGTTTTTTTTTTTGCAGCAGTTAGGAAATTGAACTATGTTGCAAATAGTTGACGGTGTACATAAATAAATTACAGTAGTTCTTATTGGCTTCAGTAAAAGAAATTACGCCATTTACAAATATAGTAATATACTGTATTTGTTGAGAAATCAGTAAAACCCCGTAATGATTCCTCTAGTCATTCTTTATAGGAGAGGAACCAGTGGAACAAATTGTTCTCTCTATCATTATTCAACTCCTTTATATTCAGTTTCAGTCAATTTGCAAAACAATTTTTAAGGTCTAAATGATTTTATATCGTTTTTTTTATCTTGTAAATATCGAGAGCAGATCCAAATGAATCAAAAAGAAGAAGAAAAAAACAACGAAAATTTAAGTAAAAAACAAACCCCAAACACTATCGTAAGATGCTAAAGCTGATTCAGATCAAGTCTATTTTATTTTGGTTACTATCAGAAAAGACCTTGAACAAAGAGACCCAAGATTTAACCTAAAAACAGTAATGATCTTTTCCTTTTCCTGTTTACCTTTCCTTTGTGTGTACAAAGAAGAATTTAAACTAAGAAGCCCAAATTAAAAAGGAAAAAAAATAATTCGAACTTAGAAAAGTGCAATGGATAGAAAAAAAAAACTCAGTCCTCAACCTTTGGACCTCCGTATAACGCTCCAACTACGTTAAGATCGTCTGGATTATCATCTCTTTCTTGCAGCCATGCATGACCTTCTTTCTCCACTTGACCTGTCAAAACGTCGTCTTCCTCTGAAAACCAACACAGAAATTTTATATATCTGGTTTAATCACATGTTATTAGTTAAGGCTACTATGTTTCGTAAGTATATAGAAAGCTGACCTGATGAGAACTTGTCCAAAGGGAACTCTAGGAAATAAGTGCAATGCCTGCCTTCTGGATTGCAGTAAGGAGGGCCAAGCACATCTAGAACCGCGCACGCTGTTTTCGCTGTGAACCGATGCATGTTCCCGCCATCTTCGGGGTACAAAATGGACGTGTTGCATGGTGCTGTTAACGTTGAGTTCATCTTCAATTTTGCCAGCCGCGTTTTCGGATCTCTCACTGCGATTGAGATCAAACAAAAGCGAAAATGTGAGTAATGATGAAGGTTTGAATCATAGACTATTCATGCTTTATTGGGTAACACTGCAAAATGTGGTAAACAAAATAGTATTATGGACTATAAAAACTAACTTGTATATCATATGAATAGTAGCTATTGGATGCTCTAATTGTCACATTCAGAAAAAAGACTAACTAAAATAGAGTTTTCCCAAATTAATAAAAAGACAAAAGCTTATTCAAGTAAATGAACAACGTTTTTTCTATGTAATTTTCAAGACGTTTATATATTATATACACGACTTACTCTTAAAAGTGAAACCAATGAATATGAATTTTAATAATTTAAAACGTGAAAATGGAAAAGCAAACTGTATATCATTCAGCACCTATAGAATAAGGTACATTCCGTCGCTCAATTATTTTACCAGAGGGACATAGAATCTTATTTCTTAGGGACCAATCCCAAATTGTTGACACAAGTAAGATGATCTGACGTACATATTGGTCCGTCCTAAAGTGAGATCAGCCATACGAATCATCAAATCTATAAAAATTTTAAAGGTACATGCAACAATCCATCTATGGACAGTTGGTTTTGACTTTTGAGTTGAAAGCGATTTGTCAAAAAAGAAAATAAAATGAGTTGAAAACGCATGAAAAGTTAAGTTTAACACCTCCATTATCAGGTATTGTTCTATTCAAAGCTTATGATATATAGAAGATGATCTTTCTTATTAGACAAGAATGTGTAAGGTAGGGGTGTTTGGGATGGTGTTTTCTGCGACAAGCACTGGTGTAGTGTTCGCCATTGATTGATTGAAAAGAGAAACAGAAAAAAAAATTTGATGGTGCTTTAGAATAGATCGTTGGCTGCTGATACCATATAGAAGATGATCTTTCTTTTCAGACAAGAATGTGTACAAGAGTCAATATATATTACAGTAGATTGTAGGGTTTTACGTAAGCTAAAGACTAATGTATCCTTTACATAATTGCAGTAATGTATATCCTTGTTTTCTTAATATAATATTTGCTTAATTGGGATTATAAGTTAAATGTGACTACGTTAGAATAACTAAACCCTACCAGAGACTTATTGCAAGTTAATAATAACGAAAAGATTTCATAGCTTAGGAGTTTGGTTGAGATGTAAGCAAGCTTACGTGGAGCATCAACCACCCAATCATACGACTTGATGTGCATTGTACCAAAGAGAAGCTTGCTAAAAACTGTCATCCCTGGATGGTTATGTAGAGGAATGACACCAGAAGGCGGCAAACAGAAAATCGCAATCTGCGATAAAACCCTAACCATCGTTACTTACACCACAAGAAATAGACAACACAAGCGAGAGAGTGAGTGTACGTATTTAGTGAAATTACCGTAAAATGTTCACATTCGTGTAGAGGCAGATACGTTATCCGTGGCGAAGACCCATTTTCCTGTAGGGAAATTTGTCGGAAATACGGCATGGTCGGAGTTAATCCGACATCCTCCGGTTTCATATTGTCTAATATTTTATATGATCAAATATAAAATCAAAATCGAAAATTTATGGAAAACCAAGAACAAGAAATTTGAACTAAAAAAAGTTAATACCAAGAACTCCTCGTAGCTGTTGGATTTTATCTTCAGACGGGACAACTCCAGGACCGCCATTGGAGAACACTTCCTTACAGGTAAGAAACAGCCGCCGAACCGCAGTTACCTCTTCAGGCGGAGAACCAGTCTTCTTCCGTCGCCAAGTCATCACCACCTTCTTCTTAATCTTCTTCTTATTCTTATTATGAGGCGAATTAACAGAGCTGGGATTACCGCTCTCACCCTTACCTTGATTTTTACTAGGACTTAATCCCAAAACGTCTTTCTCTGGCTTCATTTCAAACGCCATGAACCTCACAAGACCTACCAACCAACAAAAGACAGTAAGATATAAAACAGGGGTCCAAAGAGAAGAGAAGACAGAGATACCATTATGGAGACACAAAACCAGGGGCCAGTTCTTTTGCTTCCTATGGGCTGTCTTATTTTTAAACAGCGGGTTTCTTTTCTTTTTTATCCGTTTCGGTCTTCGTCAAGGGGCAAATATTGAAACAAACACACATAACAAAAATGAAAGTATATATTTACTATATATAGTTGCTACTTGCTTCCTCTGTTATGTCGGTTTAAACCCGGTTATTCTAAACCGGACATTCAGTTTTATAAATTAATTCTTGTAACAATGATCATTTATCAAATGGGACATTGCTGATTCATCAGTTATGGTAGCAAAAGAAAACGATTGATTCATCTATGTTTAACTCCACTAATGAATATAAATTTAATTTGAACACCCTTTCCAAATCGTATTGTTGCTTTTAATTGAAAGCATTGGTATGTCTATACTTTACGTAAAATGTCGGGTTTGGCCCTCAAATTTTTATACGAGTAAGCATGTAGTGAGGTACTAGGAATCTTTGTTTTTGTTATCATTATTTTACTATTAGTTTTGTTTCATATGATATGCATGTAGTGAGTACTAGGAATCTTTGTTTTTGTTGCTGTGTTTGTTCATAACACAAAAAAATACATATACAAATTAAAACAGTTTTCATTTTCACCCCATAATTCTTTATATCCTAAACTAGATAGAATCAAAAAAATCAAATGGTGAAAAAATTGTCTTTAATAAAGACAGTAAGACGACAATAAGTAATCAAAAAGGAGATGTTCTAACAGCGTCTTCCGACTCTGCAATCAAGTGCTCCTGCGTATTTGGTCAGCTTAGAAACAGCGTATCCACTTTTAGGTTTAATCATTTGTTTTCTCGTGTGCACACTTTTGTAATGAGGATCCCCAGATTGTCTGAAAAAAGCTCCGTTCATGAATATATCTTTCTCAGATCTCCAGGTCCAGTGTTTCCACTCGTCTTCCGACGCATAATCTCTCTTTGTCACCTACGTCAATTAGTTTTTTTTCATAAGTTTACATGCATTGTTACTCAATTGTTCTTTTTTTGGCTTTTTAGTTACCTCTTTGTAATAAGGTAAGTGTGGAGGAGCTATGAATCGGTTTCCGTGGCTGAGAATAGTCGGACCTTGACTACCTCCGATAGCGTAAAGCTCCCAATGAGTGTAGTCATTGTTCACAACGTGAACAAATCCCCATCGGATCCTTGGCATCCTCTGCACAAGTCCTTTACCAAAATGGTTAAAAGCAACTGTGACTTGCATCTTCTGGTCCGCTTCATTCATATTGTTTTGAGCACCTAGCAACATCACCTACACAAACAACATCGTAGTCTAGTAGCTATTGTTCTTAATAAATGTAACATTAGAATCTAGGTTATGTTGCAATTAGTTGATCATCATATATAATAGAAATAAAGATTATATTATGATGTAACGACGATTTGACCAGTGTTAAGAAAAAAAAATCTAGATTATATGGGTAAGAGTGCTCACGTCGTTGTGGTGAGTGAAGTGAGAGTTGGAGATTGTAACAGCAGTGGATCCAACAATTGCATCAATTAGTCCATCTTGACATTTCGACATCGAAACATGGTCAATCCATATGTTAGACGAACCGTATATAGATATACCGTCACCATCGGCTCTAGTCCTCATTCCAAAATGGTCTACCGAGTCTCGGATCATACCACCGTTACTCTCGGAAATGTGGTGAATATGCAGTCCATGGATAATAACATTTCTCACAAACTGCATCGTTATCCCTGCGCCATGTGCGATATGGACATCAGCTCCACGTGCATCGATTGTCTTGTCGCTATTAATCAGAAGCTCTTGGCTTAAACGAATGCTCATGTCGTTCTTGAAAATGATCCAGAGAGGTTCCTTCTGAATCACGGCGTGGCGCAATGTCCCTGGTATAGGGTTCACCATGTCCTCGTCGAGGTTGCTTGTAACCACGTAGATACGCCCACGTTTCCCACCGGTCGTCCCGTGGCCGAACCCGCGGACACATTTGGCTAGCTTCTTACGACGCTTAGCCCAATTCGTACGGCAACGCCAGCATTTATCTATCGGGTTGCTTGCGGTACACGGTCCCTTAAGCTTACTCCATTTTCCTTTGCCTTTACCTTTTAAGCTTCGTCTGGTGCTGTTCGTCGAGTTTCTTACCATTTCAATGACCTCAGTTCCCACATCTTCAGACTTCGTGCTGCTATCTTCCTCTGTCGCGGTAACATCAGTAGAGTTGCTGCTATCTTCCTCTGTAGCGGTGACATCAGTAGAGTTGCTGCTATGTTCCTCTGTGGCGGTATCATCAGTAGAGTTGCTGTATACAAATATATATATATATATACACCAAACCAAAACAAAATCAAACATTAGCAATTTTGTTGGTTCGAAGTTATAAATATAGACTTGACTTACTCGTAGTGACGTTCATGAAAGTGATCGACGATTTCGTAAGGATCAGAACGATAAGCTTGAAGAGTGAACTCTCGAGCTTCGTCGGCTCGTTGTGACCAATATTCGTCCAACTCTGAAATGTTGGCTCGTATGGTCGGAATCAGACCGGCAATACAGAACATAAACATCAACTTTAACAACCTAGCCATCTCCATCTTTTAAAAATTACGTTTGATTTAGAAAGAAAAAACAAAACGGTTTTTATATGGAAATATAAATATTTTTTCCCTTGTATTCTTAAGGGGCTAAGATTTAAAAGGAAAATTACTAAGCTTTCAACATGGCTTTAGGTCGTTTTCTTTTTTATTTTTCTTTGAAGCCTAAAGCCTTAAGATGATGAATCTTACTGCGAATTTTCTGAAACGTGAATGATTGGTGTTTATATAAACTTGATTAAGAAGTAATCTCCAATTTTAGGAAGTTGCCGCTAAGGATGGAGAGCCGTCATTATTTATCTGTGGACAATATCTATGTTTTTATTTTTTCTAATTATTATTTTTAGCTCCCAATTTATTTTCTTTGTTTAGATTTTATCTGGGGTAAAAATAGGATTATTTACAAGTTTTTAATGATAACATTTTTGGAATATGTTTTAGTTTTACATTTATTTTGATCTATCAGTTCAGTTTAAAAGGTTATGGTCCTTATGGACATGCTATGTTTTCTCTGTTCATAAAAGGTCATTGCTTTTGTATTTATTAATTTCTAGTCTTACATGGGCTATGAAACTTAAATATGGTTAAAATTAAGTTGTTGATGGGTACAAAATATATATATACAAAAAAATCAAGAAAGCCTCAGTTTGACTATATACTTCAAGTAAATACTTATATAACTGTTAAATTTGTACAAAATAAAAATAATCAAATTTTCTTTGGAGTAATTATGTTGCTAATATTTTCCATGGTAAAGCATGGTAGTTAACATTTTTAAAAAGAACTCCATGAGGCTTTGATTCGTTTTCACAGACAAATTCAGCTTTCAATTGTTCCAAAGTTTCTCGGTTCAATCTAAAATGGTAAGCATTTGCTTCCTTCTTGTTTGAAGCAAACTTAAAGAGATAGTCGGTTCTCTATTTTTAGCAAAAAGAGAAGACACAATGTTCTACGTATATTTATAAATGGAAAATGCTTATTTCTCAATTTTTAAAACAAATTTGGAAACAAACAAATATTATGCTTGATGATTACTTCCGCCCCAATTCACTTCTTTATTCTTTTTTGTTTTTATTCTCATCATAAGCCTATGATCTTAGTTGAAAGAACATCGGCTAAGTATTATGTACACTCCATGTGGATTATACCTTGTACTGTATATCCTTTTTTTGTACTGTATATCCTTTTTGACTTGAAATGGTCATACATTATACAGTAGGCTACACATTATATATGCATAAAAGAGACGTTTTTGTTATCTTCCATTTAATTTAAGTATTTTATGTAAGAAAAAATCAAAGGCTATAGAATTAAAGTTCTGTTGGAGCATATTTAGCTCTTCTTTGTTCATGCAAAAGACAAATTAAACAGCCTTCTCTTTCTCTTTTGCTGTTTTTTCCTCCTTTCGTTATATAAATTTGGTGAGAAAAAAATGCCAAAAACTTAAAGAAAATGATTGGTTATTGTATGCTAAACACAAACTCCACAAGAATTGGCAAAACTGTTTTGTAACAATAACAAGAAAATAAATTTAAGTGCAGAGTTTCAGCAAACCCAGGATTTAACCCCCTCATTATTTTTCCCCTTACAACAAAAATTCCATTGTGGAATCAAACAGCTTGAAATTCAAGAGTTTTACATTTGAACAAAAGAAAGAAAAAGCCATCGACTTTACCAATATATATACCACAAGATCAAACAGATTTTTTCCCATTATAATTTGAAAGAAAACTCTGCCTTCTATTTTCTTCCAGATCTTTCATTTTTTGGGTTTTTATTGTATGAAATTAAACAATTTCAGGCAATAAACCCCAATTGTTTAATATATATAATAGGAAAAGGATGATCTCTTGGCTTGATGTCTACCATGTTTTTTCAGCAACTGTTCCTCTCTATGTTGCAATGATCCTAGGTTACCTCTCTGCAAAACATCTAAATCTCTTCTCCCTAGAACAATGCGCAGGCATCAACAAATTCGTCGCTAAATTCTCCATCCCTTTGCTTTCTTTCCAAGTAATCTCCCAAAACAACCCTTTTAAAATGAGCCCTAGAGTCATTCTCTCAGACATTCTCCAGAAAATCTTTGCCTTTGTTGTATTAGCCGTGGTTTTAAGATTCTGGCACCCAACAGGAGGAAGAGGAGGAAAGTTGGGTTGGATCATAACAGGATTATCTGTATCCGTGTTACCAAACACTCTCATTCTTGGAATCCCAATCTTAGGTGCCATCGATGGAGATGCAGCTGTGAACATCTTGGTGCAGATTGTTGTGTTGCAGAGCTTGATCTGGTACAACATCTTGCTCTTCTTGTTCGAGATTAATGCCGCGAGGAAGATAACATCTTCTGGAGCTTCCATAGAACACAGAGGTAGCTAATTTATTTATTTTTATTTTTTTGTAACAGCTGATATATTTATATTTTTCGCTTTTTCAGTAAAGAACTTCCTTTAGCATTTACCCTGATTAAAGATGTGTTTCTTGTAAAACAAGGCAATGACAACGAAGAAGCTGACATAGAGCAAGAGCCAAAACAAGAAGAAGTAGCGATAGTGAGAACAAGATCTCCTGGAACTGGGAAGATTCTATTGAAGGCTTGGCGAAAGTTGATAGCCAATCCTAATACATACGCAACGTTGTTTGGATTAGTTTGGGCTACTTTACATTTCAGGTGAAACAGTTTCATCTTATATATCTAAAAATTCAATCATCATAATCCGTCTTTGTTTTGAAAATGAATTGATAATCAACTTACACATGTAAAGGTTTATTTTTCTCTTTTAAAAAAGAAAAGCTATATTACTAACGCTTCTTCTACTTTCGGCTTGCTGTTTTATTATTATTTTTTGTGTTATATGTACAAATTCAATTTTAAAAGAAAAAAAAATCTAAGTAGGATAGTCTAATGATATTACATCTAATGTGACCATTACTTCTTGTTTTCTAATAGATTGGGATGGAAATTGCCTGAGATGATCGATAAATCAGTACATATGATATCTGATGGAGGCTTAGGAATGGCCATGTTCAGCTTAGGTATTCTCTCTATATATTCTAAATAATTAGTTTCACAATGAACCAACTCAAAATAAAATATGAAACATGCTGGAAGTTTCAAAACAAGTATATATAGATTCAACTCATAAGATCTTTGTTAAGATAATATTAAACAAAGATATGAGATAGATAACAAATTGTATAGCTCACTGGAGCTTTATTTAGTGCAAGGAAAGTATAAATCAAAAGATCAATTAATTTAGGAACACCAAGGTCAAAAGTTCTTTGATATCATTAAATGGAAAAGAAGTAGCAACTCTCAAATTTACTTTACATTGATATTTTAACACATTTGCTTATACAAATTACTTTATAAAAACCCTATTACATGGCTTTGGACTTGTTATGAATGCTTTGATAAAACAGGTCTTTTCATGGCATCACAAAGTAGTATCATAGCATGTGGAACAAAGATGGCGATTATAACAATGGTCCTCAAGTTTGTATTAGGACCTGCTCTTATGATTGCTTCTGCATTTAGCATCAGATTACGAAGTACTCTTTTCAGAATCTCAATTTTACAGGTAAACAACTTGAAATTAGCAATCCATTAATAAGAGTCTATCATTAAATTGTTGAAAATAATAATCAGTTTCTTCTGATTTTTGTTGTTGTAGGCTGCATTGCCACAAGGGATCGTGCCATTTGTTTTTGCAAAAGAGTATAATGTTAATCCGGAAATTGCTAGTACGGGGTAAGTATATTGTTATTTGTTATTTCTCTCTTTCTTTAAAAGAAAATTATATTTTGAAATTTCATTGTCTGGTTTTAATTGTATTGCTTTTTTTTTCTCAGGGTGATATTTGGAATGCTAATTTCCTTACCAATAACTTTGGCATATTATTTTGTATTGGACCTATGAATACGACATGTATGTTATTATTTATTAATTTAGATATTTTTATTTGTTTATTTCCTTTTTTGCTTAAATTTGGTGTATTTTTTTCTTTTTTTTTTTGGTTTTGTTTTGTTTTAAGAGCTTTTTTGGTAGGGTTTATGTCACATTTTAGTAATGGGAATTTTAAGGTATTGATGGATAAAGCTAATGTCCAACCATTCTCTTTATTTATTTATATGTTTTAAAATCATGTTCTGGTGATATTAAAACTAAATCTACCAAATAATTTCCGTAATCTAATAGAGAAGTAAATTAAGTAAATCAATAAGAACATCATTTAAAGTAACATTAAAAGCATCTAAACAAAATTTTCAACAACAAGAAGTCAGATGGTGATGCAACTCTAAGATGAATCATTATTAAAATCTTTTTTTTTGTTCAAAAATGTTATTAAAATCTAAATATATAGAAAGAGTCAAAAAATGTGATTTAAATAAAGAGAACTTTGGGGAAGAAGTAAAAAAATATTAGAGAAGGCCGCCTGTATGCCACGCCATGAAAATGGAAAAGGCCAAAATAAAAAATAAAATAAAGAACGGACGAGGAATAAATAAATAAATAAATAAAATAAAATTACTTGGTGAGGGGAGAATAAACTAAATCAACGGTTGTAAAAAAGGGAAACCGACTCAAGTAGTATAGATCCAACGGATGAGATATTTTTTCTTGATAAGGAGGAGAAAAAAAAGGGTTTTCTTCTTCCACATATATATACATTTTACCCAAGAAAGAAAAAGCCATTACAGCTCTTCTTCATCACAACTTCTTCAAGAGAGACAATCATGGGTAAAGGTCCAGGACTCTACACCGAGATCGGCAAAAAGGCCAGAGGTATGAACAAACGTTCATGTTTAAGGTTCTGTGTGCATCGTTTATTTTTAGCTCTGTATATGAGATTTCTTAGCGGATCTGGAAAATGTCAACCGATCTATATATATAGTTTTCGATTGTAGAATTGAGTTTTTGAATTTGTTGCGTTTGGATTGTAGATCTTTTGTACAAGGACTACCAAGGAGACCAGAAGCTCACTATCACCACTTACTCTTCAACCGGTGTTGTAAGTGGATTCTTCTTGTCTCTCTGTCTGTTCATCGTTACTGTCGGAATAAAGTTTTGCGCTTTATGTGATGATTAGTCTTTGTTATAAGCTTTCTTATTGAAAGTCAGAGACTTTCGTCAAGAGATTTGTTTTCATGTGATTCAGTATTCTTATACGCTTTCTTATTGTAGGCAATCACTACAAGTGGAACAAACAAAGGAGATTTGTTTGTGGGGGATGTGACTACCCAAGTCAAAAACAAGAACTTAACTGCTGATATCAAAGTTGCCTCTGATTCTTCTGTAAGCAATTATACTTAAAGACCATCATCACATATCTTTGTATTTAGATCATATGAGCTTTGCTTTGACCATATCTGTGTGTATATACTCTCAGATCCTGACCACTTTCACCTATGACGAGGCTACCCCTGGATTGAAGGCAATCGTTAGCGCCAAGGTGCCTGATCAGAAATCTGCCAAGGTAAACCCAATAACTTTCATTTATACTTCATTAAATAGTTTTGTTATATATGGAAGCTGTTTAACAAACCATTGACTGTGTGTTTTGTTCTCAGGTTGAGCTCCAGTATCTGCATCCCCATGCTGGTATCTGCACCAGTGTTGGATTGACAGCTAACCCCGTTGTCAACTTCTCCGGTGTGATTGGAACCAGTGTCTTGGCTCTTGGTACCGATGTGTCCTTTGACACAGAATCTGGAAACTTCAAACATTTCAATGCTGGTGTGAGTTTCACCAAGGATGATCTGATTGCTTCTCTTACTCTGTAAGTGCCTCCTCTACTACTTTTCAGTCTCTAGTTTCTATTTCATTGGGGTTTGATCTTTTCTTGAATTGTGTTTTGTTAAAAAGGAATGACAAAGGTGAGAGAGTGAATGCATCGTACTATCACATTGTGAACCCGTTGAAGAACACGGTTGTTGGAGCCGAGGTGAACCACAACTTGAAGAGCCAGGTGAACACCATAACCGTGGGCGCTCAGCACGCTCTGGACCCATTGACCACAGTGAAGACACGCGTGAACAATGCAGGTATAGCCAACGCGCTGATCCAACACGAGTGGCGTCCAAAGTCGTTCATCACCATCTCTGGTGAGGTTGACTCTAGGGCGATTGAGAAGAGTGCCAAGGTTGGGTTTGCTCTTGCTCTCAAGCCTTGAGAAGTGAAGAACTCCAAATGTCTTCTAATCTTTTGGACTAATCTCTTTCTGGTTTTTTTCTTTAAAAATTGTTCATTTGTTTTCTTTTTCTACAAAATAAGAAAGAAAAAAAATACTATGAAAGGATCGTCTTTGAAGATGAGCCATACAAGTCTCTTTCTTGATTATTGCCTCTAGTTTTGTTGCTTACTTGCTCTCTTGATTTATTTGATTGGTGGCATGAGATTTGATTTTGTTCTGTTTCATTACTTTGTTTTGTTATGCTGTGGCCTTGTGCTCACGCTTCGTCCAAAGGAATATTCTGTCCACAGACAAACCATTTGGATTCACCGTTCTTACAACGTTTTTTACATTAATCGATTAAAGAGAGAGTTTACAGTAACATTGGTTAAAAATAATAACTCTTGCCGCTTAAACAAACAATAAAAGCTTTGAGCATTTAAGCCTTGCTTTGTTGTGCCCTTTCTCCACACACAGGAGAACGCTATGTAGTTGCTCCTTTAGGCTTTGGAGAAGGAATCTGAGGTCGGTAAGGCGACGCACCATGAGGACTAGACAGTGTCCTAAACACAGGTTGTGGCTGCCCCTTTCTTGAACCAAACCCATTTCCTCCTTGAGATCCATGAGGACTAGACATTGTCCTAAACACGGGCTGTGGCTGCCCCCCCTTTCTTGATCCAAACCCGTTTTTCAAACGTTCGGCTTGCATCGTCTGGAAGTAGTAAGAAGAGCTCGCCATGTCTTTGAGATGCGGAAGCGGTTTCAGCGCTTCCACAACATCGCTCATCTTTGGCCTAATCTTGGGGTCACGGCTTAGACACTGTGCAGCGAGATGAATCACCTTCTGTGCGCCTTTGATGGAGAAATGGCCTTCTAGCCTCGGATCAAGTAACTTGTAAAACCTTCTCTTGTCAAGTAGATGCGGTCTTGCCCATTCCACTAGGTTGTGCTCACCGTTTGGACGGTTCTTGTCCATAGATCTTCGTCCAGTCAGCATCTCGAGTAGAACCACACCGAAACTATACACATCGCTCTTTGATGTCAAGTGACCTATTAAACAAGTTCAATAAAGAAACAGATTCAACAAACATTGAATATTTCAGAAAATGATAGCACCAAAGAGGACACTCACCAGTCATAACATACTCTGGAGCAGCGTAACCGTAGGTACCCATGACTCGAGTGGAAACATGTGTTTTGCCTTCATCAGGTGCATCTTTGGCAAGTCCAAAATCAGATAGTTTTGCATTGTAGTCCTGAAAAAAATGTGAATTTTATAAATCAAAAAAGTGTTGTCATGTTAATGGACAGGAGTGAAAAAGATACATACTGCATCAAGTAAAATGTTTGAGGTTTTGAAGTCTCGATAGATGACAGGCTTCAAAGCTTCTTCATGGAGGAAACTGAGACCTTTTGCAGCACCTACTGCAATCTTCATCCGGATACACCAAGGAAGAGGCAACGACCCTTTCAAGAAAAGGACTTTTAAAACAATGAAAACTTATACAAAACGGTTTGATCTAAGAGGTTGTGGGGTTGGCATACTTCTAAAAAGGTGATTCTCTAAACTTCCTCGAGGCATAAACTCGTAAACAAGCAGTCTTTGATCATCTTCTATGCAATAACCAACCAGCTTCACTAGATTTGGATGAAGAAGGTTACCGAGGAAATTGATCTCAGCCTGACAACATGTTTAACATGAAAGCATAAATGAAGGAACACGAGTGAGATAACAAGGAAAGAAACAGAAGAGGTTGTTCTTACAAGCCATTCTTTGTGACCTTGAAGTCCATCAGGATTCAAGGTTTTGACAGCTACGGTGATGCCAGCACCGGGTTTAACAGGAGCAGTACCGTGTTCTTGGATCCAGCCTTTAAAGACACAACCAAAACCACCTTCTCCAAGAAGACTCTCGGGTCTGAAGTTTCTGGTAGCTAGCTTAAGATCGTTGAAAGTGAACTTGGTCAGGTTAGAATAAACCTTAAGTTCTTCGCTGATCATTGGGGTCGAAGAAGAGCTTCCTGCATTGCTGGTTGTTGTTGTTGTGGAGGAAACTGGTTGATCATTTGGTTTCTCATTTGCCTGTTTACTTTCCACTACAAAACAAAAACCAAAAAAAATATCCTTTAGAACATCCCACAAAACTCAGGAATAAATGAATAAGTAAAGATGTAAACTTTCAATGAGCTCAAGCAAGCAACCCCTAGATTAGAAACGTATCCACTTATGGAAATTAAACCCACAACAAAGTTTTGTCTTTTTTTTTTTCAATTAAAAGGGCAAGGCTTTTTTAAAGCAAGGGAACTCAAACAATCAGAGAATGTATAGATACCGGTGGGGCTGCTGGTAGTGGCATAGAGAGGAGAAGAAGAGGAAGAAGCATCAACATCTGGTTTTGAAGGTAAGCAACCAAACATAAACCTAAAGTTGAGCCAACAACACCCACTTGCTTCTTCTTCTTCGCCTTGACTTTTGTTATCGCCATTGTTTTCCTTCTTTCTGTGATTCTCATCACTCTTGTTAGATTTCTTCTTCGATTGGCAATTTCCTTTAGCTTTGACAGCATCGGTATCTCCCAAACCCATCTCACCAACACAGACAAAAGAATATTAAAAAAAAAAGATGATTGATTTATCTGATCAGACCAACATATAAGGGTTCTTGCAAGAAAAACCCAGAGAGAGAGAGAGAGAGGAAAAGGGAGTGATTTTTCTGATGAAAGCAGTGAGATTCACTGGAAACGGATCAAAGAACAAGCCCAGGTCGCAGAAGAATTTTAGTCAAAAAAGGAGAACTGATGTCTGCGGAGAGAAAGAGAGAGAGAGAGAGAGAGAGAAGATGTACAGAAGAGAAGAGTAGACTGACTGACTCTAGCTCTATAGTGACGGAGACCGAGCAAACTTAAAGTTGAGATTTTTCCTTTTCACATGTGGCTTCTAACAGTACTTTTATTCAAATCACCGGTTTATCGTTTCTTAATTTAATCATTCTCTTAGATACAAACATTGGTTACAAACCTTCCTCCTTGATATGTGTTGTGTCTGTTCTCTTTTCTTTTTTGTCTGGTTGGAACCCAATTATCAACACCTTTATTATTATTATTATTCTCCTTTGGGAAAACAAAAGGTACGAATCAAATTCCATTTCATACCAATCTTTCTTTCTTCTTTTCCTCGAAGTACGTGACAGAATCCAATTTAAAATCAAATCATCTTTTTTTTTTTAGTTAAAAGCTTGGGAATTTCATTAGTATATTGCTAAACCAAAAAAAGAATTGTTAATAACAAAACAAATAACGATTCTGACAAACGAAACAATGAACATTTTTAGTTCTTACCCAATTAGAAAGAATGGAAAAAAATAACCCCACAATTTGAGTCCCGATAAGGAATTGATTTGAGAATATGAATCCGCAATGGGTTTACTTACGTTGTTGGCTTGGAGTTCTTGTTGAAGGGCCAGAGTTTAACAAGACGCTCGAGCACGGCGGCGCTTTTCGAAAAGTAACCGGAGAAACCTGCCGGAATTGATGCCGGAGGGAAGTCCTCCGCCGGCATTGCAAATGGACGTATCATCTTCTCCATTGTCTCAAGTGTCAAACACGAACTAACCTCTTGAAGCCTCTCTGGTCCCATTATCGGAAGTGTGTGTTCCCTCAGTAATGATTCTGCTTCCTTGTCATTCTTCTGTTGTAACATACATAATATATTTTCAAAACCATTTTATTTTTTTCAACATATCAACAAAAGTTAGGTTGTTCTTTTACTTGAGTGCCCATCTACATTACCTCTAGGGGAGACAAATCTGCGCCACGGCTAAATGTAAGTTCGATTCTGAATCGTTTCGGATCTTCCAGAGATACCTGCAGGTAACATGTTATTATGTTTCAGTCTTATAATTATTAACAGCTTGAAAGCATGCGTGTGTGAGAGCAAAGGCGGGTGCAATGTAAACCTCAGTGTTCTCGAACAGTCTTAGGACAATGTAGCTCATGTAATCAAGCTCTTTGGTCTTACAAAGTCGTTCCAATGCGCTTTGGCAGACGAGACTTTCTTCTCCTTGAAGAGATTCGTCGAGGTTACAATACCTTAGAACGTTCATCAGAGAATGTATATGTGATTCCTGTCAATCATTACATAGCAGAAAGTCACGTCGATGCATTTATACAGGCGGATGCTTTCATTTAGCGGTAAATAATTAATTTGTAAAAACAGAGAAAAAAATGGAAGAAGTAACTCACAGATGTGAAGTAAAGGCGTGTCCTCACATGACGTTCAGGCGTCATGACATTTGCATACCTAAAGCAAAACACGATGACATTAAGAAATTTAGAGAAATTATTTATTGTCATTTTAAGCAGGAAAAAAAAAACATTTCATTTACTTTGGATCTAGTCGGTACTTGGTTTCTTTATCTTCATCATCATCTTTATTCTCTCCAGTGTTAGGCCGTCTTAGCTCATCGCTTTTAATGAAAAGTTTTGGTTGACTACATCTATCCTCCTTTCTCGGCGAACATAAGGACACCGAGACTTGGTCTTGACTTTTCTTCAGTTCAGCAACACTCATGGCCTCTTCTCGAGTGTTCCTCAAGTCAATCAAGATTTTACCCAGCAAGCGACGAGCAATCTTAATTTCAAAGGCAGACAATGAAAAATAAAGCATATGGTAAGGGACGAGACCATCTGAAAATCATCATGGATCCTTAGAGAAGTGACTATGCCTTTGCGGGAGTTAAGAACCCACCTTTGAACCGATTTTAAGCTTTTGCTGTGGATTGATCCCATACTCGTTTGGGATTACACCATCTGCAAGTAACTGCAACCACACCACATAACTGGCTAATCAACATAGTTCATGATCGAAATGCATAACCAGGGATGTACCATTGAAGTTGCAGAAAGTGGAAGAGAGACTTCAGTTTTTTGTATTCAGTTCATACCTGAGCAACTTTAAAGAGTTCATCCAGTCCTTTCAGGTTCAGATGAGAATTATGTAATAGGTCGTACCTGGTATTGACAAAGCGTTGCACGATATTCAGAATAGAGCACTTAAAAAGCAAGTTAATATAATAAGCTGAAATACAAAGCTTACTTGCATGAATCGTAAACATCAGGAATCTGCGTTATGTCGAACCGGCTGTAATTAATTCCAACTATCAGTGCCATTAAAAAAAAAACATGCAGGAAATAAGGATGAAAACTTGACAAGCATTGACACTTACTCTCTTCTTTCGTTGTAGAGTTCCTTTTCGAGTTTTCTCCACCGAGCATACATCAAAAGAAATCCTTCACTACCACAAGGTAATCCAGCAGCAATACGGCCAACGTCAATGTTTGACTTTCCAAGGGCCTTTGCTTGATCATAGGGAGGGACTACATCACAAGCGCTAGGCTCAGTGGGATTCTCGTCTTCATCTTTTGCAAGTAGCCTCACTTGTTCAGTCACCTTCTTAGCTAGTTTTATCTATTTATTTAGAAAGTAAACAGACAAGCAACATTGAGCATAGAGAATATCGCTATGCGCTCTCTTTTAGCAGAGAATACTAGTCAGAAACGGAAGAAAACTGCAGCTAAAAAATCAAATGATACTGATGATGGCCTTTGCAAGATGCTACAGAAGAAAATGTGAGTACCATTTCAGGTAGGCTCTCATTAGCGTGAGGAGGAAGTCCAACCCCATCGATCATCCAAGGTAATTCGGAAGAGGCGTAATCGTGTACCAACTTTGTGCCTGCGGTTATGATCTCATTCAACTGAGCCTGCAAGAAAAGTTAGGAAAGGAATTTAAAGCTATGAATAGTTACACACGATTGTTTAATGTACATTGAGAGCATAATTCATCCTACTTAACGCAGATTAAATTCAACCACAAGTTTAAAACATGTGCAAGTGCATTTGAGATCTAATGCTATGCATATCACTATGTCTTATTGGTTTGATGCTTCAGACGTGTGACAGAACATGCTTTCATTCGTTTCATATCTTCTGAATCCACAATAAAGTTTTTAATAAAAAAAAGAGAGACAAACCTTGGCCTCTTCCATTTCACTGCTTGCTGTATCCAGGCCATCCAACATGGAAGAGTCCTTGCTAACTAGAGAAACCTAGAGAAAGAAAATAAGAAATTTAATGATTATGACATTGCTAACCAAGGTACTACCTCGCAAAAGAAAACGGCAAACCAGGATTGGGGTCAGCTGTCCTTCTAGGTCAAGTAGGCCTTTAGCGAAAGCAGCTGCAGACATCTGCAAGGAGCGCAACTACATTGATATTCTGATCTGGGGTAGGGGAACCGATGAAGAATATACAGAAGACTGAAGGTAATATCTCATTGCTCTATGGCCATACTAAATCGGTACAAAGTTGTACCTGAACACGTCCCTCGTCAGAACTGTAAATTTTAAGGTCGTGACGGTATGTACTATGGAGACGGAGCAAACCTGTACCTTCACCTGCAAGCATACCCCCATTTAATTATAAAACCAGTCAGAAATTAAGCATATAGTTATCAACACAACGAATGGACTGTCTCAGAAAACTTAACGAGACATGGA
Source organism: Brassica nigra (assembly GCA_016432835.1). Taxonomy (NCBI): domain Eukaryota; kingdom Viridiplantae; phylum Streptophyta; class Magnoliopsida; order Brassicales; family Brassicaceae; genus Brassica; species Brassica nigra. Next base: position 21,029,879 of record CM028247.1, on the reverse strand, counting down.
AAGTGGAACATGAAATGATCGGACAAATCAAAGCAGATCAAGCGCGTCACCTGGATACATATTGTTTCGGAAGTATCTACCAAGTTCTTCTGCCTGTGGAAACAAATCAAGCAAACATTAAACAACACGTCAACCCCCTGTAATGATATTAAATATGCTAATATAAAGTACCCCTCCATAACCAATACCATTACAGAAGTTTGCAATGCAGTTAACATCATCTTCTGATACAAAAATAACAGTGTTACCTGCTGTCGACCAGCATGAGTTAGAACGCCCCCATATTTCAGTATCATAAGAGCCTCCACTGGGCGTTCTTCTTCACCCTCACCATCACTTTTTGTTACTTTATCCCATTTCAGCGGCTTTAGTTGAACCTTTCTGTATATACCAGAGAAATGTCCACCCTGCACGTTTACACATCCTTGACATGAGAAGGAGTTTTCAAAAGAAGAGATTAAATCTATAGCATAAAGCTAGAGCTCAAAGAAAGGAAAATCATCAACGCACACAACCTCTTCAAGAACAGCTTTAACTTGCCGAAGCTTGTCAGCATGTTCAAGGTCTTCTGCATCACTATCACTTTCACCTGGTCTAAAACATCAAACAGAAATACAATAAGTTAGTTACTGCTAATATGTAACTAAGGAAGCAGCTGGAGAACATTTCACAGAAACATCAGGACTGTTCTAACAATGCGGTAAGCTCATTCGTTTATTTCAACCCATCCTCGAAATCTATGGATCCCCTGGCTATATTCATTAGAAAGGAAATATGTATCTGAGAGTACCACTCAGCCAAGTAAAACGATGAGTACAGGAAGCGTAATGAAAGTAATAAGATCACCATCAGCGGCCTACCTTGTACGAGGAATTAACATTCTTGTGGCATCCAGTAGATCTTGCAATTGGACTGCCGTTTTAAGTTTTGTCTGCAAGTAAGAATAAAATTACACGGCATAAGAATATCACTGTAGGCAGGAAGAATGTAAAGATAGAAAAGCCTGAGCCTCTCACCTCAGCTCTTGGCTTTCCTCCATTGTACTTAAGCATCAGGTTTAACAGTTTTTCCTCTGTAACTTTAAGTTTCACTTTTTGCTTAGGGGTTCTATCACCGCTGTCAAGGGAAGTTAAACATAACTGAGAGCCTGGGTGAGCATAGAGGAGTTTAGAAGAAGATATTTGATCATATGTAAAGAACGTACTGTCGAACAACAGCAATGACACAACGAAGCTCCTCTGACTGCCCAAATGTTCCAATGACGCCGCTTCCTTGGCGAGTTAGACCTTCGTTAGATTGGACAGGTTCGTTGATTTTCCATGGCAAAATGGGAGGAATTGTCGAAGAAAGATGAGGAGCCTTTGCATCAAAAAACATATTCCGTAGCACACAAGCAGCATCGTCATAATACCTTTCAGCGAAAGAGATATGGTGACATTTCTGATTAAAATACACTCAATGAACATAATTTATTAAGCTAGGTCATCGCCAGCAATCATGATTTGTTATTTTCCTGCGAATATATAACTGAGAATAGCCAGAAGAGAAATATAAGTCCAGACTAGTATCTCACTTATAAGAGTTCTTCACGAAACTCCATCCATTAACATCACAAACGTATGAACTTCCCTCAGATCGTAAGAGATCAAATCCACAGACCTGCAAACGTTGAAAATGAACCGTTAATGCATGATATCAGAAATAAATATCTTCCACATTGAGTAAATATTCCTTCTAACTGATCATACTGGAAGCACGGATTCTGTTGTGGAACAGAGTATGAAAGAGAGCATTTTAATCAGTTTAATAGTAGTTTACAATTCAGTTCAAGGATCTTAAATCTAAGCATTATGATAGAGAATCCTAACTGGAATCACAACATACCGATTGCCTAAAAGCAATGCAAACTTCTCTCGCCATTTGCTTCTCAGCAGGTGTTAGCAAAACTGGATACCTCACCTGTTCATTAAATAACAGTAACTCATCAAACTTTGAACATCGGCATTATATACCTTCATGAAACATAAGTTCCATTAAGGTTTCATATGTGGAACGGTTTGGTAATGATCGGAAAACTTACTTCCTTCCCATCGGGATTTCTCATAACTACACCATCAACAACAGGTGACTTTCTTGCTTCAGCGTGTGCGTATTCAGGACCCACAGTGTAGACCTGCATTTTCAGTGTGGAGATTCAGTCGAAAAGCCCAGAGTGAACCCATTGCAATGTACTAAAAATCTGTTGCCTCAAACATGGACTAGGACATAATCAGCTTATCTAGAAGCATCAGAAACAGAACCTTGACATCAGTTCCCCCTGTAGGCATAAACTCCTCATATATATAAGACCCTTCTCTCCTTACTCTTCTGACGTCAGGATGAAATTCACTTGAACGATTCCCAACCTGAGACAAAAACTAGGATCAGAAAGACAAGTAATGGATTCAAAGTCGTCCACGGAAAGCCAAGTTATGCAGAAAAAAAAGCAGTACCTTACGAAACAATTCTTTCATGCCTCCACCTGCTGAGCTAGGGTAGTATATCATTATACTATGGTCATCTCCTTTTCAAGCACAAAGCATGTCAATTGAAAAAAAAAAAAGCAAATCAGATATATATAAATTGGGATCATGGCTGATAGCTAAATACGATTTAGTTCAGCCTAATAATTCCGCAAAACAAGGACTCAACCAATTTAGAGAGATCAAAGATTCACAAAATAGAGCAGCTCACCATTGACAGGCTTTTCCACAAATGGCTTCCAAAAAATTTCACCATTAACCTCAATAAAGTCTTCTTCCTCGACGAAGTAATCAAGGTCTTGGTTGGGTACTGTTCTATTGACACAAGCATATCTAGGAACTGGGATACCATACATCTCAAGATGCTACAGGTGGGCATAATTAGAACATTTTTTATTAACTGAGAAGAAAGAATGTAACTATTTTAAATCATGAACAAATGAATGGAGACATGAAATGCACTCATGCAGTCTGAAAACGAATTACCTCATACACTTTCCGGCGGTCATGAAGAAGATATTGCGGATCCAGTTCATTCACTAAAAAAGGCCTGAATCATAGGAGTTTGAAAAGGCCACCTCAATGTATAAAGTAAGCAGTTTACTGAACTATATCAACAAAAGTTAAAAAGGCACTGAACTCACTTTCGTAAAGAAGAATATGCTTGAACTTTCTCAAGAGGATATCCAGAGGAGTGGAAAGCAATCAAGCAATCACAAACCGGCCAACTGAAACAGAAAAATTCCCAGGTGAAGTAAATACAAGTGGTCCCAGAATATAATTGTACTTAACATCAGTTTCTCCTAATAAAGTAATCAAGAAACGTGTTACAAATCACATGCATCACGTCAGTTAAAGACGATACAATACAAGCACAAAACCAAAAGAAAACAAACGTTACTACTACATTTCGTCATCATGATACACACATACCTTTCTACTGGATCATCGAGTATAACCTTGTCCCCAAAATGTATGATCTAGTTTAAAAAAAAAAAAAGTGGTAACAAAAGGTTCCATGAGATCACCATAGAATCCGCAAAGAACATTAAAAAAAAAAAACAGAATCTGGAATCAAAAAATTAGGGATAAGTTTAGGCATATTACTCACTCCAATTGGCCAATCAAATTCATACCTCAAAATCGCCAAACGCTTGTAGTCTGTCCATAATCTGTTCCATGGGAGCCGAGAAAACCTGCAAAAAATCCACGCGAAACAATCTCTGAGACGAGAACACGGATTCAAAACAACTCACCGAAAATATCAGATTTGTTTACAAAGGAAAACCTCGGGGCTACACTTCACCTTCTTTTCCATGACGCAGACTCCGATCGTTATCTTCCTATCAACAACACCTGCTCCTTCTTCCACCCCCATTCTCTCTCTCTCTCTCTCTCTCGAATTCCACAATCGTCGTTCAATTATATCGAAGAAAAGGTACAAACAAAGACTGAATCGCTTCGGTGTCGTACGATCCCAGGTGACTAAGATAAGAATCGATCGAGAGAGACCATAAGATGATCAGCAAAAACGTTACTGGGGAGAACGATGATCGCAAGCAGAGCAATAGTGCTGTAAAGGAACGAGGAAATTGAGGCGTCAGGGACGTTGCATTGAATTGAATTCATTTTAGCATATTAAAGGTTTATATAGATTTCGGCTTTTAATTAAATATTAGGATAGACTAATCATTTAATTAAGGTCAACAAACCAAATCAAATAAGTATATTCTAATCCAGTCAATGATAGAAAAAGAGCAAATGTGGCATAATAATGAGGCTTATATTTCTAATAATTTAGTCCACTGATTATGTTTTAGTTATTGTAACAGAGGAGATAATTAATATGAATATTCAAAAAAAGAGAATTCTATATATCACAGCCCTACTTTTCTTGTTTCAAAAGGCTGCTGCAAAAAGTATATCACCACCAACCTTATAGATTGTTCATACTTTGTGATAACAATAATAGCTTTGCAAGTTCTGATCTCGATCACATTCCCGCGTGTTCAGTCAACAACATACAAAGCATGAAACCAGAGTAAATGAGTAAGTCTTCTTTTTTTTTTTTTTGTATAAATGAGTAAGTTCTCTTCCTACACTATTCTCCCAACTTGAACGGTAAACATACAGTCTCATTCCCAAAGTAAATGGAGTCTTTATTTTTCTTGTTCACCATGGATGCCGCATCATGCAGATTCACTTGCTCTCTACTAACTTCTCCCATCCTATTTTACATTGATTAGCATTGATGACGCTTAGCAGGATGATTAACCTTTTGTGAATTATTTCATATGGGATGGGACTATCTTCCTTGCATGTCCTAATGTACTACGCAAGCTTCATATCCTCATCGGGAGGGCTACTTCTACACAGTGATATGCAAACACACCAGTAACACAGTCACTTACATTTTCATCTCGTTGAACAATCCTTCAAGCAATGCAAAAGGTATGTCTTATTACTCAAGGAGATATTACATAGATGTTATATATACAGAGTTAATTGGTATAATATATGGTCACAATGAAAGAATCTTCTTGTATCCTTAAAAACTCTTCATTATCTCACACTCGAATGATTGTCATCGAATGGTGGACAGCAACGCTTCTTTGACTAGAATGTGCGGTTATCGATAATCACTTCGGTGTAATTGGTGAATCCAAACCAGAGAAAAAAGAAGCGCCCAGTGTGCATACATTGGTGATTGTTTATTTAATCTGGTTCTGGAGCTTAACAGGTTTAAAAACCCGTAAGGTGTTAGAAGTTCAGATCACATAATGCAGATGATACAAAATTATACTTTCCTTTTCTTCTCACAAAGTTTACCTTTAGAAAGTTATAGTTCCTATGTTGATGTTATCCATGATTGTAAAACAAATTTTGAAAAATCAAGTGAAACTCATTATTTCCTTTCGTTATTAGTTCATATGTTGATGTTATCCAATAGGTTTTTCCAACGTGAACAACTCAAACAAAAGGTTGGGGGTCCAGTGATATTATCACTAATGGTTCGATTTGCTATGCAATTGACATAGTTAATTAAGGTCACTAAGTTACAGTTGTAGTCTATACAGTTCGAGCGAATAGGGCAAATACATTGTCATCGAGCCATTTAACAGAGATTGGACTTCTGAGAAAACAAATCAAACTGAAAAGCAAATGAAGATCAGAGTTTGGTGTAAAATTCTCAGTCATTGTTAATCTGAAACACGGACCAATTTGTACTCATCACGTCTCTTGTTTACAATCAATATTTAGAAAAAAACCAAAAGAAAAACAAAACTTTAGTGACAAGTCTATGTAATTATGTGAAAAAGAATATGAGGAAAACAAATTGGATCATCAGAGACTTAAATACTAAGAATCATGAGAATAATAATCCATCATATTGTTGCAGTATTTGCTCATCATCTGATACCATAACAATTCAGCATATGCAAACAGGAAATTCTAATACACTAACTAACGAAAGAATCAAAAGCAATCATTACACAAAATAATAATTATTAAGGAAAAAAAAAGACATTGAAACTGCTCAGAGTTATGAATATATATTCTCACTGATTCTTAATGAATCTCTGAAGTCTGACATGTGAATTTTATTCAAAAGATCATCACAGCAGAAGTTTTTGTCTTGAAGACTATGAATTACATAATATAGTTTGAAAATTTACTATAAAGTATAACAAGGCTCTCATAAAGTATAAAAATATGCATCTTTCACACTGTATTCAGAATAGCGTATACTGCCGATATGGCAAAGTAATCACAGAGCCAAATACTAAAACTTGTTCATGCTTTTAGTAGGAGAAAACGAATGAGAATAGGCTACAGAGATCAGAGGTTGGTTAAAAATTCTCGGTCACGGTAAATCAGAAACACGGACCAATAAGTTACTCATCACATCTCTTGTTCCTAATCCAACAAACAGAAGAAAAAAAAGACATCATCAAGAAGAAGAAAAACAAACAAAAAATTAGATCATCAGAGAAATAAAATACTAATAATCATATAGTTCATATTGTTGCAGTATTTGCTCATCAGCTGATCTCAGAACGATTCAAAATCCAAAACACACAACCAAAAAAAAACTAAAGATTATATGAAGAAGACAGCAGTAGATCTATCTCTGCGGAATCCGCCTCTCCTTTATATATCTTCTTCAGTGAGAAGCAAACCCTAATTTGTAATTTTATATGGAAAATAATTTATTTTCGGGCCTATCATCAATTCACTGGCCCAGAGAAGATTCGTAAGTGGCGGTTGGTTTAGATTACCATGGGCCTTGACTCGGCCCATCTAAAAATATGAAAATATATTTGCTGCCGCTGAAACAAGTCGAAGAAGGCAATTTTCCGACGTGAGCAGCTCAAAGGTTTTATGAGAACTCATGTGAATAGTGGTAGTGGGGGTAATCGAAGTGTTTCTACAGCAGAAATGAAGCGGATTAGAGATGATATTAACGCCTCTCAGTCTCCTTTGGCCTCCTCTCCTCGCAAATCGTGAGTTCTCTTTTTCGGAAACCTTTAGGACAGGTCGTCACATAAAAATCGATTTTTATTGTAACAACCGTCGTGTCCGTCGGATCCCTGGCTGTGAGCTGGAGTCTACGAGACGGGAAGTCCATCGGATGGGTTGTCATAATTTGGTTGGTACTGCCTCACAAGAATCGGCTTCTTGCTCAAAAGCTGTTTCGGGAAACCTTAACTGTCAAAAGAGAGTAGAAAACTTGAGCCTGTGTGTCCATGCAAAACTTCCGGAAGATCTTAGTTACAGTTTATCTACGAGATGAGTGATCTTAGTTAATCAATGTACATAAGTTGAGAGGATTTAATTATTACACGTGATCTTATCCAATTTGCTAATATTTTAACTGCTAAAACACACGAATACGGTTTTTAGCAACAACAAAAAAAAACACAAATACGGACCAAAGTTTGTAATCTACTCTTGTATTGATGTCGTCGTATCAGTTACTTCAACTCACTTTAATAGAAAACATTTAGATAGAAATGAATGAATGATTATGCTACTAATCTAGATTAATCTTTTTAATACAGTTACCGACTAAAATATTAATATATGCAAATTAGGCGTGAAAGGTTCATGGCCACAGCTTTTTATAAGAAAAAATAAAAATAGCAAGCACGATGATTGATCAAATGGAAGCGTTACAAAGCTTTACAAATTGACAAATTCCTAACCTTTTTTGAAACTTAATTTCTAACCTTTTATTGCGATAAGATCAATTAAAGTTTCATTTTTCAGTACAAAAACGATATAAAATTAAAATTTATTGCAATTAAGATATCCATACATAAGTTTAGTGTAAGCGTTTGAAACAGAAACACACATCCTTTTTTCATAAAACTTTTGTTATTGTTTTAAAGATGAACAGTCCTGTCTTTGGTAAACTTGAATACTTTTATGAAACAAAAAGATATCTAGTAATAATTATAATACTATTTATAATGATCATATGATAATTGACCGTCAGAGACCACGTAATATACTATTTAGAAAACAAGATTAATGCATAACCACAAAAACCATAGTCTAGAACTCGATACAACTTTTGTTTGGTTTCAAATTAACTCTCTATGACTTTGATGCTCCAGAATTCTATATTAACATCAAAGTAACCAAGACACAGTAGCACACACACGCTCCCATGGCCTTGAGGACACACTGTCACCAAACTTATTTGGCCTAAATTTTGCAAAATACAAATCTAATTATAAATCCTTATCTTAATTTTAGTCAAAATAATATAAACTATCATGAAAACATCAAAATTTTGATGCCTATAGAGAGCATACTCGAAAAGAATTATGCTCACTATTAATTATTACTGTAATAAAACACGGGAGTTTATTTAAATTTATTTAAAAAATTCAAATAGCCACAAATAACTAAACCAGCATTACAGAATACGTATATACAGTTTAACTTATACTACAATTTATGATGCGGTACCGATGATGATGTAACCAAAAAAACGTAAGCTACTCGATGTTTACGTTGGTGCAAGTCGACATATTGCCACTCACTACACCTTTCTCCAAAGCCAAGCCCTAAAGTGGACTTTATTTTATCTTCCTTTTAAGTTTTAGATTTTTTTTCCTTTCTTACTTGTATATGTATATTATTATTTCTTGAACTGCGTATACATAACTCTTGAATTTTATATAAATGGCGCGAACTTGTTAGTGTCCCCATATATGGACAGTGGACTCTAACACATAATAGATCATTCATTTTATCACTATAAAAAATACATACACACACACACATATATATATATATATATATTCTCATTTTAAATAAGAAGAGGAATAGATGGAAAATCAAAATGGTTATATAGGCCAAAAATAGTTGGTGCCAATAATGTTCTATTGTACGTAACTATACAAACTCCTCTTTATGCAATTTGCTTTGTCCCAATCTCTTTTCGAGTAAAGGAGTAAGAAACAAAATAAAAAGAGAGAGAAAGTATGGCATTAGTTTCTACATGCAGGGTATTACTATAATGTCATTTTCATAATATTGAATATATCCCATAAGAAAATAAAGTCTAGATAAAAAGTAGTTGATGAGTTACATTATATTTTCCTCTTCAGTTGGAAGAAACGTATATGGAATGAATTCTACAAAAATAGGAGAAAATAAATAAATATATATATTGTTCTTGAAAAAGGAAGCTTATTTCCCAGAAACTTAGAAATAACTTTAGTTTTTAATGTTTTAGAAATGTAGTTCCTTTTAAGATTAGACAAAAAAAATAAAAAAATATTGTCTTGTACTCAGATGTATATGTCTATAGGCGTGTGCCCTGCACCCACCCAAATGTATGGCTTAAAGCTTTATAAATATAATTCTACACACAAAGCATAACGTAGTTCTCTCTCTCACACACAAAAACACAACCTTACTTCTTTTTCTCTTTCTCAAAACGCATACATACAAAAGCACAAGCTTAATTATCCTCGCTCGATGGCTGGAGGAGAGAAAAGAAGAGGACTTAGCAAATCTTGTGCCCTTCTCATAGTGATTGCCGGGATGGAGAGATATGCATTCAAAGGAGTTGCATCAAACTTGGTGACTTATTTAACTGATGTAGTAAAGATGAGCAATTCAAGAGCAGCCACGACTGTTAACACTTGGAGTGGCTTCACTTTCATGTTGCCTCTCTTCTCTGCTCCTTTCGCCGATACTTACTGGGACAGATTTTTCACCATCCTTGCTTCTTCTTCTCTCTACTTTGTGGTCAGTATCACGATACCACCCTTTTATTAGAATCAACAGTCAGAAAGAGTCAATTCAAGACTTGTTTACTTAATTACATTTTACATATTGAAACATGTTCGTATGATCTTTATCAATTGGTCCCTTTCCTTTTTTTCATAACATCTTCTCCTTTTTTACGTTTATTTTTCTTGATATTTTTGTATCACATAGCTTAAAGAGTGGAAATGAAACCTCATCAACCAAATTTTTACGAATTCGAATTGAAAGTTTTTTTATCAAAAGAAGAATTGAAAGTTGTTTCTCGAATTTGTTTGCTTATGATGTGTTATTGATCATGTGATCCTCTTCTTTGCGTATTTTTATGAGGTATATTTGCTTGACAACTGGAACTTTTAGGAATCGATACGAAATGTTTCTTAAAAATTTTATTTTCGTATTTTGTTTATGTGGTTTGGTACTAATTAAGCATGTGAACATTTCGACGGATTTCCTAAGAAAATGCTTTTCTCACTGACTATTTCCTAATTAATCTTCTTTTTTTTGTATGGAACGTTGCCATTTAAGCAGATACTGTTGGTAAAGTTTGGTTCCATTTGATTTTTGGGATCTTATCAAAAATAGTTAAGCCTAGTGTACAATCAACTATGATAATGGAACTCGAATCATTCCTCGTTGATGTTGCATTATATTCCATTACTAGATGTTACACCACTGAATATTCAGGATTAATAAAAACGAAATAAACCCATTATTGTAAGTTTAAACTAACTTCTCTTCATAGAAAAAATACTTATATTTAGGAACTCGGACAGCATTTTATTCAGAACTTAACCAAAATTGTTTATTATGGATCTTACTTTATTCTTATTTAAAGATTATAGATTTCTGAAAATTATTATTTTAAATTTATTTTAGATATTCTATTTTTTTGCTAATTATATAAGTTATTAATGTTTGGCATTTTGTTGGGTATATTTAAATAGGGACTAATGGGATTGACATTTACGGCATTTGCTGGGTCACGTTCCACAACTAAAACCATATCTCTTTACTTCCTCTACACTTCGCTTAGCCTCGTCGCTCTCGGCCTAGGCGTCTTAAACCCATCTCTACAAGCATTTGGTGCTGACCAGCTTGACCACGACCTTGACCATGACAATAACCACGAGCAATCCTCAGAGAACACAGAAGTCAAATCGGACCATAAGAGTCAGTTTTTCCAGTGGTGGTATTTTGGTGTCTGCGCCGGTAGTCTTTTAGGAGTCACCGTCATGGCTTATATCCAAGACACGTTTGGTTGGGTTCTCGGTTTTGCAATCCCAACTGGTTCCATGTTATTATTAATCTTCTTGTTCTTATGTGGCTGCGGAGTTTATGTCTATGCTGATCCGGGTTCAGACCCAAAATCTAAACCGTTTCAAAGGATCTTAGATACTATCAAAGGAGCAGTGACGAGAAGAAGTAAGATCACTCTTGAGAACAACCATGATTTGAATGCCATGGAGCTAGAGTAAGTACTCATCACTATTCAGTCCATAATAGACACACAAAATTTTGATGTGCCTAGTTCCCGATTTGGGTTAGTTTTTCGGTTAATGAAATATTGAACCTGAATGAAAACCAAACTATCGTTGAGTCTGGTTTTTGGTTTCAGTTTAGAACCGATTTTCTAACAAATTAAGTTTAAATTCAGTATTGTTGGCACAATTTGTAAAATTATAAATGTGATTTTTAAAATATTAAAATTTTACTCCGTTGATTTTTATTGTACAATTGGATTCTGGTTACGGTTTGTTGGAATACATATCTTATTCGGTTTATTTTCTTTCCGGTTTGGTTTATAGACTGGTTAACTCGCAGTGAGCACCCCTATAATCTCACTCTTATTTTGTTGTATATATAGGCTGCAAGGGAAGCCTCTATGTAACTGTAGCAACACTGAAGCTACTACTACTACTACTACAAAGAGCTTAGCTGATGATGAAAGCAGCAAAACCGGTTCCTCTGGCCTCCAAACCGTCAAGCTATTGCTTCGGCTATTACCCATATGGACGATGCTTCTAATGTTCGCAGTCATATTCCAACAACCGGCAACATTCTTCACAAAGCAGGGTATGGCTATGAAGAGAAACATCGGACCAAACTTCAAAATCCCACCCGCAACGCTACAAAGCACAATCACCTTATCTATAATCCTTCTCATGCCGCTATACGACAAAGTCTTAATCCCTATGGCCAAGAAAATATCGAAAAACGAAAAGGGTATTACCGTCATGACAAGAATGGGAATAGGTATGTTCGTATCCATCATTGCCATCGTTATAGCGGCGTTAGTCGAACGCAAAAGACTAAAGATAAGCAAAGAGATGAAGAATTCACCAAGTACTACCGAACCGTTGAGCATATTTTGGCTCTTACCCCAATACATTCTACTAGGAATCTCGGACATTTTCACTGTTGTTGGTATGCAAGAATTTTTCTATAGTGAAGTTCCGGTTAGAATGCGAACAATGGGGTTTGCGTTGTACACGAGTGTTTTTGGTGTGGGGAGTTTCGTGAGTGCTGCGTTGATTTCGGTGATAGAGAGTTACACGAAGTCAAGAGGTGGGAAACATAACTGGTTTGCGGATGATATGTCGGAAGCTAGACTTGATAATTATTATTGGCTTTTGGCTCTCACAAGTGCCATTAGCTTTTTGATGTATATTGTTATTTGCAAGTATTTTAAGAGTCGTAGTGATGATGATGATGATGATAAATGCGATGAGACTTGTTAAGCACCAAAAGAAAAACAGTTCTTGTTCGGAAATAGCTGTTTGGTAACGCTATGCGAGTTGCATGTATAATGAATGTCAAGTGTTAACAAAAAATCATAAATATATAGAGAACTTATTCATACATAGCTTAAACGTAATATTCAAGATTACAAAATATTAAAAAATTTAAAATTTAAAATCACAAATATAAGAATCTTAAGAGTACAGAACATAGACTTTTGGTTTATTATATAATATAAGAAATGGAAACGAAAAGAAATTTCTAGTAACTAAAAGACAACAACAATAAGTCAACCACCCATGGAACCCAAAGCTGCAATGTAGGCCGGTGGTCCTTCACTTGGTTTGGGAGCTTTGGTCTGACCACTCAACCACTCGAGTTCGAGTCAGGCTTACCTAAACATGAGTACAAAATGTTCAGTGAGACACACGTCGTAAGAAAAAAAAAGTAACAAAATTATTATTTACTAACCATAAGTCTTATACTTCCCGGTGTTCATAAACTCTATGAAGTGTGAAGGTGAAGAACCAAACCCATCTCTTGTTCCTTTGATCTCTTTGTACTCTTTCCACCACGTCATGAAACTGCTTTTCTCCAAGAAAATCTCCGGCGAGACCTCACGTTTTCTTATTATCTCCCACACGTAGTCCTCAAACCCCACTAGTTTACTCATCAACCCCTCTCTCTCGCCTTCTTGTGTATTCAGACACTTGATTACGATCAAAGCTTCCTCAACTTCAGACCAAAAGCAAGAATCAAACGTCAATAGTTCACTCAAATCCGTCCCCGTACCTCTAAGCGGTTCGTTCAACTTAGACTGCTTGAACCATTTCTCAAGCATAACAAAGTGGTGAGACCTTCCCGTGGTTATATACTCTTTATTACCCTCGTGGTAATATTTAGCAATGTCTAACGGTTCCATTAACCGTCTATAGTTGTTCCCGGAGAGGAGACAACGTTTCTTGAGATAAGATTCTTCACCCTGAGGCATCTTCTCCACTTCTTGAACCATTGTGTCCCAGTAATTATTCATAACTCTCCTGCGAATCTCATAAACAAAAGCAGCAGGTTGGTTCTTGAACCGGTCGTAGTAAACGATCTTGGCCTTCTTGCTGTCCTTCTTGTACCACTCCATATAAGCCATTGATATCTTCACTTCATCTAGTCTCTTAAGCTGATCAAAACGCTGATTCTTCTTCTTTTCGGCACGTTTCTTTATTCCATTGATGATAACATCACCAACCATCACTCTTGCCTCCGCCATTGAAAATCGATCAAAACTCTTTAGAACTTCTCCGTAGTCTCTCCACCCTTCTAGACTCGTATTACCACCGAGTAGTAACCCCATGACGGCCTTAGGGTCCTCGATGCAAACGCATCCAGATTCGTTACAGATCAAGTACGTTCCAAAAGGCTCAAAACCTTTTGCTATGGGAGTTTGTGTAGCATCAGCCACGTGAAGGAAACATGAGTTCCTCACGGAGTTCTCTAGAATCTGTTGGAGATTTGCGTCTCCGATAAAAGGCGAGCCAAACGTGATGCACAATGGACGTTTTAGTTCTGGCTCGACTTTTTCTAGAAGCCATAGCGTGAACAGAGATGCGATGGATCCTCCTAACGCAGCTCCAGTTATGATCACCGGTTTGGTAGACTCGAGTAACTGCAACAACAGATATAATTTTATAAGATACACAGAGTTGTTGACTTGAAAACCCACTATACTAGATTTAAGAAAATTAAGAACCGAGTATATGTTGCTCAAAAAAAAAAAAGAAAAAAAGAACAGAGTATTAAAAAGCTATTGACTTGTATCACAAGGCAGATATGTTTAAGCAGACACACTATAACTTTCTAAGATTTTGAATTTGTCTTCACCTTAGATCAGTTTCTTATTAGACAGGGCCGGTCCTGAGAATTCGGGAACTATAGACGGTTTAAGAAAGATTTTATAAATTTGGGGGCTGAAATTTTTTTTTGTATAAATTTGAGGGTTTATTTATATATAAATTTTTCTAAAAATTTTAGGGGTTCGAGACCAATATTTCATCCGGCTTAGCTCAGGGCCGGCCCTTAGACTCGAGCAGCTACAAACACAAATATAATATTTTAAGATTCACAGAGTTGTTTGTTTGAAAACCCATACTAGATTTAAAAAGATTTTATGAACAGAGTATTAAAAAGCTATTGACTTGTATTACAAGGCAGATAAGTTTAAGCAGACGCATGTCTTCACTTTAGGTCATTTTCTTAACGACGCTGAATTTAGGTTGTTTCTAGACAAATTCATAGAGAGTATGAAAGGCTACTGAGTGTAACTAAACTACCTCTGTTTTGAGGTCAGTGAGACTTTTATTCTTAGCCACAGAGGCAAAAAGCCGAAGAGCAGTTGTATGAAGAGAGAAGGAAGGGGTCTTCTCGGAGCAGAGGAAGCTAAACAGGTTAGCATCTTGTAACTCGGGATCAGGAACAAGGGTAGAACCACAGTTTAAAGAGGCATCTATGCAAACAGGTGGTGCAGCGAAAACCACAAAGACGAATTTGGCTTCCTTGTAGACCTGAAATTCTAGAGGTGGATCTTTAGACTGAAGGTTTGACTCGTGTATCTCCGAGATCTTACTCCATGAGGTGTTTAAGAGACCGGAGCTTAACACAAGTTTCCCAAGCTCAGTACAGTTTCTATACCAGGACAAGGACTTCAGTCAGTGTCAACATAACATGAAGTTGTGCAAAAACTAAGCAAAATATAGAAGAAAGTAATAGTAATACTTACTGTGAATAAGAATCCATGGCAAAAGGTAGAACGATATGCGGAGAATAAAGTTCAGAGGGACAAGTTATAGAAAGCAGACAATGTTTATCTCGGTGTCTGAAAACGAGAGTCCATTTGAAAATACTTATAGGCATAGAAGGTGATAGTACAAAAGAAAAACGTAATTTAAAGTCAAGTAGTTAAAAAGTCAAATACATAGTTAATTGTTAGTTGTTACTCTCTCGCTTGTCCATGAAGAAATCGCAAGAAGACTTGTTCGTCTTGCGTTATTACGATAGTTACTGATTCACACAAGAGTAGCATTACAATAAGTGTCCACTCTCTCAGCCATGAGTTTATTTTAAGCCACTTGATCATATCACAGAGAGAATGTAGAATAACGTTTTTGCATGTATTTGATAAGCCATGATGAATTGGTCTTGCTAACCTAAAACACTACATTTTGGATCGTATCAGTTCTCTCTGCCTCGATGTAATTGGAGTTTTGGTCGTGAAGAAAACTTACGTTGGAAAATTGCAAACCATTTAGATGTTTTATTAGGCCCCGAACATATGGTCAGGGTGTATGAATTTAATGTGTTTGAGATCATTCGGTAAGGTCTTGAGAGCGAAACTGACCACACATTATCTTCTGATCTTTTAATTACGCTTATTAATAAGTCACACGAGACACTAGTTTGTTTTTTAGTGATAGTTTTGAGTCTTTTGACTACTTCTAATCTTTTAACCATGCTTATTAAGTCACACGAAGACACTAGTTTGTTTTTAATAATAGTTTGAGTACCTCCATGCTAATTTTAAACAAGTGTCACTTGTATGTGATGCAGATTGTAACAAATTTCATTTAAATTTCTAAAAAATGGAAAATAAGTTTGAAAACTCATATTCTCAGACTCTCATATATTAAAAATATTACAAAATATTAAAAGAATAAAGTAACTGAATATAAATGTGAAATAGGCATTGTTGGACCCAAAAACCGTCATTTAGAGAATGGGCCGAAGCCCATCGATCTCGACTAAAACAATTCCGAACTACAATGTCGATCACCAAGTGCTGAAGCCCGGGCCCAAAGATAAAGAGATTGCGGCCATTTCTAATCAACGAAACGGTGAAGACTCGTTCTTATCGACCTAAAAGAAAAAGGTAACGAGCTCCGAGTATCAGGGAGGAAGTTAGAAGAGATCGCGGAGTTAAGTAATTATAAAAGCAACGTCGAGCAAAGCAAACAACACACGGAAAACCCCTTTAGAGAGAACTAGAAATAGATCGACCTTTTCGAGATCGCTTTAGACTTTGATTTCACTTCGATCTTTGTGTAGTTCTTGTTCTCATTTCATTACTTGTATTCAACTTTCATAATCTAATAAAAAGTCCATTTTTGTCAACCGGAATCTGATTAAATCGTTGTGTTCTAATGAAGTCGTTACCTACATCCTTTTTCTCCCTAATTTAATACCTCAAACACTACAAAATTCATAGTGTAGATTTTAGGATCTAGAGGCATGTCATCTGAGATACTCGAGAAATATTTTGAAGAACTCATTATAAATTTTACAGATGTGGTTTGATTGATTTTTTCTAGAAAGCATGTATATAGTTCGACCACACGACGCATATGACCTCAACGAACGACTTCTCTTCTGCCTTACTTTTACTAAATCAAGCTTGTAAACTCTAACACAAACAACAACAGTGTGAACGCCACACGATTGCCTTAAATACTGAGCACTGGACTTTCTAGAAAATGGAAAATGAGTTAGCATAGTCTTTCTGTCGACAAAAAAAAAAGTCTTTCTATCCACGAATATGTGTATGAAATAATTTTTTTAAAAATTTTGCAGATGCGGTTTGATCACAGTGAGCGCCGATGTCACCAAGTACAAACACCACCAGTGAAGGGCTACACATTTTTTTTCTTTTTTTTTTTAAGCTATTTTAAAGTTAAATAAATGTTTGCTTACTAATGTTATGATTAACACCATAAAATACTAATCATCAATCATCGACTCAAAAAACATTTGATAATACCGCTTTAAGAATAAATCATTCTTCTTCAGCAAGCTTGACCATAGCTCTCGTACATCCTAGTGTTCATAAACTTGGTCAAGTCAGAAGGTGAAGAAGAATGAAACCCTTTGACGATCTCTTTGTACTCTTTCCACCACTTCATGAAACTGCTCTTCTCCAAGAAAATCTCCGGAGAAACCTCACGTTTACTAATCATCTCCCACACGTACTCTTCAAACCTCACAAGCTTCCTCAACAACACCTCTCTCTCACCTTCTTTTGTCTTCAGACTCTTGATCACGATCAAAGCTTCCTCAACTTCAGACCAGAAACAAGAATCAAAAGTCAAAAGATCACTCAAATCTCTCTTCTCACATCTAACCGGTTCTATTTTTTCTTCCTTAAACCACTTCTCCAACATAAAATAGTGTCTCGACCTCCCAGAGGTTCTGTACTCTCTCCCACCTTTATGGTAATACTCAGCAATGTCTAGCGGCTCGACCATACGCCTGTAGTTGTTACCGGAGAAGAGAGACCTCGTCTTGAGAACCGACTTTTCACTCTGAGGCTTCTTCTCAACTTCTTCAACCAATGATCTCCAGTAATCGTTGACCTCTTTTTTGCGCTTCTCAATGTCTATGTCGAAGGGTGAAGCACTAGACGCGATATGAGTCTTGAACCGGTCGTAGTAACCGATCTTGCTCATCTTGCTTTTCTTTTTGTACCACTCTATATATATCATCGATATTTTGATGTCGTTTAGTTTCTTGAGCTGATCAAAACGCACCTTCTTCTCCTCAGCACGTTCCTCCATTCGAGTGATAACTTCGTCTATCATCAATCTCGTATCCTCCATCACCGTTTGATCCAAACGATCAAGAACTTCGCCGTAGTCTATCTGATCTACTGCACTAGCACCACCTAGCAA
Source organism: Brassica nigra (assembly GCA_016432835.1). Taxonomy (NCBI): domain Eukaryota; kingdom Viridiplantae; phylum Streptophyta; class Magnoliopsida; order Brassicales; family Brassicaceae; genus Brassica; species Brassica nigra. Next base: position 21,011,620 of record CM028247.1, on the reverse strand, counting down.
CTCCATGACGGCTTCAGGGTCATCGATGCAAATACATTCGGAGTCGAAACAAATCAAGAACGTTCCAAAAGGCTTGAAGTCTGTGTTGATGGGAGTCTGTGATGCATAAGCCACGTGGAGGAAACATGAGTTTCTCAAGGAGTTCTCTAGAATCTCTTGCAGCTTAGCGTCTCCTATTAAAGGGGAGCCAAATGTGATGCACAGTGGACGTTTTAGTTTTGGCTCGACTTTTTCTAGAAGCCATAGTGTAAAGAGAGATGCTACAGATCCTCCTAATGCAGCTCCTGTGATGATTACAGGTTTCTTGGACTCAAGCAACTACAGAAACCACACAACTTTACAATTCACTTGGTGTCGGTCTAACATTCTAAACATGTTTACAATGATGTTATACGCTCAAATAAAAGTTTGTGTTCTTATTTTTCATATAACATGTTCATAATGTCTATATATAATTAAAGTTGTCCAATGCTCTGACTAGGCATGCTTCAAACTATAGAGAAAAACACAAACTAGATATGTTTAAGCCTAGACACTAACCTTCAAGATTATGAAATAGTCTTGACCTCATCATAACATGTTGACTTACATTCTAAATACAGTTCTGAAGAGAGAGAGAGTATAAGCTAATGAGTGAGATTCGAAGTAACCTTTGTTTTGAGGTCAAGGAGATTGTTTTTGTAGGCAGAGACAAAGAGCTGAAAAGCAGGGGTGTGAAGAGAGAAGGAGGAGATCTTCTCGGAGCAGAGGAAATGAAAAGGGTTCTGATCTTGTGTCCCGGAAAGAAGTGTAGAAGCAGAGTTTAAAGGGCAAGTTATGTTTATCGGTGGTGCGACAAAAACAACAACAGTATATTTGGTTTCTGGGAAAATCTTGATTCCTAGACCTGGAGTTTGAACCTGATGGGCTTTTGATGCACGTAACTCTGAGATCTTATTCCATGAGCTGTGTAAGAGACCAGAGCTCAACAGAAGCTTCCCAAGCTCAAAACCTTTTCTAAAAAAACAAGAAAAACCGTGAGTTTAGTCCAAACAAGATTTTCAAGAAAGCATTATTAAAAAAGGGAAAAAAATGTGCTAGAAATGATTGAGAGCAAGGCGTTCAGTAACTGAGAAACAAAAAGGAAGTAATCAATATGCTTACAGTGAAGAAAAATCCATAAGGTGAGCTGGAAAAGATCTGCGGAGGAACAGGTTCAAAGTGACAAACGGTGGAAAGCAGACAAAAAGGATGTCTAATAATGGGGTTAATAATGAGAAGAGAAGAAGAATTCATTTTAAATAATAAAAACAAAGAAAAAAAAAGTAAGAAAAGTAATGTGTATCCAAATAATTAAATACCATTATTCGGCAAGCAAGAAAAATAGAAAATAAAGTTAATTATTCTTCCCTTCATCTCATTTTCCGGGAAGAATCATAAAAAGCCATTGATTCGTTCAGCATACGCTTCCACTTTGGTTGACGCTGACACAAGTGTGAATATAATAAACACATTTGCATTTTAATATTAGGCCTATTTAGCTCAATATCAAAATTGTGTGTGGTAATTGCGGATCTGTATAAACTTTTTATTAATTTGAGAACCTAATAATTTTATGTATATCTTTCCTATTTTGACTTCGAACTCACACGAGATTGAATAGTATATATAACCTGCTACCGGCAACTATGATCAGCTATGAGTTTTATTTTGTAGCCTAGGTAGAAAGTAAACAAACTAAAGAAATCGGATATATTTTTAATAATTGGAGAGAGAAGAGGTCAGAGATATTTTGGGATAGGAGAAGAAAGAGTTGTGGCAAATGTGATTCGTGTCACTGTGTTTAACTTAATGTGCAAATAGGACTATGTCACAAGATTATCGTTTCAGCTTCATTTTCAAATTTGCTGATCAATCAATTACACTGTCCTATGCGGTAAATGCAAGCCTCTTGGACATAACAGGGCAACATGCAAAATGGCAATATAATCAGCGGTTTGTATAAATTGGAAAGATAGAGCCTCAGATGATGAAGGTGTATGTAAGTTAGGAAGATGATTGGATGTTGATGTATAATGCATCCATCTTGTGGGATATGACCGGATTATTTATATTCCTGAGTATGTAATAAAAATAAAATCTTCTTTCCAAATTGAAAATGTTACATGTTTATATAGCTACCAACGAATGTGACGGATACTTAAATGTTGATAATTAAAATCTGGTAAATTTACTTATAAATCGGTTTTATAGTACCACAGCATTGACTAATTGTATAAGTTACAAAACCTTGGAAAGGAAGCAAAACAAAAAATAAAACAGGAAAATGAATAAGTGTATGCTATGTAATTGGAAATCCTAAGTTCTCAAACTTGAACCTATATAAAAATAGCTTTTAAATTCCTTGTAAACAAAAATTTGTTTCCATATCACGATGAGATCCAGTACAATTTCAACCGGATATTTGGATCTGTAACGGTTTTTTCCCAAGCATCTTCACCGCCCTAGATACTCTCATCTCTTCCATACTTCCAAAGAGCTCCGGCCAATAAGGTTTGTCGTTGATGTTCTTCTTCTTCAACTTCGGTTTTTTAGGAAATTCACCGCAAGGAAGTCCAGTGGCGATGGCGAACTCACGCAGAGAAAACCTAATCGGCTTTCCGGCGAACCGAAGCCAAACTTCATGTTTTTTTCGACCTTAAGTTGTCGCGATAGTAGATACCGAGCAAATCTACCAGAGAAAGCAGGCTTCTCAACTATCTCAACGAGTTTACCAAAACACGATTCTCTAAGGTACTGGATCTCATCTTCGTTGAGAGCATTAAGGATGGTGTTAATAGCTCGGGGAAGATTGGTAAGTCAGAACCCTAACGCCGACTGGTTCCTCTTCCTCCGCGAACATCATCTGAGGTAAATCTACTTCGGTTTCATCTACTATGGGTATGATTGGCAGAGCATTAGCATAAGCATTATGCTCGTCGTTATCCAATCAACATTTATCACAAAAGCATTTATAAGAGCATTTACAAGATGCTAATGCTCTCCAAATGCTCTTTACTCAATGCTCTCATATGGAGCTTTTGGTAGAGCATTTGCAATTAGAATATAAAAAATTTAAAATAATTATATATAATTAATATATTTTATTTAATAATATAAAAATTATGTTCATAATAAAAAATAAATTTACATTTTAAAAATAAAAGTTGTGATTAATTATTTTAACTTTTAAAAGAATAATATTTCACATTTGAAATATAATATAACTTATATAATTACACATATCATTCATTATTTTAATAAATAAAATAAAATAATATATATCTATATATTATATATTAGAAATTAAACATATCTATATTATTTATAAAAAATAAATTATATGTCATATATTAATTTTCTGATAATATTATATGAATCATTTATCTACCAATAGATAAATAATGATAATTTATATATAAATTATATATATAATTATTTATTTTATTTAATAATATCAAAATTATTTTATATCCAAAATAAATTTATATTTTAAAATAATATTTAAATTTACTTTTAAATAATAATATTTTATAATTAAAATTTAATTTAATTTTATAATTAAATAAGATTCATTATTTTTAATAAAACATATATTATTAATATATATTATAATTTAATATATATTATTTTAAAATAAAATATTATATACTAACTTTTATGATAATTTTAAAATTGTATACGCTATGCTCTACCAATCACTTTATTAAAAACTTTAATGAGGCATATACCGCAAAGATATCGCTTACAAAGATATCTATCGCTTCTTCATCTGTTGTACCAATCGAGGCCTATGTCTTCTGGAAAGTCGACTAATCTTGAACCAACCATTTCAGATATTTTGATGAGAAATTTTTCTGACAGAAACCAGGACTAAAATTTAGTTTTGGAAGGAGATGGTATATTGGAAAATAAAAATATCATCAAGCTCTTTGGTTTTTTGCACTAGAGAGAAAGTTCTACAGTCCTGAGTCGTCTTTGCATTATTGATATTTTTATTGTTCGCAACCGGAAGTTACTTATATCAAGTCTACGTGTAACATGTATATTTTTTATGAGATGAGTGATATTCTGGGAATTACCGATAAATGAACAGCACTTTATCCACCTAGCTAATTTAATGCCATATCTTTGATATCTAGTGCAAAAACCCTTAATATTAAGCACGATGTGAACATTCAATAATCAAAACGACTAAAGAAGCAAAAAAAAAAAAAACTCAGGGACGATCTGTTTAGCGTTGGCTCATCAGTCATACAGACAATAAATACCCGTAATAAGTTCACCAACTGTCTTACGGTCGTGACTTTATTCCTAAGTTTTAATCCATTTTAAATAATTAATCGTATGTACCAGAGAAAAAAAAAACTAGGATAAGCTGAGATGTATTTGATGAGGCATGAATGGGTCTTTCATCTGAAGTCCCTCCCCATTGAACCTTTTAAACGTATAGTCCCAAACGAAGCCCAACACTCAAATGCTTATGCTCCAATCTTGTTTTGTCTCTCTTCCATCGAATTTGTTTCATATTACCACCGATAAAAAGAGTTGTGTGGGCCGAAGATATGCCTTTTTTAAGTCTGGTCGATTTTTTCTTAAAAACTATTTATTACTATTTGATTAAAACAAAATAAAATCCAGAAAAGACTCAATTCAATGAGAAAGGTTTCTAATACAATCCGTAAACGCAAAATCCAGCTAAAAGTTACTAAACCAAAATAAAACGCATTAAAAAGTTATATGAAAGCACCATTTTCCCTCTTAAATCATCATTGATTAATTATATCCTTTCACATTAACCATTATTCACCAAAGGCTTAAGGACACTTGGGTCTGCCGCCACGTGTCTTCAAGTTGGCGTAACAAGTTCCACACTTTTCCTTATTACCGTACGTGCCAGGCGGAACGCACTTGCAACGGTAGCAGCACGTGACGCACGCCCTCATACATACGTTCTTCCTCGAGTGTTGGCCACATCGTGTCCCACATAAAGGCACGCAATCTATACCGTCCAAAACAGTAATCCAAGTGTTACATTTCTAATCAACGATCAATAATAATCATTAAATTCTTAGGAAAATATTACTGATTTTACCTATCCGAGTTCTAACGGGAGGTGGTGTCGGGGGTTTGGCCGGAGGTGTCGGTGGTTTAACAGGTGGTGCATTGACCGGAGGTGATGGGAGTGGGTTCACAGGTGGTTTAACCGGTGTTGTCGGGGTTGGTTTAACTGGCGCTGTAGGTGGTTTGACTGGTGGGATCGTGGGTGGTTTCACCAGTGGCGTTGGGGGTTTGTACGTAGGTGGCTGAACTGGTGGTGTTATGGGTGGTTTGGCCGTTGGCGTTGGTGGTTTGTACGTAGGTGGTTTGACAAGTGGTGATGTGGGTGGTTTAACCTGAGGTGGGTATGCTTTAACCGGTGGTTTGGTTGGTGTAACCGGAGTGGCTGGAGGTTTTACGGGGGTTGTTGTGATGGGTGGTTTAATCGGAGTTGTAGGCAGTGTGGGTGGCTTAACCAGTGGCGGTGAGGGTTTGTATGACGGAGACGGTGGTACAGAGATCTATATACAGAATGCAAATTTTAACTTTAATTCTTTATTTTAAAAAAAGCAAAAAAGTAAAGGCCTATATATATACACGACTTTGTAGTTGATGTACACACATTAAAACTAATCAAAGCGAAAATTAGAAGTTAGGAACATATATATTACTACCTTGGTTTCTTCATTTGAAGCAGCAAAAACAACCTGCTCAGTGATTAATCCAAATATATGTTAGTTAAAATGTGCAAACACGTAACGTGCATAGATATATACTACTATTTTCTCAAAGTTTACAGAATAAAACAGAATAGAAAACAAAAACGATAATTTTCTTTAGAAAAGCCTAATAACTTAATGTTCAAAAAGAACTAATAACTTACATCTGTAAAGACTTGAAGAAAGATGAAGACAGAAAGAAGTGAGAGAGCCATTTTTGTGGGAGATGAGGAAGTGGTGAAGTCACACGACGAAGACCAATGGCCTTTTGTGCTATAAATAGTTCTTTTTATTACTATTAATTATTAATTCCTCTTTTTATCCATAAAATAGGAATAAATAGTTTTAATGCATATACTAAGTTGTTAGGTCCAGAGTAGTTATTATATGCATGCCAGCTTTAAACTTTCACTGCACCATAGCTCGAGGAACAATATTGTGGAGTTCATTACATGATTTAAAATAATACATAAAATTGCCATTGCCACTTTATTCATTCATTTCATACACCAACTTGGAATACTTTACCGATAAAAATCATTTTTAACTCTACGGACCGGTGAAATTATGGGAGATGGTTGTGTACCCGAGAAACCAGTGGATGGCAAAATTAACATTAATTAGTTTATTTGGATAAATTATTGTAGTGATTGGTATTTTATTTAATTATTTAACAGTACTCCATTTGCCCATAAAGCTGTGTCCCTTAGAGCATCTGTATCGGGGTCCCTTAGACCCGTTCCGTTCGGTTTATTGGGTCGAAAATAAATGTAAACGAAATTAAAAGAAGTGGGACGGCCTAATCTAAGGGATTTTCGGCCTCGTCCTTTAGGAGACGTGGCATGACGGAAGTGGACGATGGAATCGACGATTTGCTCGGTGGTTTCGGGACTTTCGCAATCTGAAACGAGATCAAAAAAGTTAAGCTCGATGGCGACGACCTCGTGATCTCCTGGAAGCAAAAATCGATCCGTTCAATTCAACCCGAGGACGAGATATTTTCACTCCACCTCCGTCTTCTGTCATCACTGGACCGGCTTCTTCTCTCTTCACTCCAAAATCGAGGACGAGTCGGGTTCACTCCACCGGGTTCGTCTCTTCGTCGGCTTCGTCTCTTCACTCCAAATCGAGGAGGAGATATCTTCACTCCACCGGTTTCTTCTCTCTTCCGTCGGCTACGTCTCTTCACTCCAAATTGAGGAGGAGATCTCTTCACTCCACCGGCTTCTTCTCTGTCCCGTCTGCTTCGTCTCTTCACTCCAAATCGACGGCGAGTCGGCTTCACTCCACCCAAGGTATGGTCTTTAAATCCGAGATGAAAGTTGAATATTTTAGTTGTGTTGTGTAGATTTTAGGTTGTTTGATTTAGTTGAATGGTTGCAAAGCTCAATACACAAAAGTACGAATATAATGGTATACGTTTGCTGTTGTTTGATTTAGTGTTTGGTTGATATAGATTCTATTGTTTTGAAAGCAAACTGATAGATTCTAGGGTTCGTTAATGTCTAAAGTTTTGTATTGATTTCTATTGTTTGATTGTCTGATTGTACCGTTGTAACGTTGTAGCTTGAGTGGTTGTTTTGTGTTGATATGTATTGTTCTCAGGTCTGATTGTACTGATGTGTGCTCTATTTGCTGTTTGATAGTTTAGTTTGTTTGAAACATAATTCACAGAGTGTAGTTTGTTTGAAACAAAAAAGTCCACTAGTCTAGTTTGTTTGAAACAAAGTCGCATTATATTAATGATGTTGTTAGGAAAATTAGATAGCTTTTGTTGTTGTGTAATAAGTTTCGATTAGACAAATCTTGTTCGGAGTTAGCCATTTATGAGTATGTACTTTGTAGTCTTCACTACTTCCTATTAAATCCCAAATCTTTTCTTACTTCTATCATCTCACTCGTCTTTCTCCATTATATCTCTTCTGTTTTCTTACTGTTATGGATCCAAATCATGTTCATAGTCAGACCTTTAGTCATGTAGGACTACTTCACAGTCAACAAGGTAGCATTTTCCATGAAAACTTTCCTTATGAAAGTTTTCATGCTAGTATTAACTTTGGAGAATCAGAACCTATCCCAGCTTTCAGTTCACAACCATCTGAAGACGCACCAGTGGCCCGTGGTGTAAGACGTAAATGGAACCCGGCTGATGACGAAGTGTTGATAAGTGGTTGGCTTAACACTTCTAAAGATGCTATTAGGGCAAATGAGCAGAAGTCTGGGGCCTTCTGGAATAGGGTTGCTCATTATTATTCAACAAGTCCTCATGGAAGAGAGGATGGTGAGAGAGAAACCGGGCAATGCAAGAAGAGGTGGCATAGAATAAATGATGAGGTTAATAAGTTCTGTCGTCCATACCCGAGCGAGAGACAGGTTAGCAGTGGTGAGAGTGACACTGATCTTCTGAAGAAGGCGCATGACATCTTTTTCTCTGATCAAGAGCACAAGTTCACCCTTGAACATGTGTGTACTTTGCGATTTGAACAGAGTGGCTTTCCTTAACGCACCTAAAGCTGGTGAGAAGAGGAAGAATGTTGAGACAAATACCCAAACTTCTACAACCGAGAGTGGCGTTGATGTTGAGAGCAGGCCCGAAGGTGTAAAGGCTGCGAAGGCTAGAAGAAATGGTGGTAAAGGCAAGTCTGTGGCTGACTATGCAAGTGTTTGGGAAATGAAGAAGGAGGATTTGGAGAGGAAGGAGAGACTGTCGAAGTTAGCTATCCTTGACACGCTCCTTACCAAGACTCAACCATTGAGTGAGGCAGAAGAAGCTGTTAAGAATAAACTCTTAGCCGAGTGTTTCTGAACTTGTATGATTAACCTTGAATGTAATATTAAGTTCTTTGCTTTGTGGTCTATGTCTGATTAAGTTATTTGCTTCCTTTGTGCTCTATGTATGATTAAGTTCCTGTTTTATAATTGAAATATCTTCTATTATCTTTGCTAGTTTATAACACTATAACATTATAACATTATAACATGATAACATGATAACATGTCAACTTTATTGCTTTTGTGGTTTTGCAGGTATACTTGAGAATGGGGCATGACTACAGCTATACCCAGCCATCAGACTCGGAGGAATTGTTTGGAAACAATGCGGACAGTGAGTACAGTGAGATGGAGGATCTAATCCGACGAGACCAAGCTGAGCTAAGCTTGGAACGTCGTTCATCGGTCTAGTACCCTCCACAGCCGGAGGTGGAGTTTGGCTTCCCGCAGGTTTGCTACTGTGGTTCTCAGCCACTACTTGTACAGTCTAAAAGTTCTAATGGTCAATGTAAGACTACTTCCAATAATCTTCATCAGTCATATTGGTTATGATCAGTGAAACAGGTTTGTGTGTTCTTCACAATTGATACAGGTCGCTTACTTTACACTTGTGAGAATGTAGACGACGGAGATTGCCACATTTAGAAATGGTGGGATGTGGCCGTGATGGAGGAGATGAGAGCCAGAGATCTACATGTCCTTCAGCTGTCGGAGAAGGTAGATAACCTCTCCCTTTTGAGTGATTATGAAACTGGCCAGAAGCTGCTACGTTTGGAGAAGATTGTCTGTGATCATGCTAAGGAGAAATCCTTTTGTACTAGGCTTGGGTTTGACTACATTGTAGTTGCAATGGTGCTTGTACTAATTTTAATAGGTTTGGGGATAATGTATGTGTAATGTAGGCATGTGGTCGTAGTGTATAATATATTGTACTCGGATGTATTTATTTTTTTACTTATGTAACAACTTGACCAAACTTTTTGCTTGTGTAACATGCTTGTTTTGTATCTACTTTCAATCCACCAAAATATCTTACCTAAAAATCACATGCTTTTTTGTATTTACCTAAAAATCACATGCTTGTTTTGTATCTACTTTCAATCCATCAAAATCTATAAATAAGAGAGTAAATTTGATTAGAAAATACAAAATATCTTCTTCTCTTTAGCTTTCATTACAATTTCTCTCTTCTAAAAAAAGTCTATGGGTTCTTCCTCTCATTATCATTACCATCAAGATGATAATGAAGATATATTTGAAGATTTATTTGAAGACATTGACGAAATTCAAATTCCGAAAGAGCGAAAAACACGAGTTTTTATCGAGAGACACCGGGAGGAAGGACATCAGAAGCTCTGGAATGATTATTTTAGCGAAACTCCAACCTACCCGCACCATGTCTTCCGGCGACGGTTTCGAATGAACAAGAAATTATTTCTGCGTATTGTGCATCGTCTCTCAACAGAAGTACCGTATTTTCAACCAAGAGTAGATGCAACCGGGAGGTCTGGTCTTACTGCACTCCAAAAATGTACCGCAGCAATTCGTCAATTGGCTTATGGTGTTGGGTCTGACACAGTTGACGAATATGTCCGAATTGGTGAAACAACAGCTCGAAGAAGTTTGCACAATTTTGCCGAGGGAATAATCCACTTGTTTGGCGATGAATACCTAAGACGCCCCACACCGGAGGATCTGCAAAGATTACTATATAGTGGAAAAGAACGTGGGTTTCCAGGGATGATAGGAAGCATCGACTGTATGCATTGGGAGTGGAAGAATTTCCCCACGGCTTGGAAAGGAATGTATTCACGAGGAACCGGCCCACTAACGATTGTCTTGGAGGCGGTAGCTTCATATGACCTCTGGATATGGCACGCATTTTTTGGAGCTCCAGGTACTATGAACGATCTTAATATTCTCGATCGATCCCCTGTTTTTGATGACATTATTAATGGAATAGCGCCACAAGTTAACTTCTATGTTAATGGTAATTCATACCATTTGGCATATTATCTTACGGATGGTATTTATCCGAAATGGGCTACTTTTATACAATCAATCCGACTACCACAAGGTCACAAGCATTCATTATTTGCTCAAACTCAAGAAGCTGTGCACAAAGATGTCGAGCGTGCCTTCGGAGACTTACAAGTTAGGTTTGCCGCTGTTAGAAATCCATCTAATATATGGGACAAAGAAAAAATAGGAAAAATTATGAGAGCATGTATCATACTCCATAATATGATTGTCGAAGATGAACGATCATCAAGAACAGATGAGAACGTTGAAGAAGAATTTGAAGAAGGAGATGTGGATACATTTTCTGTCAGTATGCCTTCAACTCTCGGGAGTACAATTGAACGTCGAACGAGCGTTCGTAATAGACAAGTCCATCAACATTTAAAAGATGATTTGATTGAAAATATATGGGCTAAATTTGGACATTTTACCCATAACATATAATTTATAAATTTCTATTTTTATTGGAATAAATGTTAGTGTCTTTTTTTTATTATGATGTTTGTATTTTTATTTTCAACTTTGTAATGTTCTTAAGATTTTAATTTCAATGTTAAACTTCTCTTTTAAATGTTTTATTTGAAACTTTTATATATATGTAATTAATTATTTAAATTTAAATTAATTAAATAATCACCTAAGGGACAAGAAATGTCCCACCAATAAAGTACAACATTATAAAAGTCCTTATCTTAAGTCCCTTAACCCAAAAATACTAATAAACAATTTTAAGGGACTTGATTGTGATCCCACCAATGTCAATGCTCTTATATTTTTTTTCGTTTCTGATAAAATAAACATGAGTCGCTTGTTTGCTGTTTGTTTGCGGACCGCCACGAGCCCCGCTAAGGCCACCATTAGTGGCAGTCCTTGATAGTTCTCTTATGTTTAAAATAAGAGATTAAAAGAACTGGAAAAGGGAAAGAGAGAGTGGCAAATGCTCAGAATCGCCTCGCTAGGAAGAGATTGTTTGGCAAAATTTGAGGTGCTCTTTATCTATGTGTGCTTTTTTAATTGGTCTAACCCTTTCTTAATTTCATGTTGAAAAAATAATTAATAATTTAAAACAAATTTCTAAGACACTCTTTTAAAGATATGGACCAATGCTGATGCTCTGAACTCTTTAAGTTTAATGAAATTCTGCCTTTGACAAAAAAAAACTGCCTTTGACAAAAAAAAAACATGGGTCGCTTATATTATTGCACCAGTGAAAAAGGGTTTGTCATTTATCATGTGCTAACACGTCCAACAAAAATTACAATAAAGTGTTTTGTGAAATATACTATAAGTTAATAGTGTATCCTTTATATAAAAAATAGAAAGTGTTATCAGATCAGAGATGGATAGCACATGAGTCCTTTAAATAGTTTCGGTGATTTTATTATCTTTTTCTGACATATCTATGAAAGATCACAAATGTTTGTTATCTTATACCGTAATTCGTTAAGGGTGGGCAGATATACTGGATAATCCAGGTTATGGGAGTACATAAAGCCATTGGTAAAAAATAGCATATACAGGTGCATAAAAAATCATTAGAATTATTATATTATGAACTAACGATAAATTATTCCAAAATTTTATTACTCAAATGACATCCAATCTAATATCTTGAAATAATCTTATGAAACCCTTAGAAATGTTTGTTATGTTAGATTTAATATTCGTTAGACCATCTCTGAGATTAGTTTATTTTCCACTTTTTGTTTTATTTTAAATTAAATTCTGTTCCAATTATATTTTATTTTATATTTCAAAATGAAATAATGGTATTATTTCAAATTTGAAGATATACAGTTCACATCTTCATTTTTTAAGATAAACTTCTTAACTATTATTTTCATCTAAAAGATGTTTAATATATCGAAAAGCATATGCATATTCATTTTCTAAGAATTTTTAACTCAATTGAAAAGAATCAAAGATAAATAGTTTAGTTCATCTCTTACTTTTAAATACTTTGTTAAGCACTTATATAAAACTACATATACAATATTCTTTATAAATTATGATGTTTTGTGTTTGTTTATCCATGTTATATAATAAATTTATTATATGATAATGTTTAATTTATATTGAATAACAATTGTGTAGGTTATTGTTAAAACAAAATATTTAGGTGAAGTTAGTAAATATGAAAAGTATAAAGTTTTGTTAATAATCAATAATAAAGTGAAGATGAAATGTATTTGAATATTATTTTACAAGAAAATTATAAAGCAAACCATTGGAATAAATATTGTTTTATTTTTATAGATATTTTGAAAATAAAAGTGAAATGAACCATTAAAGATGTTTTTAACATAATAACCAAGTTGTGTTAGTCCATGTTAACGTCAGATATTTTGTGTTAATCTTCAACTATAAAAAATGATGAAATGTGTCATAAGTACAGCAAATGCTTGAGCTGTGATTCACTATATACTTCGCATCATAAGATAAACACTACTCAATATACAATGTGACAATCATAAAAACACAACTACATGCATCGTACCAAGCATGGAACCCAAAAGTCTATAGAAGACCCCAACCTCCATGCTTTGTGGGAACCCATATAACCTATTATATAATATTATTATATTGGATTTTTTCCAATAAACAAAACATCAATTTTCACTTTTTGTAACACATTGTCCTCTTGCGAGGAACAAATGAAAAAAAAGGTAATCCTAAATAAAATTGAAAAGTAATGTTTTTCCTTAAATCACAAAATGGAAGAAAAAGATTATCTAATTAGACAAGAACCTATTCTTCATTTTCAAAGCTAAATTCAAAGTCTGTAACTTGAATCCAACTCTTTGTATAGTCTCCACCAAGCTTGATGCCACCAGGCTTCAAAATTCAAGCCAATAGCCAACAAAGATCAGACTCAATTTATGAAGCATAGATGGATCGACTATTGCTTGTAGCACCAATGATCATACACATTTTGTGACATTTATTAGCTATCACAACAAAATGTGAACATTTATCAAAGAAGATCTGAAGATGTTCATTAAAAAGTATACTAACTTACTAAGTAACAAAAAAAGAATTTTATAGTCCTACCACTGATTTGCTAGTTCAAAGCAAAAGTCTATGGCTTATTACATCTAGTTACATCATAAAAGAAGCAAAAATGTATTACGTGTAAAGTCCTTGTCACAATAGGATTCAGTCAAAGTATCTGCCTCCAAAATAAAAGCAAAAAGCCACTATTGTTATCTTTTTGGTCAAAAAAAACTAAGGCTGCAACTGGATTGTTGATTTTTGGAATGGAATGATTTGGAATACCTTATTCCATTAATTTTAAAAAAAATTCACCATTTGACATAAATGGAATGGAATCTTCATTCCATCAATTCCACAAAAAAATAGATAAATTCAAAGAGAAATGATTCCAAAACAAATTTGGTCATGAATGAGTGGAATGAATTTCATTCTATTTTTTGCTGTATTCCATTCATATCATTCCAAATATTTTCATTCCACCAATTCTTTAATATTTTACCAGTTACAGCCTAATTAGTTTGAGTTGTACAAAATTAGTCGGAAATTCAGTCCATTAACTTGTGGTATGCGAACTTGTGCAATTTCAAATTTGTTGGTTGGACAGACAACGCCTGGCCATTAAGCCTGGCCATTAAGTTTGGATGATTTGAAAAGCAATTCGAGAAATTGACTTAGTTTTAGGTCTGGTGCTTTTTTTGGAGTTCAAAGAAACAAGTTACCGTAGCATTATCATCATATGAAGCAGAGTATGTAGCAGAAGGAGCAACAACAAAGCAAGTTTTATGGTTAAGGAAATTACTAGCTAATTTCTGTGTTGAACAAGTTGAAGCTACATAGATAGCATTAGATGGCAGAATCAAGAAGTTAGGGATGTGGAACTTTGAATCAAGGGGGAGTCTTGATTAATTCAAACTGAAATCTAGAATTTAGGAAACAATGGGGTTTATAAGTAACGTGGGATGTTTCCTAATTATTAGGAGTTTATTATTTATCTTTTATTATTATGGGATCATAGGTAGTTATCTTCTTATTTAAATATTCAGTACTTTGTAATTTGTTTCTTAAGTTTTTCTAAATCAATCAACTTAATATCCAGAAACTCTTCATTTCTCGGAAATCTCCCAACAAGATATTCCTCTGAGCTGAGCTGCCCAGATTATCTGAAAAGGATGTGATGTTCAAGACATTCATTGGGTTCTCCCCTTCTAATTCAAAGTTCAATGTACTGACTCTAAGCCGCACCATAAACTTTCCTTTGGTAACCATACATTTTTAACCCTGGAAAATAAAGAGTGCTGATGGGACTGGATACCTGTAGAATGTCAAATTGACCATGAACCTGAAACAAATTCTAACATGAGCTCGGTCTGCATCAACGAAGACCTATACTATGCAGCACAGCTCCCTGTCCTTGGTTCATCAGTAGCCATAGCTATGATCATCTTCAATCTGATGATCGAAGCTTTTGTGTCATACCAAATCTCATAGACTTTAGTGTCACGATTTACTCACTGTGAAACTGGTCTTTTCAATATCAGAGGAAAAGTTGGGATATCATTTGCAAATATGGAAGAAGGCAATCACAGAATCTGGGTGCTAGAAGATGTCAAGGACAACAATGGTCTCTCTTGTTGTTGAAGATCCCTCCACCGATTCAAGATGTCAATAGGTGGATGTCTCAAAGACCTCTCTCTTTTCAAGTTCCGACAAATAATGATGATATGTTCTATGAAAAGGGTCAACAAAAGATCTTGTTATCTGCTACTATAACGAAGAGCAAAGCCAAGATACTATAATGGAAGGAGTGCTCAGAGATCATTCCATGATCCTTTTTTGGGACTATGTTTCAGGTGTTGGGTTCCTCTGAACAGCAACACAACAACCACTTCTTTTTCTTTGGAGCAACACGTAACACGTAGAGAGTTCAGACGTATATATAGAGATAGTGGTTAACTGGTTACATGAATAGTTCTAAAGATATAATTAGGTCCTAGAGAATACTTGCAGTCTAGCACTAAGCCCAGCATGCTAAACATGAGTGCTTTCTTTTTTTTTGTCCAGAATGTAAAGAGATGTTGCTTTCTTTAACCATAGAGCATATAACTAATATTAGAAACAAAAATGGTATTTTAAGGTCCATTTTAGTTTCCAAGACTTTTTTTTCTTTATGCTGAATTTCAGAATTCCAACTTTATAAATAAATATAGTAATCAAGAACAATTCACTAACAACAGTTAAATTATTTAAACATTTACGATTCATGTCACAATCATATATTAACGTTTGAAAAAGCAGAGCCTAGTTCAAGACAATATGATTGTCATGTCACAATCATATTATTGTAAATTTTTTTCAATCATCTTTATGTGCTAATGACATGAACAAGTGATCATCATCCAAAAACTGAATTTAATCAACATCAACACACAAAAAAAGTTTAGTTAGATACCAAAGCCAAATATCTAATTTTTGTTTAGACAAACCAAGTCGCTTCCAGATAACAAAATACAAACATGTTTAGATACCTAAACCAAGTATCTAATATATGTTGTATAGGGTTTGTATGTTTTTGAGGTTTGTACTGAAAAACTATTAGTTGTAGTATTTTGTTATCTATAATCTATACAACAAACAAAAGGTAGCTAGGTTTAGTTGAATTTTATTTTATTTTTGTGGGGAAACAATCACTAATAACCAAAATATGTTAAGACTTTGTTAAACGGTGAAAACACTAAACTTTCTTATTAACAATTTCAATTGCAACTATACGGAAACATTTATTTAGTAGACTTTAAGCATCATTAATATATGGGACGACACTAGTAATGATGTCTATTAATCATGTGATCAACACTGTGTTTCAAAATGTTGAGAATGCTTGATTTTAGGTTTTTATTTTCATAATTATTGATGTTAGGAGTTTTCAAGGCTCCTAAGACAAATGTTGTAGTATGAGTGAATGTCGAACCAATTCTAAGGGATTTCAAAGCACTGAGAATGCAAGTATCTACTTAATCTAAGTGCAACCGATGATTTAGATGGTTTTAAACTATTTCTAATACTAGAATACAATAGCAGAATGATAAGACAATAAATGAAATAACTTTCTTTGATTATGACAAAGGAGAACTCATGAATATAGGGATTATACCTTGGGTGATCAAGTTTTGAACCTAGAATGGCAAATGATAAATCAAACTATCAGTCTTAAGCTTAGACACAATCTTAAACAAACTCTATGTCTAGATGAATGTTCACTTACCAACATATTTCAAACATCAAATGTATTTGGTAGAATAATATGGAAGCAATCATTACTAACAAGTCTATTGGCTACCTTAACACCTTTAACAACAAATGTCTTTGGTAAAGTATGTTAAAAGCTTAGGAGAGTTATCTCAGGCATTTCATCGAACACCTTGTGTGTGGAAAATGCCTAAAGATCAACTTTTGAGAGGCCAACTCAGAAGATGCATTACGAATACTCTACTAGCAAGGAATAAGAAGGATCTACACTAAAATATCCTAAATCTAGCATAATCACCCTTAATCTCCCTAACCCATGAATTCAAAGGAGGACTACTCACTAATCTCCATGATTCCTCTTAAACCCGTATTGGATTTCAGATTAATCATGTAGAGAAATACATATAATAGATTGGAAATCAACAGGGTTGCAAGAACAAATGATCAAATGATTCCAAGAGATGAACTTTCCAAGAGGTTTTTGGTGGTTTTCTCAAAGATAAAAGATAATCTGCCTCTAATGTCTTACAAAGTGTACTTAAACTTAGGTTTAGAAAATGTAAAACGTGCATACAAATGACCAAAAGGTCTCTGATTAATCATAAGTTTCGACCAGTCAAGACGCAAGAGCGACCTCGCACTGCTCGCCCAACATGTCGCCTGGGAGCTGGGAGCCGACCTCAGTGTCGCCTCGAGGTCGCCTGTGGTCGCTGGGTTCCAAAATGATAAAAGAGGCGACGGTGTCGCCTGGACGCCGCTTGCTTCGAGCGACTTCATGGTGTCGCTTTGGAGAGGTCGCTCCAGGGTGCTGCTCGAGGGAGACCACAGCGACGTCGTGCCCTCGCTCCGGTAGGTCGCTCCCATCTCACTGCTCGTCCAATGATCACCTTTAACTCCTCTTTTGAGCCTCAAATGCATCCAAACATCTCCAAGAACTCCATGTGGTCCTCCAATACCTAATAAAGACTTATGTATGCAAAATGCAACCTAAACATGGCTAAATCCTAGTCTATATGATCAAAATGCACATGGATGAATGGATAAAACAATTAAAATATGCAAGATATCAACTATTTTCGTTGATTAGTAATATAAATTAAGTTGTTGATATTACATAAACTTGAAATTGAATATAGAGAATTTAAAGTTTTGATATAAGCACAAAACTTTAACATTTATTTTTTGCTATTGGCAAATGTTTACCGTAGATTATTATACTTCAATTCTCAAATTTCATGTATAACAAAGACAAAAATCTTCAACTATATAACTTATATAAATGTCATTGTAATGTGAAAGGTAATTTTTATAACTTTTGTATACAACAAACTAGGTAAATCTTTATCTCATATATAACTCAATAGTAATAGCAAAATAGTTATTAACAAAATAGTTTTCTAAAGTCAACATTATATCTATCTATTTTCACCAAAATATTTATTAAAAATAATAATTAATTATGAAATTTTAAAATTATACTAAATTGTTAATAATTAAAATCAATTAAAAATTCTATAACAAGTATGAGTTATTTAAAACATATAAAAATATAAACAAATTTTCTTAAAATAGTTAAAAAAAAATCATAAAATTATATGTTCAGATCAATTGAAACAAATCTCTATTTTATAAAACACAAAATGATAAAATGATATAAAATTTGAACAAATAAACTATTTTGTTATAAGATAACTGATATAAAATAGTTAGGGTGACCAAAGAATTCAGAAATTTCAGTCTTCTATAAACGCATGACATATCACCATTGTGGACCTTTTTTATAGTTTTCAACATATGGAAAACATTCAACATCTAATCCATATTGCTTTTTTTGTTTTTCAACATTTTCATTAAAAAGATTCAGCGGTTGAAATTCAACTAAGAACATGCTTGTCGATTAAAAATCCATAAAAGTCTTGTATTTTTTATATTGTTATCCAGTACATTTTTGGTAAATAAATTAAAAAGAAAAAAAATAAAATAAATTAAATATATGAGCGATGTCAAAAAAATATATATGAGCCACTGCCACTTGTAAAGTGAGTGTGTAAAAGAGTTCTAATAAATTCTATGCATTGATAGGGTGACACTCATTCAGTTCCACTTTTTTTTTCTAATTTAATAATTGTCAGATACCCACTTCTAATATCTGGAGGTGCTCTAATCCATTGTAATTAGTCTGACTTATTGCTTACCAACTCAACATTCCTTAGAGCATCTTTAACCTTAAGAGCCTATTAGGAGTTCTTATTTATTTATTTATTTATTTTTTCTGATTAAAAAAAAAATAAAACCTAACTAATTACGGATCGTCACGTGTCAGTGAAACCCGCGAACAGTACAAGAACACAAAAAAGTTGCTTCTTGCAGAAGAGTTGAAAGAGGTGGTTTTTATGAAAATTGTGGGACTACTCTTAAGAACCCCTTCAGAGGCAGGATCAATGATGCTCTTACCATTTCTTCTTTATTTCTCCTTCAATTTCTTATACTTATGGCTGTGGCACTAATAAGATTTATCAATTTTAAATTGCTTTTAGAGTTGATTACACTAAGGGACACTTTTTGACTTTCCTTTACATCTAGAGACACTTCTTACATGTGACACATTTTGTTGTGGGCCAGAGATAAATTATGGACCATTTTACCCTTAATGAAAATTACAATTGTGGATACTCAAATGTGGACAGACAAATGATGTATGGACGTTTGTTGTGTGGATCGGAAATTTTCTTTGTGGATAAAAACTACAAGTTTGGTAAAGATTACCGTTTGATTGTTTGAATGGAACTTGTGGATGGCATGAAAAATGTGGACATAGTCATCAGTATCTTCATTTGTGGACGGCTCAGCTGCACCTACTTCACCAAACAAGATATCACTAGAAGTCACCTCACTAATTCTCGAAGATCCTGTCTACACGGAGCAATACCACGACGCCCCATCCACATATCACTCAACCCCACATCAACCGTCCACACACAACCCATCCATGCGCCAACTAACCACACACAACCCATCCACACACCACCCGTATACTCTTCCCGAGTCTCCACACTCCATCCATCAAAATTAAAATTGAAATTTACAGATCTGGGTTTTGAAATCCACAACGACATTAAAAATCAACAAAACAAAAAAGAATCTTATGGAATCTAAACTTGGATAAACAAGTTAAAAATTCATAATCGAGACAAATATGGTATGAATTGTGAAGAAATTAATGTCACTTGTCTTGAAATCGAAGCAAACCAGAACAGAGTTAAAATATTTTTTCAATGGATTGATGGAAGAAGAAGAAGAAAAAGATAACTTTTCAGTTGATTCTTAGAGTTTCTCAATGGATTATTTGAAGAAGAAGAAAAAACACAGCTTTAAGTAGTGAAAGAATAAAGTGTGATTGATGAAATCAGAAAAATTAAAGTTTATGTATTTGGAAAAGTTGTTTAGATCTAGATATGAGAGAGAAAGATGAATCTCGAAAAAAAGATAAATAATTTACATATTTTCTTTTAGTTTAAAATAAGAAAATGTATAGTTAACTTAGTCTAAGGGTATAAGAGACAAGCCACATGTTATATGTGTGTCACATGTGGAAAGTGTCTTTGGGTGTAAATAGAAACTCAAAATGTGTCTGTAGATGTAAAAAAAATCTTGCTTTTATTAAAGGAAAAATTGGAAAATAAAGACACTTTTTTCATAGATTTGTCACAATAGGATTTATTTTAGATTTTTAAGGTAAGTAAGATTTTTCTTTTTTTTAATACCATAATGCCCTTATATTTTAATGCCCTTATATTTACATAATCCCATTAATATTCTAATTTCCTTAACTATATTTGTTAATTTGAAAAAATATTAAAAATAAGGCAATAATTAAAAGGAAAAGTAAAAAAAAAAAAAAAATTATGTGAGGAGAGAGTCACGGTAATAACCCTCGTGTTATTTCTCCTCCTCTTCCCACGAGCCTTCTCGAGTTCTCCTTTAATGGCGATTTAAGGTCAGAACTCACCATCACTCTTTGTTCACCGTAGAGTCTTCGAGTTCTCATCGATAATCTCATTATCGACTTCTTTTCTTTGTTATAGGCACAGCTCAAGAATTGAGATTTCGCCTTTACTCATTTCCGGACGCTCTTATTCCTCTTCTACCATCAATTTCGTCAACATCTCACGCTTCTAAACACTAGGTTTGCGATTATTTCTATTTGATTCTCTCAATCCTAAATTTCTTAACCAAACTCATCACTTAGAACTCGATTTGTCTTTCTTAATCTAAAATTAGTTGATTCGGTTGATTTGTCTTCTTATACATTAGGAACTTCATGCATGTAAATGTTTGTTTGTTTTTTATTTCAATTTTAAGAGCTTCGATTTTGGTCTTTGTCTTGTGTAATACATGTATCTTACAAAGAGCTTCGTTGTTGTTGTCCGATTCGAAGGTTTGGTTTATTTTGAATCTTAACAAATGTGTGAGATTGTTTGTCTAATACATAGGTATCAAAATTGAGGAGTAAATTTAAAACTTGATGAATTGTGCAACCTACATTGTTTGTCTAATAGATAGGTTTGGTTTATTGTTTGTCTAATACATAGGTTTGGGTTGTTTGTGCTCTGATTATAAACTTATTTTCTGACATTTTGTATGTCCGGGAGCTACCAAAGCTGCTGTCAAGCCGGGTGAAGAGACCCGTTGGTCAGATCAACAACTGCAAGCTGGTGCGGTATTTGAAAAGATTGAAGTGGATGCCAAAGGAGTTGGACACGTGAAGCAAGATCCTGTTTTGCTCAGATTTCAAGCTCGACAATGGTTTGGGATTCGGCGAGTGATACACGGCTTGTGTAGGAGCTGCTCACTTACAAAGCGCATGAGCTCTGGTTTGCCTTTGCGAGAAGACCTCTCCGCTTTTCATTGGTTGAGTTCCACGCAGTTACCGGGCTTCAGTGTGATACTAGTCGCTCACTTAAGGAGTTGGTTGACTGGGATGATGACGATGGTTTCGGAGCTTAGTGATCAAGACAAATAAGGGATTTCTATTTTGGAGCTGTGGGAACATCACAGGGCAGAGGTTAGGAAGTGGAGTAATGCTGATCGAATCAGGCTGGTGTATCTTTGCATCATTGTGTGTATTGTTTGCGGGAGAGATGAGAAGGCACCTATCCCCATCAAGTACGTGAAGTTGGTGATGGATCTTGAGCAGGTTCGAAATTACCCTTGGGGAGTTGCTTCTTTTGACCTTCTATGCGAGTCAATAGCTGAGAAACGAGACAAACTGAAGGAGAATCCAAAGAGTTACGTGTTAGATGGCTTCACCCACGGTCTTCAGATTTGGGCTATGGAAGCACCAAAGCTTGGAAAGCTCTGTGGAAGAAAACTGAAAAAAAGTTTTAAGAACGGTCCTAGATGCGTCAACTGGATGGGAGCTGCAAAGATTTCGTACGAGGAGCTCGACAAGTTGGAGAGCATCTTGACACCCGAGGTAAATTTTTTAAAACAATGAGTATTCAGCTATTTGCAAGTTTTGTGTAGTAGCTATTTTGATATTTAGTTTGTATTAATGAATCACTCTTCTTCACCTTTCAGGATGACGCCTATCCATACATCTCGTGGACAGGGAATTATGATGTGGTTGAAAATGAGCAATTTTGGAGACAAGATGAGGTGGAGGATGATAGAGTCAAGCTCTCAAGAGGATGATAATGAATAAGTTCGACTTTAGTGGTCATATTTGGGAGCATGAAGAGAAACCGGTCTTTTCTTTGGGCTTGATAACGAAGAAGGTGAGATCGGAGGATGTTACACGATGAGGGAGAGTGTGCCTGATGCTGAAGTGTCTAACGACAATGATGGTGGTGAAAGGGAAGCATGAAGCAGGGAGCAATGAAGCAAGTGAGAGCGATGAGGAGTTTCAAACTCCAAAAGGATCAGCAACCAGGGACGAGAGATACAAAGGGAAAGAAGAGGCTCCCGTGATCGAATGGAAAAAAAGGAAGCATAAGGTCCTACAAACTAGACCACAACAGGCGCCCTTTGGTGAAGATATGAAGACTTTTGTTACGCAATTGTTTCAGCAAAATTTTGCTGCCATGGAAGAAAGGTTGGAAAAAGATGGGTGAAAGATTTGAGGAATTGCAGAGTCAGCTTAAAAGCTCACGGGGATTCAACCGCCGAAGTTGAGCATGGAGATCCACCAGCAAGCCACCGGTTAGCAACACATCACCTAGCAACCTAGCCTAGCAAGCCATCGCTAGCAACCCATCACGTAGCCACCTAGCACCTAGCAACCCATCGGCTAGCAACGCATCGCCTAGCAAGCCATCTCCGAGGAGGTCCAAACGCTTGGTAAAGAACCACTAGTCTACATAACTCTCTTGTTTTATTGTTAGTTTCCTCTGTGTTTTATCGGCCTTGTGATGTGTTTTGCATTATCTGGTTTTGGAAGTGTGTTTGGTTTGAAGTGTCTTGTTTAATAATGTATCGGCAATATGTAATGGATGTTTGTATTGTGAACCATGTAAGATATTTATGTAACGGATGTTATTATGTATTTAGAATTAGTCTTGTTGTTAATTGCTTGTGCATTGCTTGAATTGACAGGATGTGAATTTCAGTCAAGCGGATGATATGGACAAGCACAGTAATGCAAGGTCTGAAGGGCTTTCTCGCCTCGCTCGTACCGGTTTTGATCCATCCCAGACCAATAATGACAAGGTTGCAAGTGACTGGTGGACTCCAATGACTACTGTCCGAAACTACCAAAGCGAGACCACCGCGAAGCAACTCCAGCTCCAACATCGGCAAGGTGGGATAGATGGACTAGAGGACAAGCAAGAAGCTTCAGCTTTGACTCAGCAATGGAAGATGACGGTTCTCCACAGGCCACTGTATTATCTAACCGAAGCGCGGGCAGATTCACGGAATGGTCTTAATCCAACAGCTTTGAGGATTGGTCCCTCTGTCTTTAATTTGACCCTGCGAGAGAATAGTTTGTGCTGGAAAATGGCTTGGAAACGAGGTATAGTTTTCTATACATGTTTGAAAGGTTGTGTATTTGTAACATATATTTGATTGTGCTTTCGTAATTGTCCTTGTCATATATGAAATGGATGCGATGATGTATATATGGCGAGAGAAGACATCTTTGAGGCTGGAATATAGACGCGGTTATGCTCATGAACGCCATGTTCTCGCCCAGATCGAATGAATACCAGAAGTGTAAAGACGGAAAAGAGGCTAACGAGTATCTAACTGCCTTCTGCGTGGAGAGAGCTTCCATTTCATGGGCGGACTAATAAAGTCCGGTGTCGATGTTGATCGCCTCTACTTTCCTCTGTTTGTAAATGGTAATTATCCATGTTTCCACACTTCTCAGTTTTCTAGCTTTGTTTTTACAAAATAGGTGATGTCCGTCGCAGGTAATCACCGGGTTGCTGTAGGCCAACATTATTGAGAAGAAAGTGGAAGTCTATGATTGCAGTCGGAAGGAATAGGCAATACGTCGAGAAGTTTGCTGCATGATTCCTAGAATTGTGAAGGCAGTTGGGCCCTAAGAGCAAGCTACACCTGTCATCCTATTCGACAGATATGCCTATGCAGATGAGGTGAACAAGTCTTGTGCTGATTGGGGCATACGCCTCAAACACTTGGAGTGCATCCTTCTTGGTGTCGATCTCAGTTTAGTGGAAGACGGAATAATGCCTGGTTGCGCGAAGATTGCGTATGATATTTGGGAGGCTGCTCATGATCCCATTTTAATCCAGCTTATGGCACAACATATGCCTTCGATCTCGAGAGTTCTGATGTTTATGACCTTGAAGAAGACTGATACTCTTACTTAGAGTTTTCTAGGAATTATGTGACATGACACAATTTTAGATTGCAATTTATTTGTGGTTTGCTTATGCTATTTTAGTTGTGACAATACTCTATTTTAGAGTTTTCTAGGAATTATTTTGGGAGTTCTCCATTACCTTAAACCACTAAACTTGATTATAACCATTAACGAACCCAATCTTAACCCTAAACCCTAAGGAAACACTATATGAACCCTATACATAAGAAGCTTTTAATCTAAACTCTTAGCATTTTATTTGAGAATGACATGTAATTGTTTGACAAATCCTATTTGTAGTTCTTATTGAACACTAATAATATTTTTTTTTCATGTATAAACACAACTTTAGTGGATATATGGTGAAAGTACATACCCTAACTAGTCCCTAAACGAACCCCTAAATTGTTTTTCATTAAATTTAATAGTTTTCCTCAGGCAGAAAACATGTTTTCTACCTATTGAAACGACATCGTTTTGTAATTTCTTTTTGACCTAATCCCATTTCTTCCTCATTATTTCACGACAGAGATAAACCAAGGGGCGAAAACTTGGCGATCAACTCAATCATGTCTTCCGTTGGTTCTTCTTCGATTCAAGCTACCGAGACACCAAACAAAGAGGAATTCCGAAGAGATGCAATTGCGTAGGCAGTGGATCGTTTCACTTCAAGAACCGTCAAAATCCGAAGATTGTTCCATTGTTGTCCGATGGGATCTGAGAAGGTTTGTTTCTATTCATGTAACTGTGTCATTGCTCGAATCTAACTGGTTGTTGATGTTAATCATGAAGGACAAAACTCACTTGTTCAAATGGACTGATAAATCAGTTGTTGAAGAAATTGAAGATTTTCAAGATATGTTTGACGTCCTGCTCGTGGACAATTCTGAGTTCCATAAATCCATGAGAGCTTCTGACACCATCCTGAAACGCCATACGAGTAGACTTGAAGAAATGGAAGATGCAATTGCTCGTTGTGAAGAAAAGTCCATGGAATGCATTAGAGTTAAGGATCATCAAAGTTGTGTTTGTGTGTTGTTTTGCTATGGTCTTCATGTATCTTACATATGCATGATGTTCAATTTGTTTTTCTGTTTTTCCAAACAAATGTAAGACTATGTTTTATGGAGTTTCTTGGTGATTTTCCTTCTTTCTAACAAAAAAAATTGCAAAAATCAAACTGTCAATAGAAAAGATGGATTTGTCTCAACAATGTTGTGAAGCAAAAAACAAATAACAGAGAAAACACACGCAACAAACTAGAGAGGTAAATCACATGTTCCTCTCTTGTGTCCCTCCATACCACACCGGCTGCACTTGTGCCTTTTCTTCTTTGTCGATCCTTGAGAAGATCTAATCTTGTCTTCTACTGTTTCATACCTTCTCTTTACTGGTCTACCAGCACTCTTTCTTGTCTCTGGTGGTAAGATCTTCGCAAGTTTAACCTCATCCGGGACATTCCATTCAGCCTCTGGAACTGGTATGGGATTAATGGATTCCGTGATAGGCAGCTCTCCACGTTGGAGTGCTATAGACGCCATCAGTAAATCGGTGTACTTCCATACCTGTGTCAAAAAAGAGAACGAGCAATTTTTAAATGCTGCAAATTACCGGAAATATATAAGCTTATTATAAGAGAACGAGCAATGTCTATATACTTCCATACCTCGAGAATAAATTGCAGGAATGGCGTGTCTGCATGGAATTTTTCCTAAATCAAACTTCCCACATGTGCATGATCTGGTTTGCAGATCAACATGACAATCATATATGTCTCCTTTAACAAGTGATCTGAAGTTGTCAACCATGAGAACCTGAAACCCTCGAGCCTTCACAATTCTCCTATCAATCTTTTTCTCCACCTTAACGGTTAAAGGATCAATATGTTTGGAGCTTAACATGCGACGCTCGTAGAACCATCGGGTCAAGGTTATTAAATCAAGGTTGTTTAGGCGTGAATCAACTAAATCAAGATATTTTGAACGTTTTGAGTGATGATGGAAATGATCCAAAAGTGTGGATATGTGATTGATTTTTCGGTTTTCGTCTACTTTATTTTAACAGAATAGTTTCATTAGGAGTTTTGATCCGTCAATATGCTCAGATTAATACTCTTGTTATTCTTCAAGAAGAACAAAAACAGGATATCAAGTTTTTGTTCTTTCACTTTATGAAGTGTGTGTGCAAGGAAATCACTTGTTTGAGAAAACATATTTATCAACTAAATAACGAGTGCTTTCAAAGTGAAATGATATTACAAAATCTGAAAAGAAAACAAAAAATGTATAAAACAATAATTCTTTGCAAATCATAAAATCCGATACCTTTCATAGGTGCACGTTAGAAGACAAACCACAAAAACAAAAAGCGTGTGGCCTTTACTTAATCGCCGGCGGCGCGTAGTAATCGTTGTCGAAATCAACGGAGCATTTGGTGGAGACCGGCAGAGACGGCGGTGCAGTGAACCTCATCGAGTAATCGCGGTAAGGAAACTCGTCCTCGAAATGTCCCATCTGTTTACCATCGTCAAAATTCAACGAGTAACTAGATGAATCGTACCGGAAACCAACCTGATCCGGCCTACTACTACTACTACCGCCGTCTCCTCCGCAGCCGCAGAAGCGACTGCGGCCAACGCGGCGGATGAAGGTCTTCCACTTGGGGCCAGCCAAGATTTCAGACCACTCCCTCATCTTGTTCCACCCGGAGATCCACCAACGCTCGTCGGGCTCCAACTTATCTACCGTTCTGATTCGTTGCCACCATACGTTACCACCTGGACCAGACGGTTGAGATGATCCGAGACATGGGAGGAAGAAACAACAACCTCGCTTCGCGAACATGGCTTCGTGCATATCGTCGGTCGTGTCCATTTCGGAGATAGGAAAAGATTGAAGCCCCATTGGTTTTTCTAGAGAAGGACAGGGACAGAGCGAATACAGAGTCGGTTCGATTCTTATAGAATCCTCCTTCCCCTGCTTCTCTGCGACCCTAACCCTAAACCTTTCTCTCTTGCAAGATGAAGCCTTTGCCTTTCTACCTTACGAGTCCGTTTCTTGAGGGGAGAAGAACGGGAATAGTAAAATGGCAGCTAAACACAAGAGCTGGATTTGCGTAACTGCCTAGCTGGTTTTATAGAATCTTCCTTTAACCGTTTTCGATTTTCAAATATATATAAACCGAAACTGAACCGGTGTTTACGTTCTTTAATGCCAGATATCATACTACGTAACGTTAACTTTCCTTTTTTACTACAACAACGTGAACTTGTTACGTCGCTCCTGTAAACCGCTGTAGCCGGTAGCTTTTTCAACGCATCCTCGCTAAGAAGCAGACGTGTGGTGTGGAAGAATCTTCGAAAAATCATTGCCGACCATATATTATATACTTTCAGTGAATGTATTCCATCGACGGGTGTATGGCTCTGTACAATATGTTGTTCAAATTAGTTAAACAATCAAGCCATATGTGGTAACAAGGTAACTACCAAAAATCATATAAAATATGACTGCTTACTTATATGTTTTAAAAGTACCCGTCATCAATAATATACTTGTAATGTTATACATTAAACTATTAAAGTGTGAAATTTAATAAGTGAATGAAAAAGTAATTTAAGACTAATAAACACACAGCGATAGTATATTACACACACACACACACATATTACACACACACACACACACTCTAACTTAATTTGATTTTGTAATCAGTAAACATGAGAAGAATATCCCATGTAATTAATTCTAGGCCGTAAATTTCGCTGGTCGTTCATTGCTTCCTTGAAATCAACAGCTTTGATCACCATAGCTTCTCGGCGTCCGTCCTGCTCCTGAACTGCCCCAAAAACAATCTCCTTCTCTCGGTTATCTTCTGTACCGTTCACTTTTCGTTTCTGCTGGTTTTGGTATTGGTCACAATCTTGGTAATAAGACCGGTTTTGGTTTGTTCCTTGTGCTCTAAGGTAGGGTTTATCCTGATTTGCACCTGATCTCGGTTCTAAAGCCGGTGGTCCATCTTCTTCCGGTATAGCAAAGCTCTCTTGTACCGGCCACTGGTTCGGCTGTTGCGGATGGTGGTAGTGGAAGTCTTGGGGAGTAACTTTTCTTGGTCCGGTCATCATCTCAGAAACGGAAGAACCGGTTTTCACCACAAGCTTCCCAAGCGAACCGAGAAATCCTTCTTCGTTTTCCGGCTCATGTTGAGGTGGGATTAATGGCTGTCGAACCGGTCTTGCATAACGTTGATATGGAGCCATTGCCATGTTCGGTTTTGCTGCGTGTCTCTTATTATCCTGAAATAAAAACAAAAAAAACAAACCAATAATGCTAATTGGTGACGGTTTAACTCTTACTTCGAACTGATTCAAACCAAAGTGTTCACTTACATGACGAAACGAAGAGAACAATGATCGTACTCTACGTACTAATAACGCAAACATATATCCAAAAAATGCAGCAGCAACGAGCAAAGCGGTTCCTGCATATACACAAGCCAAAACGCGTCGTCTCAAGCAAAGAACAAAACAAAAAAACAAACCAACAATGTTGGCTTGTTTGGAAAGTTACCAAGATGGAGATCTGTTTCGGGTTCGGGTTCGGTTTCGTGATGAGAACAGTCATGATCGTGAAGCTGAATCTCTCTAATCATTTGATTTCCACGATCAATGACTAGAAGAGAGCAGACTGAAGAGACGTAGATCAAATCAAAGTCATCAGAGAATCTTCCTCCAGCAGCGATGGTTGAGACTCCTGATTTAAAACAAACCAAGAAAAAGCTTTAAAGATTTTCAAATTGCAAAAGCAAATGTTGAATTGTAGTTACCTTGGTCGCTGATCTTGCGTATGGCCATATTATTAGTATCGGCGACGTAGATGTTTCCACTGTCGTCGATGGCTAGTCCTCGAGGACGATTCATTTTCGCTTCTTTGACCTTTCCGTCGACGTGTCCTGTGTAGCCTTCTTGTGAACCAGAGACTAGCTTTGGTTTAGCATCTTCAATAAATTCAAAACCCAAATATTAACAAATTAGTTGTGAGATCAGTTTGAAGAATATCTACTTTGCATCTTAGAATCTATCTAAAAGCGAAAGTTTTGTGCTTTAATGTGAGGAAAGTTTGTAACTTGACTAACAAGAAACTGCAAAAAGAATAAACCTGAAAAACAGAGAAACAGAACATTAATAAAAGCTAAATGTGTCGTGTTGTGGACTAAAGTTAACTCTTAAAGGATTTTGCTGTGAAACTTTTGCTGTCAAAGAAAGAACATTTGGAATCTAAAATATGAAGAAACTCATTTTTTTTACTGAACTGAGAAAAGCAAAAGAAAATTGAATCCCCATCTTGAAGCAAAGCATAATTGTAGATACATGATTCAACGTTTTGCTGGGTCATGTTTTGAGATTGGGAATAGACCGAATATACCGTTAAAATAAGAAATAATGGTATACAATCTTAATATTCAATTTTTAGGGTACCTTTTTCATCAAATCTATTTCAAGTAGGATGAACTTACATCTAGAAAGAGGCATGGAGATTTTGTGAATGTTACTGTTCTCAGAATCCAAGACAATAAGCTCTTCTCCACTAGGGGAAACTTCAATTGCATAAGGCTCAATCCCAAGCTTACTTCCATCAAACACTGTCTCTATGTTATATCCACTTTCATATTTCACCATTGAACGGCTAGAAACACCTGCCACACATTTTCTAAGCTTTTCTTTCTTTGAAGATTGAAACTTTGACAACAAGATCATCTAATAAAAAGTATATATATATCGTTGTTGGTCGTCTTACCAGATTTTGTGGTGGCTGTTGTGGTTGTGGATGTCTGAAGAGACCATAGCCATTTCCACAGCAGTGATGCTACATTTGTCACAAGTCCACTTACAATCTCTGTTCCCAAAAACATAGACAAACAAAAACATCTTCAGGCATATATGAAAATGATGTTCTTTCAAAATATTAACCATATTAGGGCAATCAAGAACTCACTAACAGGAGGAGGCTTTGCTGAAACTGAAGACAACCCACAAAAGAGAAACAAGAAAATTAGAGACAGAACAACCCAATTTCCATTCTTCATCATTTTTTTTTTCCCTGTAGCGAAAACAGAGCAAACGTTGCTTACAAGTTTAGAGAGATTTATGCACTTGTATATGTATTCTTTGTTTCTTTGCACTCATAGTTATATGATGAGCTAAGCCGACAAAAGGAAAGATTTGGAGTTAAAGAAACATAAAGAGACAAAGAATCATATGCTCTCGAGTCTTGTCTACTTATTGTTCAATCTTTATTTTCTTGGATCTTAATCAGTAGGGACTAGGGACAAATTAATTATTACAAAAATACAAAAAGCATATCTTACTTTTTCCACAAGCAACTATAACATCTCTACACAAAAGTTGCAACAAAAAAAACTGTAAAACTTATCTTAACCTTAATTTACAAAACTGAAGTTTTATTCAGATTTTAACAAAAAAAAAGGAGAAAAGTATCGTCAGACGATATAAACCATACCAACTTCTAAAGTAGAAGCATGAGGAGTAGACAGACCATAACAAAGACCTCTCGAGTTTCTCCTTAGAAAATCATACCCAAAGTTAATAGCCATCTTCTTCATCACACTCGAACCGGCCTTCGCTCTCACATACGAATGCCCCATTATAAACGCCATCCCTGCCTCACGCGCCTCCGTCAGCTCCGTCAACTCCTCCTCCGCAGATCTACCTATCCTCGAACTTTCCGGTAACACAAACCGTACCCTTTTCTTGACTCTCAGCGACGATTGTTCTGGTTCGTCCAAACCATCGTCTTCATAGAGCTGAACACCTTCGAGACTTGAGGAGGAAGCCGCGACAACGGTAAGCCTCTCGGATTCGTTCTCAGGGTCCAAATCGTAATCGAACGCTTTATCCGAACGTATAAACTCCGCGATGCTACAAATAAGGTCTTGCTCAAACTCCACGTCGTCTTTGTGTACGTCTCGGTATCCATACCGGGCGATACACCGGTATAACCGGTACTCCTTCGGTCCAACCCTACCGACCAAAAACCGCTCTTCCGGTTTCACGCGAGGGACAGGGACAGATTTAACACAGAGGAAGACAACAACTTGGTGGAACGCGGGAAGGTTGGTAACGAAATGAGAGAAGATCGCCGGAACGCCGGAGACGAGCTCGGTGCTGATCACGCCGATTCCTCGGACACGGACGATGCCGAGGTTCGAGGAGGAGCCGAAGAGGGTGAGGAGCCAGTTGACCGAGACTCTGTTCTGGACGTCGAACTCGTAGCGCATGACGGTGCCGTAGTGCCAGAGGTACATGACGAGGAGGAAGATGAAGGAGAGCGCGATTGGCACCCACGCTCCTTCGCGGAATTTGATGAGCGAGGCCGAGAAGTATAGGGCTTCGATTGTTCCGAAGATGAAGATGAAGGCTAGCGCGAAGAGAGTGTTTTTGCGCCAGCATAAGACGATTACCAGTGACATTAGGCATGTCGTTACAAGCATAACGGTAATAACCGCCAAACCTGTATACATGTAACAGATAATGAAAAGATTCATAAATAAAAATTATTAATGAATGAAATTACGAAATTGATAGTTGGATATATAATTAACTAATTTATAAAATTTTAGGGGTCAATCGATTTTATAACTAACTGGTTTTAAGTTGTTAGTCCATGATAAGTTTGATTTTTGTTTTTGAATGTGAAAATGGATTTAAATAAAAAAAATATTACAATGAATGTGACTTTGTTTGAAAGGATAGTGTACCTGAGGCATTGCTTATGTGTTTGGTGTCACGGAAACCGACCGTGACTGCCAAGCATAATAGCATGAGAGTCCAGTTGATCTCCGGTATATAAATCTGGCCGTGCATCTTTGACGATGTGTGGACGATTTTGACTTTAGGGAAGCAACCTAGAGAAGTGCATTGCTTGATAATCGAGAATGTTCCCGTGATTATCGCCTGGCTTCCCACAACAGCCGCCAAGATCGCAATTGCCAAAACAGGCCATCTTATTTTCTCTGTACACAACATACAAACTAGTGAATACTGTGCCAAACGGAGAACCTGACCGGTTAACAAGATGGTGAGTACATTTACCAGGTACTGAAACATAAAAACCAATCCGGTAATCGCTCTCGATGACATGGTGCTTAGATAGATATGCGGCTTGGCCCATGTATGCGAGGATTAATGAGGGGTAAACAGCGAATGTGAACGCAATCTGCAGCCAGAGAGACAAAAGAAATATGCAAGTTTCAGAGAAAGCTAATAAGAGTAGACACATAGATTTGAAGTCATAAGACTTTGCCTGTATTGACAACTGAGTGAAGTGTCCTAGATCAGCAAACATAGCTTCCGAGCCTGTAAAAACCACAAAGATGAAAGGTTATGAGAACAATGGCTTGAAACTCATTTTAAGAAACAGCTCTTCTCTGTTTTTTTACCGGTGATGCATAAAAGGATGCCACCGAGAGACATCCAGCCGCGTGTGCGAGTTTTCTTGAGGAACTTGTAGATGTAATAAGGAGACAATGCTTTGTAAACATGAGGATTCCAGTGGAAAATGTTGTATACACCAATGGTGCTTATGCAGAGAAGCCATGCAAGCACAATTGGAGCAAACAAAAAGCCTAAACGATGTGTCCCATAGTGTTGTAGCGAGAACAAGAGTATCAGTATGGCGCACACCACTGGCACCTCCACATCTGCAGCATTGCATGTGTTTATTTGATTACTTTTCAGAAAACGGTTTAAGCTTTATGACTTTTATATTCCTCTAGCTTTATATCTTTGATTATATTAATCAATGTAACTCCTGAACCACAGTCATTATTTTATAATCATACGAAGATTGCATCTGCATCACACTCACCTTTTCCACACTCAAAAAAGTTTTAAAACTTATTTTATACTTTATTAAGAAGCTTCATGTTGATCCTACATGGTTTCAACCTAATTGCAATAAGCTAATTGTCTGTGTGAACAGAATAATAAACAAAACAGCTCCTATTATTTGACACTTAAGAGATCTAGTAATGCTGAAGCTTCCCATCTTAATCACTCCTACCTATCTAATCAAAAGAAGTAGAGAGCTTACACTGATGTTGCTCCTTTGACATGGATAACTCTAATCCAGAGACTGCTGAGAAAACTGCATATATAATACAAATCAGCATCTAAGATCTTGAGAAATCCACACAATCTGAGAAGATTCAATCATTTATATACCAGAGATCGCTGGTGTGAGAACACCATCACCAATGACCATACAAGTCCCAATCAGAGCAAGAACAAGCAACATGTTCTGCAGAACCTTATGATTCTCCAGTGTGTTTTTCAAATTCCACCCCTTAGCTTTTAAATTTCTCGGATTGTCCCCGGATTTTTTCTTATACTCAGAAAGGTCCTCGTCAGCGAGCTGGAAGTTGGGCAAGGAGCTGATTCTGGCATGGCGACAAAGAAGAGAGTAGAGAGCAAAAGTCCCACCTTCGCCATTATCGTCAGCGCGAAGAACAATAAAGACGTATTTGAATAGTGGGATGAGAGTTAATGTCCAGAAGACTAGAGACAGAACACCAAAGATCTCTTCGTTTGTCTCAGAGTGCTGGATGTCTTCAGCGAAAGTGCTCTTGTATACATACAATGGCGAAGTAGCTAAATCTCCATATACCACACCTAAGCTCTGGTAAGCTAATGTCAATACAGTCCACCAAGATTCTTTCTGCAGACAAGCAAACAAAAGATTGGATTCTTGAAAATCGAAACTGAAGTGAATGAGAGTTTAGAAACTTACCTTAACTTGATTCTTTGGACTCAGACGCTCGAGATCCATGATTGGAATTTTGCTCTTAAATCACAACAAGACTCCCATTCTTGGGGGATAAGGAGATTTAAGTTCGTGGAAAACAAGAAAGTTGGGTGAATTTAATTCGATTGACGTTATACGAACTTTTCTTTGGGTTATTTATGTGATTTCAATGCATTGAAAGTACAAAGTTTGGCCAAAATTAAGAACCCACAAGAGAGGAGGAGGTAGAGAGAAGAAACATCTCATACAAAACATAGAATTATTAAGATAATAACTGCCGCAGATATAACTGCGCATATCAGAAAATGGTGGGGCCTTCCTTGTTATGGAAGAATGTGCAGATCTTATTATAAATGGTTTCGTTTAAAATTGTTTTATTTTTACTTTACACCATATGTGAAGCAGTGTAAGTGTTACTTTTTATGTAACGTTTGTGTCAACTTTAACATAAAACAGTCAGTCTTACGTAACTATGCTATAAGATTTTACTTTTATAACTCTTATTACGAGATCTTTTATTCTTTTAGAGAGATTCTTTTTTGAGGAATGCTCTTTTAGTAAGTACTTCAGTAAAAAAGTTTCAGACAACTTATTATGTACTGTTAGTTTAGCAGGTTGTAAGAGTTATGATTATCCAATCCAGAGTTGAATATATTGTTATGTTTCAGACAAAAAGATTTGCTAGCTTCGCAGCTACTTCCTCTCGATAATACTCCTAGATATTTGTTTTAGAATAATTGTTATTTTTCAAACATGTGATTGTGAAATGGAAGGAGTTTTGTTGTAAGGGTTAAAGACGTTGTCTTGTCGTATATGTAAAAGCTATATTGATCAATGTACCACACATTATGAGAGACAATGAAATGTTAATTGGAGATGGGTGTGGAATGAACCGATTGGTGTCTTCGTCTTTCTTTATCTTTTTTTCAAATCGTTTGTTTGATATAGTAACAAGAGAGATATTATTCTATTCATCTCAGGGTATATTTTTATGCGAGTCTGTGACCTGTTTGTTCATCCTCTCCAGCTCTAAAATCCACAAATTATTCACACATATCCACAAATTATTCTCACATATTATAAACCAGAGTTGTATTTATTTTTATTATATTGGATTTTCAATTGGTTTTTCAAGTCTTTGGACACATGTGTATTTTCCAAGGATTTTAGTATGGCACCAACTTTCAAGGTTTTTTTTACCAAGACCTTTTTTTTTTGAACTTTCCAAGATCTAACTCTTGCCACATTTTTTGGTAAAATAACTCTTACCACTTTGAAAGCAGCTTATCTTCTTTCTTTAGATAATAGTTGATAAACGAGTGCTCCAATCTTCACCACAAACACGATATGCTTTTATTCAATAAAACAAAATATACATACAACTCTTTTCAATTTGGGTCCCCAATGATTAGTATGTTTACGACCACGATATTTCTTCTTGTCTCCACAAGCATTTGTATAAATCAAACAAAAAGGAAAGTTGATGCCTCCTAGTTCTAGAACGGGTAGTGTGGGGGCGGGGATAAATGTTTAAAAATCGCTTCTTCTTTTTTTTTTTGCTGATTTATTTCATAAACACCAGGGACTTTATGTTTTGGTAAGAGGAGCAATATATATTAGTAATTTATGTATTTTAGTATTTTCGAAGGCGAATTATTTATAATGAATAACTTTTTCTCCTGTCTTTTTAGTAATAAGTATTGTATGTCATATAATTTGTATTCGTTCTTTCTCAAAAAAATTTGTATTTGCAGTGTGATGGAAAAATGCTATCGTAAAATTTGATAATCTAGTTTTCTCTCCCTTAAATTAATCAACAATATGATATTTTTTCTCCTGTCTTTTTAGAAATAAGTATTGCATGTCATAAAATTTGTATTTGTTTCTCAAAGAAATATTACACTGTGAATGTGATGGAAAAATGCTATCGTAAATTTGATAATCTAGTTTTCTCTCCCTTAAATTAATCAACAACATGATATTTTTTCTCCTGTCTTTTTAGAAATAAGTATTGCATGTCATAAAATTTGTATTTGTTCTTTCTCAAAAAAAAAATTGTATTTGCACTGTGATGGAAAAATGCTATCGTAAAATTTGATAATCTAGTTTTCTCTCCCTTAAATTAATCAACAATAGGATAATTTTTCGTATAGTCTACTCCACATGAAGAAAGAAGGGAATTTCAATAATATATAATTATGTTAATTAATTAGGTTATGGTATAACAATCATAGTGACAAAAGTGGGATAGAAAAGAATTGGATCCCGTCGGATTCTATAAGTAACATTTGTAAACATTTCAGATCTTCTACACGTGGTCATACTTAGTAACAGCCATAATCGAATCATATATAGTTAAATTATTGTGTATCCTACATTATTCGGTAATAGTATAATGTTTAACCAGCATAAGATGTGTATATCGTCCATGAATTCTTAGTTGGAAACTTTGTATAACATCATTGTTCCATAATTAAGTAAATGAAACGTCCAAAGACGTGTGGCTCAACAGTCTCTTGGAATAGATAAAGACAACTAGTTATGTGGCTGAAGGTAATAGTTCTTTCGTCACTCTTACGTTACTACACAGCCAATAATTTTATTCTGAAGGAAAAAAAATATATGATATGGTGGAAGTTGTTGTCCCTTACTTGAACGAAGTTGTTGGTTCCTTTAGTGTGGATAAACATCATATTTTTTCGACGTGTTATGTTTTTCATTATCTTCACTTATTCCGTTTATATTTGCATCATTATTTCTAAGGAATTGTATTCCCATTTTGCTATAGATTATAATCTTTGTGGTGTCCTCAACCTTGCACACTACCAATATATGTTCATAGATCGTTTGGTACACGTGCTTTTATATCATTTTATATATACTAGATATTTTCCTGCACCATGTGCATCAACAAATTTTTAAAATTTAAATTATATTTAAAACCAAAATTTTATTATTATTTTAATTTTAAATTTTTAATTATAATTTAAAATAGATATGAGTTCAATTTTAAAATTATATTTTTATATAGATTTTCTCTATTTTAGGATAAAATATATTAAATCAACGTATATAATTAATTAAAGTTTTATATAAAATTGTATAATTATCAAAATTTTAATTTAAACAACATTTCTAAAATTTGTAGATATAAAAAAATTAATGATATTATAATTAAAAATTATAGTTTTAAATAAACCGTAGAAAATCGGAAATAATTTAAAACAGAAATAAACAATATCTTGAAAATTTTAAAATATTATTATATTTATATTATTTATTGTCATACTTAAATAGATTTAATGATATATAATTTACTACCATATTCTAAGAAAACTACCAAAAACATAAATCAGCATTAAATGTAATTATCTATATCACATTTAGTTATATACGATAGTCATTTTTTAGTATATTATATCATATTTATTTAGTGAAAGTGATTGTGAAGATGACACGTCAAAATCACTATGAAAATAATCTTATAGGAGATACAAAAATATTTTTGGCGGCTAACTCAATTAAATAGTACTAGTTTCTTTCAAAAAAGAAAAGAAAAAAAAAAGACAACTTGTTACAAAAAATGGAGAAGAAGAAAAAGTCAGTTTAATTAATAATAGAATAACCCCCATAATTGTAAATAAATAGTATGATTAGTGACCTGATATTTGGGCCGATACGTTCAACAACAGTGACTATTAGGCCGCCGATAGGCTCAACAGATTGTGACTATTGGGCCGTTTATAGTTTTAGGAGGAAAAACGTGTGCTGTTTTAGAAGCATAGAAACGGCATAAACAATACCCTCAAGAAACTAAATTTCCGTAAATACCCTCATTCTCCTCCTATTTCCATGGCCCATCTCCCAATTCTCCCGCGAGAAATCCTCTCCTTCTTCAATAACCAATCATCAAAAAGAAAAACGAAAACGAAGCAAAAAAAAAAAAAATCACGACGCAAAGCTAATCGCCCCTAACCTCTCCTCCTTCCTCTCTCCACCAATCGCTACCTCTCCCTCTCTTAATTGCGGAATCCGATTAACACCGGAATCCGCCATGGACGAAGATGAATAAGATCCGATCTCTCCGCTGCCTCCTCCCCGAGACCATAACCTCCGCCGCCGCAGCATCCAACCGAGGATCCGTCGCCGTCAGGTACTACGGCAGCCAGGTCCTCCCATGGCGTCACCAGATCCTGGACCCGGACAGCACCATCGTCACGTACTGGAACCACGTCTTCCTCGTCACCTCCATCCTCGCCCTCTTCCTCGATCCTTTCTACTTCTACGCGCCTTACGTCGGCGGTCCCGCGTGTCTCTCCGTAGACGTGGGACTCGCCGCGACGGTCACGTTCTTCCGCTCGGTGGCGGATATCTTCCACCTCTTGCACATCTTCATGAAGTTCCGGACGGCCTTCGTCGCGAGGAGCTCTAGAGTTTTCGGACGGGGCGAGCTCGTCAGGGATCCGAGAGAGATCGCTATGAGGTACTTGAAGAGCGATTTCGTCGTCGATGTTGCCGCCATGCTTCCTCTCCCCCAGGTTCGGCTCCAATAGTAAAATCTCGTTTTGTCACGTAGCCAATTTTTTTGAATCTATGTGGAGTTTATTAACGCATCTTATCTTTTCTTTTTTTCTCGTATTATTTGCGAGTATCCGTTAATAACATTTTTATCATGATCAGAGGAGCCTCATGCTTGTTATGAACATATATTTTGATTTCAGCTTGTAATTTGGCTAGTAATTCCAGCTGCAACCAACGGGACTGCTAATCATGCAAATAGCACGCTAGCCCTTATCGTTCTTGTTCAGTACATTCCAAGATCGTTCATTATATTCCCGCTTAACCAAAGGATTATAAAAACAACCGGGTTCATCGCCAAGACTGCTTGGGCTGGAGCTGCATACAACCTCCTCCTCTACATCCTTGCTAGTCACGTCAGTTTCTCTGTCTCTATAGATTTCTCCAGTTTAAGTTGCTGGTTTAGGGTTTTAGGTTTACAATTTAAGTTATAGATTTTTGTGATTGTAACTGTAGATTAGTTTCAAAAGATTAAAGGACTGAATAAAAACTGTAGAATAAATTATTTCTAAAACTTATAAATTTAAAAATAAAAAATTTGGGTTGTAGTTTTAGATTTTTTTTTTGTGTGTTTCAAAAAAAAAACTGTAGAATAAATTATTTCTAAAACTAATATATTTAAAAATAAAAAAATTGGGTTGTAGTTTTAGATTTTTTTACCAAAGCATAATTGATAATTAAATTGGCTGTGGGAAAAATATAAGTTGTGCAAAACATCTACTAGTCATTCTCTAAGAGTCTCTCCATTTGTGTGCAGGTGTTGGGAGCAATGTGGTATCTATCATCAATTGGGCGGCAGTTCTCATGCTGGTCCAAGGTATGCGAGAAGGATCACGCCCTGAGAGTTTTGGATTGTCTCCCTAGCTTCTTGGACTGCAAGAGCCTGCAGCAACCTGAGCGCCAGTATTGGCAGAACGTTACTCAGGTTCTTTCTCATTGTGATGCGACAAGCAGCACTACAAATTTCAAGTTTGGGATGTTTGCTGAAGCCTTTACCACTCAAGTCGCTACCACGGATTTCGTGTCCAAGTACTTATATTGTCTTTGGTGGGGTTTGAGAAATCTAAGGTATGACAACCTTTGATCCAACACATTTATGGTGCCTATCTTAAAATTGTCTAACAGTTTTGTTTTACAGTTCTTATGGCCAGAATATAACCACAAGTGTATATCTAGGCGAGACCCTGTTCTGTATTACAATCTGTATTTTTGGGTTGATTCTCTTCACACTCCTGATTGGTAACATGCAAGTAAGATACAGACCTTGACTCTGCAAAACTTCTCTATACATACAAGTTGTTTTTTTGTACTTTTCTAACAAAAGATTTGTTGTTTAACTTGGTGGAAAGACATCATTACAATCGATGTCCGTAAGAGTTGAGGAGTGGAGAGTTAAGCGACGAGACACTGAAGAATGGATGAGACATCGTCAACTACCTCCAGAGCTTCAAGAACGTGTCCGTAGATTCGTTCAATACAAATGGCTTGCAACCAGAGGCGTCGATGAAGAATCAATCCTCCAGTCTTTACCTACTGACTTACGCCGCGAAATCCAACGCCATCTCTGTCTCGCTCTTGTCCGCAGGGTACATACATACATCAACTCTGTCCTCACAAGATTTGGTTGTTTTTTTCATTTCATAAAATCATAAATGTTTTGCTAAAATGCAGGTCCCGTTCTTCTCTCAAATGGATGACCAACTTCTTGACGCTATATGCGGATGCCTTGTCTCATCATTAAGCACAGCCGGGACATATATATTCCGTGAGGGTGATCCGGTGGATGAGATGCTCTTTGTGATTAGAGGACAGATAGAGAGCTCAACCACAAACGGAGGAAGATCTGGTTTCTTTAACTCCACTACTCTAAGACCTGGTGATTTCTGCGGGGAAGAGCTTCTTACATGGGCCTTGATGCCAAACTCTACGCTTAATTTTCCTTCTTCAACCCGAAGCGTCCGTGCGCTCTCTGAGGTCGAAGCCTTTGCCTTAAGCGCAGAGGATCTCAAGTTTGTTGCTCATCAGTTCAAACGCCTTCAAAGCAAAAAGCTTCAACACGCTTTCAGGTACACCATTAATATCATTCAATGATAGCCTCAATGAAGATTCAAATCTCATATACGTCCATTTTTTTAGGTACTACTCACATCAGTGGCGAGCATGGGGAACGTGTTTTGTGCAATCCGCATGGAGAAGATACAAGCGAAGAAAGCTGGCGAAAGAGCTCAGCTTGCACGAGAGTAGTGGATACTACTACAGAGATGAAACAGGCTACAACGAAGAAGAAAACTACTATGGAAGCGACTACGATGATTCCGAAGGCGAGAGATTGTCTGTGGACAACACGAACAACAGCCAAAACCTGGGTGCAACAATGTTAGCATCTAAGTTCGCAGCAAACACGAGAAGAGGTACAAATCAAAAGGCTTCAAGTAGTAGTAATAGTGGTGGTAAGAAAGATGGATCTTCGAATAGTTTGAAAATGCCTCAATTATTCAAACCAGATGAGCCTGATTTCTCAATGGATAAAGACGTTTAAAAGTGTGACGTGTTTGGTTTTTAGATGGTGAATAGTGTTAGGAAATAAATATTTCGACTTCTAATATTTTCGTTTTTTAAAATGTTTTGGTTTGAGAATGATAGATATAGCAAAAGAGTGTAGAGTAAAACAAATACAATGTTCTTGCTTGTTTTAATATTATATTATATGATTTTTCCTCATATGATATATTATTTTCGCATACAAAAATCATTATTGGATCATTCAGAAAAACAATAAGGTGATGATGAGCTTATAGAGTCACTGCTCTCTAAATCATCGCTTGACAGCTTATTAAACATCATTTGTCTCTCTACTCTTGCATAGCTCTTCAAGAAGCGAATTCAAATTCTTCCAAGAAGAACCAGTCCCTTGAGCCAAAGCTTTTCTAGCCATTTCTGCATACTCTTTCACATTCTTTCTCGCAGTCTTCCCCATCTCTCCTTCCATCAACTCTTTAACCTATATTGTACCAATAAAAAAATCATAACTGAAGCCAACAATACTTTGGTTCATTCAAAACATTTTGCTATAATACCTTTTGACTAACTTCTTCTCTTGACACGAACCCTTTGAGAGTTCCATCTTCTGTTTCGATTCTTACTCCAACCTTTAGCTCCTCCACGACCAGCTTAGCATTGAGTGGCTGCTCTGCCATCATTGGCCAAGCGAGCATCGGAATCCCGGCGCAGATACTCTCTTGCGTCGAGTTCCATCCGCAATGGCTTAAATGACCTTTCACACTTTCATGGGACAATATCTCCCACTGGTCCACCCAATCTCTAACAATCATCCCATGCTCTTTCACTCTCTTCTCGAACCCTTGCTCTCCAGTCATTTCTTCCACGTCCATTCGCGTGACCCACAAGAAGCTTACCTTTATTACGTAAAGAACAAAATAACGTTCATT
The DNA here is from genome assembly GCA_016432835.1 of Brassica nigra. NCBI lineage: Eukaryota > Viridiplantae > Streptophyta > Magnoliopsida > Brassicales > Brassicaceae > Brassica > Brassica nigra. Next base: position 20,969,133 of record CM028247.1, on the reverse strand, counting down.
GTCAGTCCATTTATGGACACCGCCGTGAAGTTAATGCCAACTACTTGTATGTTTTCGCATTTTAAACTATATATTGGTTGATACAACAACTAATATTATTGCATGGACTTATGTCGAACAATTTGAAAAGTACAATATAGAGAGTTCCATTGATAAAATACTAAAATTTTCCTATTTTACGTACGTACCTTGGAATCTTCCAAGCCTAAGACTATTTCTTTGAGGTGCTTGTTCGATATCTCAGCCTGTGTTCCAAAGGCCACGTACAAAACCGGACATCTTTCCTCTCGCTTCCGGTCCAACCATTCAATCCAACTCGGTTTATCACTTTCCGGTTTAAGAGGATTTACCAAGCACAAAGGCCCAACACACCACGGCTCGGGCTCACCCTCAACACCTAGCCGGTAGTCAATGAACGTTGACTCGAGCTCGTAAAAACTGTTCACTATAACTCCACGGCTCTTCTCAGTAGACATTAATTGGTCCATGAGCAGCTCGAACTTTGGACCTGATTGATCCGGTTCTGTGCAAACCGGGACGAAGTCGCACTTCTTAACCCGGATCCACGGGAAATCCGGTACAGTAACCGGTTCGGTATCGGATTTAACATTTCCCGGTTTGGTAAAGAGTTGGTGTACGGAGACAGAGTGGTAGAGAGCCGATGCGTAGAAGTTCATGCCGAAGAAGGCGAGTCTCGGGATCTGGAACTTAGCGGCGGAGTCCAGTGTCCACCATAGGAATCCATCGGAGACCATGAACGTGACTCGCGGAAGATTCTTGAGTGTTTCTTCGAAGAGAGGCTGGAGAGATTTGGTTGCACGCGTGAAAGCCACGTAGAGCTCCATGGAAGGGAGCTTGTCGGTGCTTTCTACTCCGGCAGGGATTCCGGCGATGTTTTCCGGGAAAGGGAGGGAGATTATTTTGATGGATGATGTGGTTGTGACGTCGGAGAGGAAGCTTGAGACGAAAGGTTGGTTTTGTGGGGTGGTGAAGACGGTGACGGAAATGGATGGCTCTTCGAGGTCGTTTGAGGAGGAGGTGACACGGCGGTGGTGACGGAGGAGGAGGCGGGCGAATTGGAGGAGAGGGATGGTGTGACCCTTTGACATGTAAGGGAAGAGAACCACATGATGGGGATGAGGTGATGGGGAAACTGACATGTTTGTGTGTTTCTTCACATTGTTTTCACAATTGACTTTATTTATAGGGTCGGGGTTTACTTACAATTTTTTTTTCTTTAATTTTTCACTTATTAATTTTGTTTGTTGACTGGATGGGGTACTTATTGTAGTCTCGAGTGCCATAAAGAATATTTGAGAATATGTGGCTCTTATGTAAATTGGAATTGGAATAATTAAAAGTAACAGTGAAATAAATATCATTCAAATTAAATACTTAAATTATTGATTATTGAACATATATGGTAAATAATCGTGTTTGTAAAGAATATGATTTTACAGGTTACCAAGTTGAAAGTTTTTAATGTTATTGCCCCAAAATACAGTCGATTAAAAAGATATTTTGTCTAAGAAAAAAAAGGAAAAGAAAGATCACACGCAAAATAAAAAGTACTGTCAACATTAATTTCGATCGGTGCCCTCGTTTAGACATAATAATTTTTTTTTGGGCAACCGTTAAGACTTTTATCGGCGCGTTGACGACCGTTAGACAATAATAAATTTTCATTTATTCACGTCTCTGCATGCCAGTATGCAGTTTTTAAAGCTTTTTTAGACATGTGTTTTTTGTATCGGTTTCTTTGGTAAGTAACGTCGATAGTCCATAGGGTAATAAGTCGGCTTTTAATAACAGGAGAAGCTTGTTTATACGTTGCAAAATAAATACACAGGTGTTGCCAGTGGCGGAGCTACTTTAATGTGAGGGTGGTCATATGACCCATATGGAATTTTATCAAAAGATAATTTTTCTTTGTATTTTTAGAAAAAAAGAACTGAAAATGTTGCAGATTTAAGTATTTGACCTATGTAACATAAGAAAATTATGCAATTGACCCCACTGAAAGGTGGAGCCGGCTCCGCCACTGCGTGTTGCAAAGGGTGGCATATGTCAGTAATTCTAATAATATCATGAATGCATGATCCATGGATAACGGATTCATGAAAAGGTGAGGCGTTATAGACTCAGTTTTGTAATAATTAAAAGCCATCTTCGTGAGTCGTATGAGGCCATATGTCTATCTTTTTAAAGAAGTGTTTCAAAAAAAAAAAAAAACTTTTGCATCAGAACGTTACGCAATTTTTGTTGTATTCACTTTTTATTTCCTTTCTAGAAGCTAATTGTTGTCACACGTCATGAAAGAACTACTATATCGTTATTAATTTAGGAATTCTTTTTTTTTTTTATCAAATTAATTTAGCTGGAATTCAAACACAGATGAACTCATTTGTTATTCAAGTATTCAACAATACTGTACCTATGAAAATTTAAGCTGGTACTGAAATATTTTGTAATGACGTTTAACTGATTTCTATATGTAGTATTGTAGGGAAGTAACAAACATCACTGTATCAGATGCATAAAACGTTCAGTTTTCACTGTATAATTGACATGTCGTTTCTGGTTGGTCTAGCTTTGCATCGCCTTATGATAAAACGCCGTGATGTTCTAGTGCTTCGTATAAGCGGGCCCGTTAGTATTATATCTTTTGTTCTATTGGGCCTAAGTAAACAAACCAGCCACGTGATCTGGACGTGCACACTACAACAACACTGATCACCTGAGCAATAATCGATTTATTATCACTCGAAACTAAATCGTTAATCCGTAAATATTTTGCGATGGAGACGCTTCCAATTTCCGCGGAGAGCTTCAGGGTAGGGTTCATCGGAGCTGGAAAGATGGCGGAGAGTATAGCCAGAGGCGTGGTTGCCTCCGGGATGCTTCCTCCGAATCGCATCTCCACCGCCGTTCACTCGAATCTGAATCGTCGCCAGGTCTTCGAGTCCTTTGGCGTCAATGTCTTCTCCAGTAGCGAAGAAGTGAGTGCCTCTTCTTCTCTTTTACCTATAGGTAGTCTTAGATAGAGAGGGAGCGAGAGATTTCTCATCGGAGTGAGTAAACCATGAACTGACACGGATGTTGAAAAATCTGGCAGGTTGTTAAAGAAAGCGATGTTGTGATCTTCTCTGTGAAACCTCAAGTTGGTATGCTTTCTACCTCTCGGTTTTCACAATCGAATAGAAAAGAAAACAATTTGAGATCTATAATCCGTTGACCATTGATCTGCGGAATTTACTTTAAAGCTGTACCTTGTCTTGTGCAGTTAAGAAGGCCATCACGGAAGTAAGGTCGAAGCTCTCTAAGGATAAGGTTCTGGTCTCGGTAGCAGCGGGGATAAAGTTGAAAGATCTTCAGGTTTGCATCTTTGTAGAGAAAGGAGTATACTTTGTCAGAGAAATATGTTAGTACAAGTTCATCAGTCCTGAATCATAAGCTCTGATGGTTCTATCACTACCCATCAGTGTCAGTGTTTGCATCTAACATGCTCCCTTTGAATCAAAAGCTGAAAGGTTTCTTTTTATTTGGTCTTATGCTAGGAATGGTCTGGTCAAGATCGATTCATAAGGGTGATGCCTAATACACCAGCTGCTGTTGGTGAGGCAGCTTCAGGTAGTTTCTCTCTGAGTCCCTGTTTGTGATTATTTACCATCAAATGCTTACTGATGATGAACGTTATGTATTGTGTAAAATAGTGATGAGCCTTGGAACAGCGGCAACGGAAGAAGATGGAGCACTTGTTGCTAAGTTGTTTGGCTCGGTCGGGAAGATATTGAGAGCTGATGAGAAAATGTTTGATGCTGTCACTGGTCTCAGGTACTTAACGGTTTTTGAATGCTCTCGAGTTGTTCAAGTCACGAATCAAGTATTCATGTACCCAACTGAAAATTTTCAATCTTGTTACAGTGGAAGTGGACCGGCGTACATATTCTTAGCCATTGAAGCTTTAGCTGATGGAGGAGTAGCTGCTGGTTTACCCCGAGAACTAGCATTGGGTTTGGCTTCACAGACGGTGAGTGAACTGACCCATAGGTCCCCTACACCGCCTTTTATCTTTTTTTTTTCTGTCTGTATCTTGATGCGTTGAATAACCGAAACTAGAAAGAGAAGCATGAGCTGTGTGTGTGTGTCTATGGCAGGTTCTTGGAGCTGCAACAATGGTGAGCAAAACCGGGAAGCATCCGGGTGTGTTGAAAGATGATGTTACTTCACCAGGCGGGACTACAATAGCTGGAGTTCACGAACTGGAGAAAGGTTCTTTCCGTGCAACACTTATGAATGCTGTTGTTGCTGCAGCTAATCGAAGCCGTGAGCTCTCACAGAGCTAAATTATAAGAGAGTTACTACTATTATTTCACCTCACAGATTCATCAAAATAAAGGGTGTTATGATTATTTCTATTGACTCTATTATTGGTTCAGATCTCAGAAACTTTTTAGTATTCTTATATCTAATAAAAGTCATATTTCAGTGGTGGGTATTAACAAGAGTGGTAACAATCTCAAGTTCAAAATAAACCGGATGAAAGCACAATATATGACCACTAAGACAGAGCCTATAAATGACTTAGGTGCATTGACTTAATTAAGACATCTAGTACTGAGTCCATGATTAACCTAGACAAACTCCAACGGAAGATGCATATATGGACAGTCAATTGTGGCTTAAATTGTCAAAGAAACCGACCAATTTGCGTTAAACCAAAGACTCTGACTATCTTTACCAAATCTTAGTATAGATATATATACACATAAGAAAAAAGAAGAAAGTCATAGATGAAGACTGAAGAGAAGACTTGCAAACAAAAAAAACCAAGATTTTTGATAACCAGTTTTTACTCGCTTTGTCGGTCCATAATTTACCAATTTGGTAGATCACGTCCGGAGAATACCATGTAACCGTAGCAAACGGTTTTCTGAAAAAAAAGAAAATCCAAAAAGTAGTAGAGAAGGCTTATAACTGTGATGAAGAAGATGAACCTGTAGTAACCAAACCCTCCCGAGCAGTCACTGCCACAACATTGGTGACACGAAGCACGGCTTGTGCGCTTAAAGCCGACAGCTTTGACTGGCAAAAGATTTCCCAAGTAATTGGCTCTGCCTCTGGGGTGTGCTCTTCCTCTGCCGATGATGAAGTCTCGGGTTTGATGAGAGGATGAGCTTTTTCATACACGGTCTGAAGTTCCAGTAGGACGGTCCGTGCAGCCTCACGGGATTCAGGGAGCTGATCACTAAGCTGAGACGCTGCCGCTTGAACTAGTTTGTCGATTCCATATTCTTTAATACCTTCAACGCCCTGGAATATGTATATCATAGCGCCAGGAGTTGTTGGAATTGTTACATAACGAGTGATGCCTTTGTAAGAGATCGATAATGGAAAGAACAGAAGTTGAGAGTGTATTACCAGTCGGGGTACACTCCTGGAAAAGCACAATGATGCTTTTGCACGGATCCGAGGATTCCTGTTCTTGAGACAAGGTTGCAGCTTTGGTAACAGCAAAGTTGGAGAGACATATGTGGTCATTGATATTAAGGCTTTATCTGCTGCCTCGCAGACAAACCTTTTGTCTTGGGAAGATTTGAGGAGGAGTTGAGTAAGCTGAGAGCATAGTGTATGAAATGTTATCAGAACAAGTAAAGTTCCAGAGTAAGAAAAGACAAAAAGAGTTACCAGAGAATCCAATAGATCTGTTATATGGTCGTTATAAGCACTGAAGATGTCTGCAGATGTCATGCATGCGGTTTTACATACGGCACTTCTAGGATTTTTCAGCGATTTCACGACGAATGGGATCACTTTTTCGCTGTTAAGAAAATTATCATCGTGAGATGAGACTTCCAGATTTCAATCTACTTTTTAAGAGATCATATATAGAGAGGATAGCTTACAGCAGATGCAGCATTGCTTCCTTGTGGAATATAGAAAGGCGACGAACATTATTAAGAGCGTCACAGACTGATACCCAATCCTTGGAGTCAAGACCAGCTAGAACCGACTGAAGAAATAAATGAGACCAAACTGATGATCATATTTACAATCTCTATGTAGATGGATATAACAGTTTCATCACAGTTATGGATACTGATACTAATGGGATTTAGTGCAAACATAAGACACAAAAATAGGAAAAATACCTTGAGAACAGAATCAGCATCGTCAACGTTATTCAAGTTCTCGGATTCAATGTATTCAACTTCCACAGTAGCTTTCTCTGCCTCGGGTTTCTCTGTTTCAACAAGGCTGGGATTCACAACAAGAGAGCTTGGTAATGGTCTATCTTCAGATTTTCCATTCATTTTCCCTACGCAAGGCTGATTAGTTAAGCTTGCTTTGCATTCACTCATCTTCTCAGTAACAGGAAGAGAACTCAAATCTTGTAAAGTATTAGTGGCCATACGTGAAGTTACCTGCGTGATGAACTAGAAAATAAGTCACCCATCGAAATAACTGTAATTCGACTGCAAGAAGAAAGGGGTATGATCAAGTTGATGAAGACCACAACCATAACCTACTTTTTTTTTTACCTAAACACATTCTGGAATTGACCTCACAGATTGAACTTTAGTAATACTGGAGACTAAAGTGAGACACTCAAATCCGTTTCTAGCTTCACCAAAGCGGACCAATTACAACAGAGAAGACGGCATAGATCTACATTTTTCGAACTCGATCTTCTAAGCAATTTTAACAATCACAGCAAACGGAAAACAGGATCTCACTCGAGACACACTACGAAGATCTCAAACAAGTCCTTGCGATTCCAAAATCCTAGAAAGTTTTCTGATTCCGGAGATCAAAACTAGATGAAAAAATGAAAAAAATACGCATATGAATATCTACTACCTACGCCAGTTCTTAGGTTGCATTATGCGTTTACCGAAAAACGGGGACAGTTTACCGGCGAATCAAGCAGTGGCAGCCTCTGAGTAGAAAAAAAAAACTGACGGCGGAGTAGCGAAACGCCGTGGACTCGCCGACCTTAGAAATCTAATTTAAGGAAATGAAATTTGAACTGCGAGAGAACGAAGTGAGAGAGAGAGAGAGACGTCTTTTTATTTGGTGAAGACGACTAATTATGAACCGGCGACGCACTTTCACGAGTCGTATTCATATGGTGCGCTTCTAAACGACGTCATATTCGTGTGGTGTGTGGCTTGTCGTATATAAGTTTTAAGTGATTGCCTCGCGGTTGAAATTATTTTCTGCTAATTTGATCAGATATATTATTCCCCCAAATAGCCTCTTGACTGAAACTGAATATATTGTTTCCTAATAAAATTCACTTTCTCTTTATGGTAGATTTTTCTTTATTCTTTAGCGTTTATTATGTTAAATTTTGTTTGATTAGATTTTTTGATCATGACATTCCAGCGCCAAAAACATCCTCTTCAACTGTCGACTAGTCGTTGTGAATCTACTACTAATATTACCATAATCTCTCTTAGAAATGGTTTTCTTCTGGCAATGTTTTGTGAATGTTTCTTTTTTTTTTATCATGAAAGTTGATAACGATGACTTTAAAGGTCAACATTTTTTGGTTCACAGACAAAATAATGGATGAACTATAAGAGCATTGAATCAATATTGTACTCTAGCGTAAAAACTAAATTCAAATCTGGTCAGAACCGTATAATAACCAACATGAATCATTTGAAAGGATTTGAGGATTTGACTAGTGAAAAATAGTGTGTGGTCTTAAGTTTTAGTTAATAAAGTAAAGGATTATATATAGGCAAGTTTCAAAGTTTGGTATCTAAGTTGTCAAATATACAATGATGATGAGAAAATCAAAAGCATTTCTTTACTCAAACATTTTCTGATTCAATGATTAGAGACTTATAAAATGTTACAAATGATTGTGTATTATCTTTTAATAAAATATCACCATTCAGGGTTGAGTTACGAATCAAAAACTAATCAAAAGATTCGAAACATGGCTTGCAGAGAAATTACAGATTGAATGATTAGCATCCGTCCCAGTCCCACTCTCTTCTCCCATCAAGAGAAAATTAAAAACAATATATATCATAGTTTTAATACCCATAATATTGATTGATATAGTTGTCGAGAAAATTAAAAATTGGTACAAATATGGATGGACCCACGTTCTACAACATTATACAAAACTTGTCGTAAACTCGTAACCAACGTCGGTGTGAGTGTGCCTAACCAGAAGTGGGTCGAGCAGGTTTTATTTTCGGTTTTAGATAATATCAAAATACTGAAACCATCCCTCAGTCAATTAGGTTCTTAACCAGTTTCACCAATTCTCGGTTCCACTCTCGAGATCAAATAGATATGCACCATCAATACTCATAAGATAGACTCAACATAAATGTCATGAAATAGTAACGTTACATACATGTCTTGTTGGTTTTATTACAATGTTTTCAAATGAACAAAGGAGGGGATAGTTTATTTATTAAACCGTTAGCTTTGCCCTTTGGATACAACAAGACTAGATAGAGTTGAAAACAAGCTTACCTGTACTGAGGAGCAAGTTCACCATCCTTAACGATGTAGTTCTGAGCAGGGAAGTCTTCTCCCTTAAAATACTTCTCCAACATGTCTTTCGTCCCCGCCGCATATCGTAGCTGATTAGACCAAAGCAGCAAAAATATATCACTGTTAGTTTCAAAGCACGAGATTAATGACATGTACATTTCTTGTTTACATCACTAAGCTAAGACACCATATTTGATTCGTTTAACATATATTACCTGTGCATCAATGGTGGTGCCAGAGATGTGAGGAGTCATCGCTTGGTTCGGCATGTAACGCCATGGATGGTCCTTAAGAGCTGGCTGCGGGTCCCACACGTCTCCGCTGTACCCTCCGATGTGTCCGCTCTCCACCGCCTCCACCACCGCTTGCCTATCCATGATAGCTCCTCTTGCGTTGTTTACAATCAAAACGCCTTTCTTCATTTTCCCTATCATCTCTCTATTGAACATTCCTCTGCATGAAACAAGAAACCCATTTGGTCAAATCACAAGCACAAAATCTAACTCGTGTGTTGTTATATTAGCATCATACTTAACTTACCTTGTCTTCTCCGTGAGAGGAGTGTTGACTACTACAACGTCGCATTTAGGGAGCATCTCATCAAGACTCTCAACATACTTAGCACCAGTTTCTTTCTCCATCTCCGGTCCCATCTGGAGCCTGTCATGGTACAACAAGTTGCACCCGAACGGCTTCAACCTCTGCAGCAAAAGCTTTCCGATTCTACCAGCTCCTACTGTTCCTACCGTCTTGCCTTCCAGATCGTACGCTCTATAGGCAATGCCAGCGACGTTCCACTCCCCGTTGACGACTTGGTTGTACCCCGGTACGAAGTTGCGCATGAGGATCAGGATCCTCATGAGCTCGTCTTCTGCCACGGAGACCACGTTGCTTCCCGTGACTTCAGCCACGGTCAGTCCAGCAGCTGCAGCTGCCTGCAGATCAATGTGGTCGGATCCGATACCGGCTGTGAGGAGAAGCTGGAGGTTCTTGGCCTTCTTGATTCTTTCGGCAGTCACATAAGCCGGGTGGAATGGGGTGGATATTAGGACGTGAAGGTCAGGGATGTGCTTCTCGAGTTCTGCCAACATTTAAGAATAGCATAAGCGACACCATGTAGATTATTGTGTTAATCATAATTAAATAGTTGTATTGAATACTTACCGCAATCTGGACCTTCTTTGTCGTCAGTGACAACGTACTGATGACCTTGTGATTCAAGCCAGCTGCGGATTCCTAAAGCATTCTCGACGCAGCCAAGGAAGTTAGGATTCTTTGAAGCGTATTCGTTGGCCTTGTAGAAAACTCCAACAATCTTTTTGCTATCGCCAGAAGAAGCCTGTTTCATAGGTCAGTCCAGAAACATTTTTAACATGTAACATTTAAATATAAATACACCTGTATTTCAAAGATGAATGAATGCATAAAAAGTAAAAGCTCTGAAAAGCATCAAAAAGAGACCACTAAATTAGTAAACTAATCAAGCCCAAACTCTTAATAAGATGGTTTAGTAGAGGAGGCCCAAAACATAACATTGAGAAGTCAAACATCCTGCCGTTTATTAATACCAAGAAAGGGACACCTTGTAGTTTTTCGTTCCCAAGGAAATCTAACTGGCTAATTAATTATCGACCTTAATTCTCAGACCGGACCGTTGTACTTCCCTAATGTTCGTAACACGTTACAGTCATGCACGGGTCTCTGATCATATCCACAACAACACGGGTTCTTTAACACAAAAAAAGCTTTAACTTAATCAATTTTAGTGAAATCGTAGATCTGAAAACCTCCATCACATACACAGATCCGTCTTCAACAAACGAACAAAAAAAAAGAGCATAAATCAAAGCAAGTTCAACACAGAAAACTCTTCGAAAACTGCGATTGAGCACGATTTTCTCTGGAAGTCACTTAACGACCAACTCATAACACTTAATACCGTCAAAAACCGTGAAAGGATAAAACAAAAGAGGAGATCTTACGACTAAGGGTTTTTTTTCTTACATGAAATTGGCGTGCCAAGGGGACTGAAGATGAAGAGGAAACGCAAGCTCTAATAGCTGCTCCGGTGACTCGTCGCATCGCCATCACCTCAGATCTAAGAGTTCAAAGAGATTCGCTACTTCCTGTCGATTTTTCTGTAGAATCCACTACTCTGAGAAAGAAGAGAGTATATATTAGTACACGATGAAAGTTCACGCACGCACCTGAACAAACTCGTCTCTATCTCCAAACCACCTACAGTACGACACGTGGTAAATAAGATATATCCAACGGCTCCCGATGCATGATGGGTAGATTGTGTCTGTTTTGGATAAGTGATCATCGCATTATTGATTGATGATTAACAATGTCAATGTACGCAAATACTAAAGACTAATAAAGGCCCATATAGAGGCCTGGTTACAATGGTTTTTAGTTAGTAGGACTCTAAAACGGCGTCGTTACGCTTCTCGTCGTCGAGGTTTCGAAACTCTCTTCTCCGTTGGTTCAGGTTTAGGGGAAACGATGCGTCGTCTTCACAAGCCGACGCCATGAGAGCTTGCAGAAGTCTCTGGAGAGCTTTGGAGATTTAGATGAACTCCAATCCTCTCTTCTGATGATGATAAAGATTTGGAACAATCATACGAAGAATTACAGATTCATCCTCTCTAATTCCCGCTCTTTCTCGTCAGTCAAACGACCCGATGAGAACACCCTCTTGATCTCACAACGCAGATTCTTCCCAGATTCACCTCCAAGCAAGACACGTGTTTACGTCTCTCTCTTCCACACTCTCTTCCGTCTCTACTTGAGATGCGGGAGGCTCTACGGAGCAGCAAGGACGCTCTCCGCGATGTGCACCTTCGGTGTGGCTCCGGATTCGCGTCTCTGGAACAGTGTCCTCCACCGTTTCAATGCTAACTGTTTAGTACCTCACCACAAGGTATCGTTGATCTACAGCAAGATGATAGCTTTCGGTGTTTCTCCCGATGTCTCTGCTCTCAATGCGTTGATTCATTCTTTCTGCAAAGCGGGTCGATTGAGATTCGCAGCTAGTTTACTTAGAAATAGAGTAGTCAGCGTTGATACTGTTACTTACAACACTGTGATTCGAGCGTTATGCCAACATGGTTTGGTTGACGAGGCTTATGCGTTTCTCTCTGAGATGGTGAAGAGAGGTATGTGGCCGGATACGGTTAGCTACAACACTCTGATCAATGGGTTTTGTAAAGCTGGAAACTTTGCTAGAGCTAAGTCTTTGGTTGACGAGATCGGTGAGCTAAACCTCGTGACTCACACTATACTCATAACCTCTTACTATAGTCTCCACGCCATCGAGGAAGCCTACAGGGATATGGTCATGAGTGGGTTTTATCCGAATGTTGTGACTTTTAGCTCGATTATTAACCGGTTGTGTAAAGACGGGAAAGTGGTGGAAGCGGGGTTGCTGCTGAGGGAAATGGAGGAGGTGGGTGTGTATCCGAACCGTGTAACTTATACTACTCTTGTTGATTCGTTGTTTAAAGCAGAGTGTTATGGGGAGGCTTTGGCTCTCTACAGTCAGATGGTTGTGCGTGGGGTTCCTGTAGATTTAGTTGTGTATACTGTTTTGATGGATGGTTTGTTTAAGGCTGGAGAATGTAGGGAGGGAGAGAAGACGTTTAAGATGCTTTTGGGAGATAACCAAGTTCCGAATGCGGTTACTTATACAGCTTTGGTTGATGGTTTGTGCAAAGCGGGGGATTTAAGCAGTGCGGAGTCTGTAATAACGCAGATGTTGGAGAAAAGTGTATTTCCGAATGTTGTCACCTACTCTAGTATGATAAATGGGTATGTGAAGAGAGGGATGCTTGACGAAGCTGTTACTGTTATGAGGAATATGGAGGACCAAAACATTTTGCCGAACTGTTTTACTTATGGTACAGTGATTGATGGGTTTTTTAAGGCAGGGAAACAAGAAGTGGCGATTCAAATGAGTAAGGAGATGAAACTTATTGGGTTGGAGGAAAACAACTTCGTACTTGATGCTCTGGTGAATCATTTGAAGAGAACTGGTGGGGTTAAGGAAGTTAAGGGATTAGTCAGAGACATGGTAGCTAAAGGAGTGACACTGGATCGAATTAACTACACCTCTTTAATTGATGTGTTCTTCAAAGGAGGAGACGAAGAAGCTGCTCTCGCTTGGGCTGAAGAAATGCAAGAGAAAGGGATGCCATGGGATGTTGTTTCTTACAATGTCTTGATCAACGGGCTTTTAAAAGTTGGCAGAGTCGGAGCTGACTGGGCCTACAAAGGAATGAGAGAGAAGGGTATAGAACCAGATGTCGCTTCATTTAACATAATGATGAGTTCACTACGAAAGCAAGGGGGGAATCTCGAAGGTATCCTTAACCTTTGGGATAAGATGAAGAGTCATGGAATTAAACCGAGTCTGATGAGTTGCAACATTGTGGTTGAAACGCTATGTGAACAGGGTAAGATGGAGGGAGCAGTTGACATATTACATCAAATGATGGTTATGGAGATCCGTCCTAACTTCACGACGTACCGAATTTTTCTCGAGACATCTTCAAAGCATAAAAGAGCTGACGTGATATTCAAAACCCACGAGAAACTCCTGAGCTGTGGAGTTAAGCTCAGTAAGCAAGTCTACAACACTCTTATTGCAACTCTGTGCAAACTAGGTATGACTAAAAAGGCAGCTATGGTTATGGAGGATATGAAAGAGAGAGGTTTTGTTCCTGATACCGTGACGTTTAATGCCCTTATGCAAGGGTACTTTGTTGGCAGTCATATAGGAAAAGCTCTTTCGACATATTATGTTATGTTGGAAGCAGGAATATCCCCCAATGTTGCAACATATAACACTATAATAAGAGGTCTCTCTGATGCTGGGCTAATCAAAGAGGTGAAAAATTGGCTGAGTGAGATGAAGAGCAGAGGTATGCGTCCTGACGATTTTACATACAATGCTTTAATCTCTGGTCAAGCTAAGATGGGGAATAAGAAAGAAAGTATGACGCTATACTGTGAGATGATCGCCAACGGGTTGGTACCGAGAACCAGCACTTATAACGTGCTTATCAGTGAGTTTGTTAGAGTTGGGAAGATGCCTCAGGCGAGAGAGCTAATGAAGGAGATGGGTAAGAGAAGAGTGAGCCCCAACACTTCGACTTATTGCACTATGATATCTGGTTTGTGCAAACTCTGCACTCATCCAGAAGTTGAGTGGAATAGGAAAGCAATGTACTTGGCAGAGGCAAAAGGGTTGTTAAAAGAGATGATTGAAGAAAAGGGATATATTCCGTGTAATCAAACTGTTTACTGGATAAGCGCTGCTTTCTCTAAACCTGGGATGAAGGTTGATGCTGAAAGGTTCTTAAAGGAGTGTTACAAGAGAAAGAATGCTCGTTCCTCAGATTCGTGAACCGGGTAATTCTTGTTTTGTTCTTCTTGTCCTAGTCTCGCTCCAAGATTCAGTTGCAACTTTACTCAGATGTTCCATTTTTCTCTCAGATATATACACTGCAGTAGCAGAGTTGGCTCCAAACAAGACTATTGATCTTAGCTGGTTTCTGGATGGAACTAGGCTGTTTTAAAGCGGCATTAAAGAAGAAAGCTCTATTTTTAATGGATTGCAGCTTCCTCAGGCCATACAGCACGAGTGAATCCATGCTTGGTCTGTTAATTGAAGCCACACCCGAGCTTGGAGCTTGCGATTTCGTCAGGAGAAGGATGGAATAATCTGGAACCGGCTTACTCAGAAGAAAGAAACTGAGGATATGAACACATACTGTTCTAAATCCTGCTCCTTGCTTGGGAAATCGATACTACACACATGATCAGTAAAAGTAAAGCAATATGATACATATCTCAGATGAATAATTATTTTCATTTGTATAACAGTGTTGTCAGAATCAGAGAATTTTTCTTTTGAATCCCAAAATTTTTCCAAACAATACAAGAATCAGAAAGTATTGGCTTCAAATAAGAACATAACTTCATATCAGAGAGGTGCTGCTTATGTTCTGTAGCTGCCTTGAGCTCCAGCTAGCTGTTGTAGGAGAAGATGGGAGAATAATCGTCGGAATACGCTTGCTTTCCTCCACAAAAGGAAAGTCCGTCGTGTAATGAAGACCACGGCTTTCATGTCTAGCTAAAGCACTGCTCACAACAAGCTTAGCGCAACAGAACAAGTTTCTCATCTCACAAGCTTCAAGAGCTACCACCGTCTGCTCCCAACCATGTTCAAACAAGAACGTTTCCCATTTCGCCTCTAGCTCCGCTATCTTCCTCTCAGCAGTATTGAGCCGAGTGGTTGATCTGACGATACCAACGTACTTCCACATCACTTCCTGAAGCTCTCTCCTCACTTCTCTAGTCAATGCCAGTATCTTCGATATCACTTCGTCTCCTAGCGATCTAGCTGTGGCAACAACAGGCCTCGTCCATTTCTCCGACGCGCTCAAGTCAAGCCTCGTGGACTTCATGAGCTCAGTGGAAGGCTGAACAGCACGTCTCGCGAAAACCAGAGCTTCTAGAAGCGAGTTACTAGCAAGCCGGTTCGCCCCGTGGAGACCGGTGCAGGCCACTTCACCAGCTACAAACAATCCAAGAACATTGGTCTCGCCTTGTAAACCAGCACGGACTCCTCCGCACATGTAATGCGCCGCAGGCACGACAGGGATAGGCTGACGTGTGATGTCGAGACCGTGTTTAAGACATTCGGAAGCTATGTTGGGGAAATGAGAAAGGATCTTTTCTCTCGGCTTGTGGCTTATGTCGAGCAACACGTACTTCTCTTTCCGTTTCTTGAGCTGGTCATCGATGCTTCTTGCGACCACATCTCTCGGTGCAAGCTCGGCTCGCTCGTCGTAGACCGGCATGAACCGCTCCATTCCTAGATTGTAGAGGATGCCACCGTCGCCTCTCACGGCCTCGGTGATTAGGAACGCGTTTTCTCTGGCGGTTTGTGGTTTGATGGGAAGACCTTCGTCGGCTAAAGCAGTAGGATGAAACTGCACAAATCTACCCAAAGACAAAACATGAGTTCCATTGTTAACAAGTTTAGTTCAAACTCTTTTTAGGTGTTTTTACTTACTCCATATTTGAGATCACAGCTTGAGCTCGATGAGCCATAGCCATGCCATCTCCAGTAGCCACCTATACGATAAAACATCATGATTGAAATCCATACGAGAAACAGTGGTAGTTCCCATAAACACATAAAGTTGTTTTGTAAAGAAGAGAGTCTAAAGACAATCTTACAAGAGGATTGGTGGTTGATGGATAGATATGACCAGCTCCTCCTGAAGCAAGCAAAGTCACCTTCGATATAAAACGTACTACCTGAAGAAAACATAGTTTTTTGACATTACAATCTAAGCTAATAATCAACAACCGAAAGAAACAAAGATCTTTTATTACCTCATTTGTTTTGATATTCAAAGTGTCAACACCATGACATACTGTGTTCAAACCATCCTGTTATAGAAAAAGATTATCTGATAAGCCAAATAGAATCAATGGGAATTCAGATCTTCACAAGAGTGTGTGAAGTGGGATGGAACCTGAGAAGTGAGAAGATCGATTGCAAAATGGTGTTTGAAGACAGATATGTTGGGATCATTAAGCACGGCTTCAAGCAAAGCTCTCTCGATCTCTCTTCCCGTCATATCAGCTGCGTGAACGATCCTATGATGCGAGTGACCACCTTCTCTCGCCAAATGCAAGTTCCCATCCTCCCCGTGGTCAAACGATGCTCCCATCGCAATCAGCTCGCGAATCCTTTCAGGCCCTTCTGTACACACAACCTGAGAACATGGACATTCAAAACAAACTCTCATCACCAATACAGCACTACTACTATATGCATAACATAATCAGTAGCAATAAGTAACTTACTCTGACGGTTTCTTCATCACAAAGATGAGCACCAGCGACCATAGTGTCCTGCATATGACTTTCAACAGAGTCCAAAGGGCATAACACCGCACTTACACCACCTTGAGCATAGTTCGTGTTACTCTCGTGAGGCTCGTCTTTGGTGATCACTGCCACAGTCCCTTGCTTTGCGACTTCCAGAGCGTAGCGCAGACCCGCCACTCCACTGCCGATCACTGTGAAATCATAATACTTTGTTGAAGACGATGCCGCCCTGATACTAAGCTTTAAGCTCTCGTTAAAGGTGGAAACACCACGAGAGTGATGACAACCACATCTCTCAGCCTTTAAGGCCTTAGATACCCCACTCGACCTATGCACACCAAAAGATAAGGTAAGTTTGAGTCCAGCATGATGGGTCTTTCATGAGCACATAGTTTTGAAGTTTTAGTGGATACCAAGAGAGGTCTTTGAATGAATTTGCCCTGAAAGTGAAACCACAACTCCATGAATCTTGCCCCTTGTAAACCTGTCCGGAAAGATGGAGATCATGAATGTTTCCGACAGAGACATAAGCCGCCATGTCCGACCCTTAACAGCTCCTACAACATGAATGAAGATTGTTGTCATAAGAACAAATCACCAAACAAAAACACCAAAGATCCTCACTTTATGCATAATTAAGGAACAGAGAGAGACAGATCACACAAAATTCGACAATGAACACACGGGAATCTTACGGAGTCACAGGAAGCTGGAGACGGAGTAGACGAAGAAGGCAAGTGTATGGGTGGAATTGAAATCTGGGAATTGAAGTTAGATCAACGGAAGAACGTGACTCAGACTGAAACCGAAAAAGAAAAAAACACGACCTTTTAAGAAGGAGTTTTGTTTGTTTTGGTTTTGAAGGAAGAATGAAACACAGAACAACAATGTTGGCAGAGGTTTCTGGTCCTTGAAATTCGCGCCTTCCTTTGTCGCCCTTCGTTTTGCACTTTCGGATCTAATTTTTATTGGCCTTTTTCTGATAAATTATGACCAATCATTTAAATAATAAATAATAATGTTTTTTTTTATTTCCCCTAATACTAAGAATCTGACCATTTATGTCCATATATTTTGCCTAAATTATACTTTTTCATAATACATGTGAAGCACCCAAAAAAGTAATTTAGGCCGAATGCTTTTATTGGATGCAAATGCTGGTTCTACTATTTAAGGTAATTGTTTTACTGTAATATTTGTTTTATAAAATTTCTCAACTTTCTTGTACAGAAATGCAGATTAATTAAGCCCTCCCCAATATGTAATATTCTTAGTCATGATTATAAGAACACAGCAACAAAGGTCTCTGAGGTATAATTATAAAAAGACTATGCCTATGACCGATCTTACTTTATAGAGAAAAAACTAAATTTAAATATATTCTAACAATGGTTGACAAAAAAAAATATATTCTAACAACTTGTGAATAGCTTTTACATATGTGTTGGTAATGCATTCACAAAGCATGACCTTGTAAGTTGTAACTAGAATCGTGGAAAAGAGATTATCACTTTTCCATGAGTCATGGCCAGTGAGATCTCCAACGGCCATTTATACGCATTTTTTTAATATTTATTATATTTTGAGAAGAAAAAGTGAGAGACTACATAGAATCTTTCTTCCTTTAAAATCTTTTGACTATTGTTTTTAATTGATGGTTTAGGAATTTTCCAATCTGACAGCTGAATAATAGTTATAATAATAATATTAGAAAGACCATTGCAAAATTGTAGAGAAATGAAAAGTTGGCATTTGCTATTGCACAATAAAAAAAAAAGTTGGCAGTTGCTTTGCTTGGCTATTATAAATACTTTATCACCTCTTGTCTTTTGTTTTTCCTTACAACACATTCTTCTTTTGTTATTGGGCCGGCTTTGCTTCCTCTCAGGGCCTTTTGTTTTCTTGTAAGACTTCTTAAGCGTAGTGAGCTACTACTGAACAATTACATTTTAAAAGTTATCAGTTAGGCATTGAACGTAACAAATAAGTTGAACCCTTTTAAAACTGGCCTTTCTCATGCGCCAAATTGCAACCGTGATTCTTCCTCTGAACAAATAAATTGCTTTAAACCACAATCCATTTCTCAAATTTTCTCGTCTGTTAAAAAATAAAAGCCTATCATGGTTCTATTTAACAATTTCTTCTCTCTTTTCTATGTTATAACAAACTCGAGTTCACATTTTTCTTGTTTAAAATCAGACGTTAGATTATTAGGTTATCCAAACAAACTCTCATTGCATCTCGAAGTGACAATATTCATAGGAATCCTCTTATACTTATTAGATACTTTCTACGACGTATTTATTAGATCTATTTGAAAATTAAAGAGGAGAACACAGATTCTCGTTTTCCTTTTGTGTGTAGAGAACACGGATAGTTATTATTACAAAATGTAATATTGCAGATAACTATTACTTCTCTTATATTGACTCAATTCACAGCGTTAAGAGTTTAATATGCCTAGAATTTTAAATGTGCCAGCTATATATCGTTGCCTCTACTTTTCTTTTAGGAAGAAAAACATTATTTTCCCAAAATGAAATTTGCTGAGGCACAACGATCAAGATATTTAAATGATAAGAGAAGGAGCTTCTATTCTCTCTTTCTTTCTTGCAATTTAACTGTTTTCTTTTTTCCGTTAATAGTACTAATCCCAAGAGAGTCAAACCATCTTAGCCTAGTCCCTAACTCTCATGTTACTGTATAATACTAGTAGTAGATAAATGTTATAATTAATTACACTTAATAGTCTAACCCAAGATTCCCGGACGCTGGTCTTAAGGTATCATTGTACAAAATAAAAATTAATCTATTAGCATTTCATTTTCTTTATCACAGCATTTCCAACACTAATATTAGTGAAATGGAGTACTCAGTAATGAAACTTTTTTACAAAAATAAGAGAGAGATAGAAACAATTTCTCATTTGAGAAACAACAAAATCTCTATGAAATAGTTTGAAAACATAAATGTCAATTAATGATTAGTTGAAAAATATATAGAAATAATCTGTATGTAAATATTAACATAAAATATTTAAAGCCTCTTTTAAATTTATTTAGCGTTAATAGGTGTTCTCAGTGTCGAGTTCTTTGACAATCGGTTGCAGCAAGAGCCATCAGTCTTTGAGTTGTATTTCGCGTTTTGTTGTAGCCTAAAACTCATTTTGGTTCTATGAGTGTACGGTTTTCATAATCATGGTTCTTTTTTTATGGTAGAGTGTAAAGCAGTAGTGGTATGTTTTTTCGGTCAGTTAACCAAGGTTCAAAAAGCTATTTAATTAACACCTAGCCTGACACATGAAACTTCGATGCCGAAAGAGCTCTAAGATCAAAGACGAATCTTTTTAAACATACACGTGATTGTTGGGTCTCCCAAGACCATCTTAGGCGGTCCATATTTTCATAACTAAGCAGAAAATCTTGATTAAGTCATTAAATCTGTAACAGTAATTACAGCTTGCATTTCAGAAGTTCGTTATCATTTACAATTATCATCACATGCCAGACACAATCAATACACTATTAAATAAGCCTAGTCATTCGTATATTTATATATACGTATATGTTGTTAGTAATGAGCTACTCCATTATTTATACTACATAAATACTCCACTAGGTTCTGATATGTAGTACTATTTAATAAAGTCCATCAAATAACTACTCAATACAATCTCTTTATTTCTCCCTGTGTATGATCTCTTTCTCGTCTATCTTCCTTAGAAACAAAAAGAATGAGAAAGAAGGTAAGTAGTAGTGGTGAAGATGGAAACAATGAGTACAAGAAAGGTTTGTGGACCGTAGAAGAAGACAAGATCCTCATGGATTATGTCAAAGCTCATGGCAAAGGCCACTGGAATCGTATTGCCAAAAAGACTGGTCTCTCTTTTTCTCTCTCTCTCTCTCTCTCTCAGCATTTTTGTGTTCTTGTGGGGGCGAAAATAGACATCATAATGTATGTCGTTTTAAACGTTAATGGTTATTGCTTGTTATTATTTACCTGATCATAATATAGGTTAATAGTTCTTGCATATATATTTAGAATAGTAAGTCCCAAAAGTCTAAGCTTGAATCTGGATGATGATGATAATATACAGGGTTTTTTGGTATAAACTATTAGATTAAGAAGTCAACTCCACTTGAGTACCTCGTAAATTGAAATATTACTGTCTCTATATCTTATATTTACTGTTCAGGGATGATAAACTGATAGTTGATGCTAACTTACGAGCTACTTTTTTGTGTGTTTTTTGATGAATTAAGTTCCTAATGAGTTGATAAATTGTCTGCTACAAATTAGGTTTAAAGAGATGTGGAAAGAGTTGTAGATTGAGGTGGATGAACTATCTCAGCCCAAATGTGAAAAGAGGCAATTTCACCGAGCAAGAAGAAGATCTTATCATCAGGCTCCACAAGTTGCTTGGTAATAGGTAATTTATAACCTCATCAATTATTTTTACTTCAATTTATGGGTTGTCTACTCAATTTATTTATTTTTGTCTGCTTAATTAAAGTAACTGGAAATAAAATATCAGATATAGAAACACTATATATATGTCAGTATCGATGATACTGTAATGATCACAATCTCAGTGATATTGACATATACTGTTTTTATACCTGATAGAAAACATCTAACTATATCAATTTCCATCTCTATAAATAACAGGCAGCACATGTATTCATTCTCTAATTTTCATAAGCCATTTCTTGAAGTATGAAAAAAACTAGGGAACTAATATATAGTCGATATGCGTATTTGATTAGGTGGTCTTTGATTGCTAAAAGAGTGCCGGGTCGAACGGACAACCAAGTGAAGAATTACTGGAACACGCATCTTAGTAAGAAACTCGGAATCAAAGATCCAAATAACAAGCCGAGCAATGGTGATATTGTTTATCAGATCAATCTCACAAATCCTAGTGAAACGTTAGAAGAAACAAAAATCTCGAATATTAACGATAACAATGAAATTCAAGAAGATCGTCGAGGAAGTAACTATCTGAGTTCACTTTGGGTTCATGATGATGAGTTTGAGCTAAGCACTCTCACCAATATGATGGATTTTCTAGACGGACACTGCTTTTAATGTTTTTTTAATTGGTTGGCTTTTCGTCTTGTTATCTTCATAGCTGATCAAACACTAATACATCAACAATCTTAAGCTAAAAGTTGTTGATGTGGTAGTGTATGATTGGCTAAGTCTTTTAATTAGATTAACTTTCTTATGTTATATATATGCTTGAAACTCGATGCATCAATATATGTAATGTTTGTTTCTTCCTAGTCAAGATGTTTGTATTTTCTTGTGTGAAGTGTTCATTTAAATCTTTTAAATGTTAGTTCAACTTATGAAGGAGTAAGGCAAGTTATAAGTTATATCTCATTTATAAAATCAAAAGAGGAAAACCATGTATATTTACACTGGATATGTGGGTCGTAACCAACTTACTAGCTCGTTTGTTGTCAACTACCTAACAATTTAAACTTAAGAAAATAAGTACTCTTATGTAACATTATTATTTGTGTTTCCCAATATATTGATGTTCGTTAAAATTAAAATGATTTAATGTACTTAGTAAGTGATGAATTAGACAGAGCCCTTGATTGCCCTGGCATTCTTAATTTAAACAAAATATAATTAGATGTAGTCAGAAACTATATTGGTCCAAATTTAAGTTCACGCTTCTCAATAAAATTCTATAAATTTCTATGACAGAGCTTGTCCCCATTATTAATAGTTTAATTTATGTTCTTTGTCTTTTGATTTTATTATGTTCTTTGAAAGCTTGTTCCCCACCCTTGCATGGTTTTATTTATACATTGACTTAAATGATGCATGATGCATGAAATAGTAAAATTTAAACGACGAGAGTTTTTGATGATCTACAAAGGAACACGTTGGTCATGTACAATGGAAATGAATGCTGAAGGTTCCCAAATTTGACCAGGTCGATCTTAATGTTGACATGTAGTTAATATGGAGTCATATCTCCATCCTTGATAACGGTTAAAAAATATTACGTACGCAGATTCAATGAAAAAAGATTTCTATATTTTAATTTTATAATTTAATGATATTTTTTGTTTAGTGAACATTTTCTGCTTATCTTAAATATTTCAATGTTTTATTGTCATTTCACCAAGTTCTAAATCGAAACGAACTTAATATTGTTACAAAAAGAAATGAACTTAATAAAGAACAAAATTCACAAAAAAGCAGATATTTTTAAATCATTCATATATTCTTTTTAAGATATTTAGTAAGTCGAATGGATGATGGACAAAATGAAGTTCATCGCGAATAAAGGTGTATTCCAATTACAATTGCAAGTAGCAATATAATCTTGATGGGAGATCAAGAGTAAACATGGAGGTGATGAAGATGGTGAGGATATCAGGATAATGATGACTATATATTGGTTCAAATAGGATGAACAAGAGATATGCCGAATTGAAGTTCACAAAGCTCAGAATCTCCTTAAAAGGTCATCGTAGCCTCCCTTCAAAGCAAGTGTTCATCTTACAACTCCTTCTCTCACGAATCGGTGCCCTAATGCTAAGAGCACCATTGACGGTACGCAGATAGTCTACCAAAAGTATATATCAAAATAGTATTAATTGTTCAGGAATAAATTTAAGTTTAAAAATTAAAAGAAAATGAGTCACTTACTTATTTGTCTTCCTCAAACTAAAAATTTTAGCTAACTTGAACATGAAGTTATAATTAATAATCATTCCGTTTAAGATGTATGTTTTGAAATTTCGCATATATTAAAAACATCTCAAATTTTGATTATCACTATTTTTTCATAACTTTAGTCAATCAACATTAATGAACACAATTTTTTAAAAAATTACAATTTACAATCATTATTTAATAAATATTATATTGAAAATATAGCAAATGTATTTTTTTGAATAATTTCTTTCTAAAACATAAATAATTTTAAAATGGAGAGAGTACTTTCCATCAAGGGAACTGACATAGGTCCATAGATCCAAGTAGTGATTCTAGATGATACTAATCTCTTTGTTGTAAGTGTGGTTGAAATACTGGTGTGGTGTAAAATCATGTGTACCCTTTATTGGACAATGAAAAGTTGACGTTGAGAAAAAAAAAAGGTCCCTTGATACCACGACATGCACTGTGATTACCACAATGTTCATAATTCCCGAATAATCACCAACGTATACATATTTATTATACACGTATTACTGGGATGTAGGCACATCTTATATACAATCATATACACAATAAAAGGCCTAGTCCAATACGGCCCATATTTTCAAACCTCGTTATCCGGCGCCCAATTTGATGGTTAATCTCGGGAAAATGGGCATTTTATTCCCCAACTATTTGAAATCGGCACTTTTAATATCCAAGTATTGCTTGCGCAAATTTATTCCCGAACTAATTGTTGACTGCGCAAAATTGGTCACGAAATAGTCAACCGTTAAAGTCTAAACGGAAAGGTAATGATTTCCGTCCAATTTTTAACGGTTGAATATTTCAAACCTAATTTTGCACAATTAACAATTAGTTCGGGAATAATTCTGCGCAGTTAATACTTGGGTATTTAAAATGCTGATTTCAAATAGTTGAAGAATAAAACTATACTTTTATTATAAGTTTCTAAATTAAAATATCAATCAATCATTTAAAATTCAAGTTAAGAAAATTTATCAAATTGGATAAATATAGATTTTATTTATTTGCATTCAATGTCTTAATGTCTATAAGCTTTTATTATGATCTATATAAGTGTTTTATTACTGTAGTTTCTAAATTAAAATATCAATCAATTTTTTAAAATTCAAGTTAAGAAAATTTATCAAATTGGATAAAAATAGATTTTTATTTATTCGCATTCAATGTCTATAAGTTTTATTATGATCTATATAAGTGTTTTATTACTGTAGTTTTTGTAAAGGTTATACAAATCATAAAAATATGTATTGGTCATAGTAAAAACTGTATATCATTATAAAATTATATAGACCATGCTCAAAACTTATATTTTTATTATAAGTTTGTAAGATCGTTCATATATATTTTATTATGATTTATATAAGTTTCAATCAAGATATATATATATATACTAGTTTTTAAATACGAGTTAATAAAATTTATCAATTTGGATGAAACCAGTATATCCTTCTAAAATTTATTTTGGATACATCTTTGTAATATTTAGTCACAAAATCTAGATTTAAAACCCATTAAATGTTTTTAGTTGTGCATTGACATATAAATTATTACGAATATATACATCATTATAGCTTATGTACAACATACATATATCTAAAACAAATATCCAAAATGATCAATTAGTAATCTTATAAATGTAAATAACAAGAATTTTATATTTCACTTTGATAATATTAAATGTTTTGCAGTATTTACATATGAAATAAATGTGTATAAGCTTTCACAATTTAAATATTTGTCTTCAAGATTAACCAAAAATAATGTAAAATCACATATATATATATATATATATGTATTGTTTATGGATCTCTGCTTTAGACAGTCAATGTTGTGCATTGGCAACATTTCTAATTAGTTTATAAATTTTTATCCAATTTGATAAAAGAAAAATTAACTTGAATTTTAAAAAATTGATTGATATTTTAATTTAAAAACTCATAATAAAAGTATAGTTTTTATTCTTCAACTATTTGAAATCGGTATTTTTTAATACCCAAGTATTAATTGTGCATAATTATTCCCGAACTAATTGTTAACTGCGCAAAATTGGGTTTGAAATATTCAACCGTTAAAAATTAGACAGAAATCGTTAACTTTCGGTTTAGACTTTAACTGTTGACTATTTCGTGGCCAATTTTGCACAGTAAACAATAAGTTCGGGAATAAATTTGCGCAAGCAATGCTTGGGTATTAAAAATGCTGATTTCAAATAGTTGGGGAATAAAATACCCATTTCCCCGGTTAATCTCCCTATTTTCTGTGAAAGTCTCACACGTGGCAAGAAAAAACAAGGCATTTGGAATTTAATAGCACCAAAAAGTATTACATGAACAAAAACGAAAACAAATATTGAAACAAGGAGCTATATGTAAAATTTACAAATTACAGCACTAAAAATTCTTTTTATCGACGGAGTCTACTCATTCCGGCGAAAACGCCGATCAAATCTTGCCTGTACGGTAAATAAGTCTTTCTTCTCATATTCACTTCCCCAGTGTTAGTCGTAGTTGACTTATTCGACGTCGTTTTATTTTTCCCTCTCACTACAGGCGAGCCGTTGCCATTCAGCGAAACCGAAGACCCGCTTCCTCCACCGTCACTGTGACTTCTTCTCATAAGATCCTTGAAACGACATCGTTTAGGCTCGTTCGTGGTCGAGACAGATCCGTCGCTGTGGCTTCTCCTCAGAAGGTCCGTAATACGGCACCGTTTAGGTGCGCTCGGAGTTTTACTCTTAACTCTCGCCGGAGACCGGACCGGGCTCCAGAAACAGTTGTATCTTCTCGGGGAAAGATCCTCCGAGTCTTCGGACTCGGAAGATGAATGCGAACGAGACGGCGAGGATAGAGACTGATCGAGAATCCATTGACCGTTGAAAACATCGGCAACAACAGCTGCCACGTCATCGTATTCTTCCTCCTCGCGCTCGAAAGATTTCGTCTCCGTCGTCGTCGGGAAACGGAAGAAGCTCTCTTCCCGTAACGGTAACGTTTCGAACTCGAACTCAGCGGTGTCGTCGCCGTAGCCTTGGAACTCGCGGACAACTCTAACGGCGGTTTCGACGGTCTCGCCGTCACCGGAGACGTAGAAACTGAAGCTGGGGCTAAAAGACTCCGTAGAATGAGAAAAATCTTGCATTGTTGTTGTGTTCTTCGCTATCTGTAATGACTTCTTTGCTTCTTGACTCTGTTCGTACACTTGGACTTGCTCTGTATGTGTGTGTATAATTTATATAGAGAGATGTATGTGAAGAAGAAGGTGCCTTCGTATGTGTGTGCGTATAGATGTGGATGTGTTGGCTTTTACTTGAGCAGCAAGAGGAAGCAGCTTTGACAAGGAACTGTGATCTATTTCTTTTGTCTTTGTTTAAGAATAATTTATCGTTTATAGATTATAATCATCGAGTTTTCGGGGAATGTTACGTCAAGGCTGACGATTAACTAGGAAAAAAACAGATTTTGTTTTATGATTACTATGATTGTTTTTTAAGCCTTTGATTACTTAGATCATTTTTTGTTATACATACTTCAAAATTCAGAAAGCTTATAGAATTTCAAATTATGTTTGGTTAGTCGGATGCTAAACATTTTATGATTTTTAAGCTGGTGCTGCTACATTGTTTATAGGAATGCTTAGATCCGAAAATATTGATTATGAATAAGGTATAGCGGTTTATCAAAAACGGTTGCGTTGAATGTACCCGATTCACAACTACTTTGCAAGTATATCCGAATTGTATAAGTATTTTTCATGGACCTCATGCTATTATGAATTTATGATATGCATTCTAATGTTGACCAAGTTGGGCATAAAAACACAAACATTTGTTGGTCCACTTGTTAATATTCATCTCTTCAGAGAGCATCATTATTGAACATTATATTGGCATGTTCTCGAACACACATATCCTTTTTATATGTTCTGAGATCTTTTCTTCTATTATGCTTTCTCCGTTTTATAATACAAAATTATTACATGACTTTTTTTTAAATATACATGTTAGTGCCAAATGTCTCAATATAAGAAAATACATACCAAACCATACAGTTACATTATATAATGGTGATACGTCTAAAATATATAACAAATAAATGAAAAACAAAAATCAATTTAAAAAAAACAAAAACACCATACAAAAATAAGTAAAAACTTTTGTGAGGATCAAGATCTAGTTTTATAGCTTAATACAGTTTTTATGCAGTAATTTTTATTTTATAGTTTGACAAAAATATAAAATCACATTTATAACAAAACGAATAAAGTTTGTTCAACAAGTTTTATTCCAACAAATCTAAGCAAAAATTAGTATTTTCAAAACATGTTAACTAAGCATAAAATATATATAAACTATACTATTTGATTGTGTGTACCTAGATTAGATATGCGTACCATCATATTTCTGATTGCCTGATTGCATATTATAGAAGTATATGATTGTTTGAACAATATTGATATATCTAGCCAACAAACAATATTTCAGATACTGTTGTCCATGTTATATTCTCCCAAGCACATGCGTAGAAAGCCAATTAAAAATGGAATTGTAATGTTATGAACCTTTTTGTCTTTTCAACTGCAGAAAAGTTTTATTTTGTCAACATCATCTGTGAGTTGTAATAAAGCTTTTTAACTCGACTTAAAAGTATAAATATCATTTTCCTTGTAATTGGTATATATACAATTTACAGATAGAGTTTTAGATAAACAAATTTACCCGAAGAATATTATGTAAGAATATTTTCATTTTGTTACGTAAATGAAATAATTCTGGTGGGAGCAATTTCCATCCAATCAAGAGGCAGGTTGACCCCAGCAACACCTCCTCCTGAAGCAATCATCTCTTCGCCAGCCCGATAATAAATACTGTTTTCTTAATTTAGAATATCGGTACCATATTCAAGTGAGAACGATAAACAGAACCGGAAACTCGGTTTAGCACCCGGTAAACTTCTACAGTTAATATAAACAATGAGCTCTTGTTAATTCGAAGGTATAATTCGATCTTCTTATCCATTTTTACTGTAACCCAAAACTCTCAGAGCCTTAATATCTATATGATAAACATGGACCGATTTTTTAACAGTTTTATCTGATATTCTGTCCAAAAACTTTAATGTTTCATGAATGCAAACGAAAATTATTCAAATGATTTTCAATCACACAATAGACATATTTTTTTGGCCAAAACACACAATATACAATCTATCGTAAAATTTAGAGTAAAATAAAAAATGACATGTGTTTGATAGCTGCATACAATTCAGAATTCTTTTCTTAAAATCCAAAAATATATGTCACTGTTATTTTGAAACGTCATAACCGGGTGGATTATTTTCCGGTTCTCATGTGACATTAGTTCATTTCAACAAATTTTGTCATCTGGTTAAATTTGATCAAAACCGGTACAAAATTGAACCAGCAAAATCGGGTTTTCGTAACCGTTTCTCTAAGCTCCCCCCTCGAGATTCTTTCTGCTAAGCGGAAACCCGACGACAGAGAAGCAACACAAGAGGAAGAGAGAAGTCGACAACGAAGACGAGAAAGCGAGAGAGATTCTAACCTCTCTCTCGTTGCCACGATTTCAAATAATTTCTTCTCATTAGCAGATCGATCGCCAATCATCAAGCTCCTCCGCCGTAATTGACGGCGGTGACTACGTCTCCTTTGTTTCTGCGTGATAGGAGGATCTTCAAGTCAGCTTAAGCAACGCATCCGTTGACTTGACTTAAGGTCAGCGCTGTTTCTTCTCCTTCTCCCAGATTTGTTTTTATCTCGAATTCGTTTCTGTAATGGTAAGAGCTATCTGAAGATTTTTCAGATTAATTTTCTACTTAGTTTATCTTTCCATGATTGTGGGGGTTAGGTTTCTTCATTTTTCTCAAATCCGATTAAGAGATATGGTGATGACAAATTGTGTGGTGTAGAAACTATGAAAACGCGTCAAGGTTCTGTAGATCGAATTCTATAGTTGTTTGCCATCGAGAACGAGTGAGGAGTCCCTTAATCATTTTGGGGGTTTCTGAGTTGTTCTTTCGAATTGCATTTGCGCAGGTGGTATGACATTGTTGATATCTCTGCATTTTCTCTGAAGTGTTGTAACATGCTGGCGAATTGGAAGTCGAATTATTTTGAAGGTTACTAGTAAGGGGTCAAAGGTGTATATAGCATATGCTTTTTTTTTTGTAAGAAGATAACTAAATAATCATGTCAGAGAAAAAGTTTCCTCTCAATGCAAAAGACTACAAGTTACATGAAGAAATTGGAGATGGTGTCAGTGCCACTGTGCACAGAGCTTTGTGCATACCACTTAACGAGGTCGTTGCTATCAAGGTTCTTGATCTGGAGAAGTGCAACAACGATCTCGTAAGCACTCTATTTCGTTCTTACTTATCATAGACAAAGTTATAGTGTTTTGCCTTTGTTTTCCTGTTTCATGGTTTTTTGTCTCTGTTAACCTGAATAAATAGAAATTGAATTTTTTGTAGGATGGGATCCGGAGAGAGGTGCAAACAATGAGTCTGATCAACCATCCAAATGTGTTACAAGCTCATTGCTCGTTTACCGCTGGGCACCAGCTATGGGTTGTGATGCCTTACATGGCTGGAGGATCCTGTCTCCATATAATAAAGTCTTCTTATCAAGACGGATTTGAGGAACCTGTTATTGCTACTTTACTCCGTGAGACTCTGAGAGCTCTCGTGTATCTTCATGCTCATGGACATATCCATAGGGATGTGAAGGTATATGGTTGCAGCTTTTCCCTTTCGTGTAGGACTTCCCTTATTTATCTCTTTATAGTAATCTTCCCATTAGTTGTATGTTACTGAGAGGAAAGGTATAATCGTTTTTACTAACACGTATGGCTTCCTTTGTAGGCTGGAAATATACTATTGGACTCCAATGGTGTCGTTAAGCTAGCAGACTTTGGAGTGTCAGCTTGCATGTTCGATACAGGAGATAGACAACGTTCCAGAAATACATTCGTTGGGACTCCATGCTGGTAACATTTTCCAACTTTAGCAATGCCATGTTATCTAGGTAACTAGGTATATGTGATACATCTTAGACATAGTTTCTGATTTTATGCTTGTTTCTGCATAGGATGGCTCCTGAAGTCATGCAGCAGCTACATGGATATGATTTTAAGTAAGTTGATAATCTATAGATTCTAAACTCTGTATTTACGCTAAATCATTGCTTTCCCACCATAATACTCAGGTTTATTGACTGATACATTTCTTCCCTGTCACAGAGCAGATGTATGGTCATTTGGAATAACAGCACTTGAACTGGCACATGGTCATGCCCCATTTTCCAAGTATCCGCCAATGAAAGTAAGTTATAATGATTCCGTTTGATTTTTTTTATTGTTCTTCATTGCTCTCTGGTACTCAGTTCATGTATTTCTATTTGTGTTAATCATCACTGGTAGGTTCTGCTGATGACCTTACAAAATGCACCTCCCGGACTTGACTACGAGAGAGACAAAAGATTTTCAAAAGTACGTGAGTAGTGACAGTTTTTTTGTATCAGTTCTAGTTTCTTGTATTTTCTTTCAAGCTTAATGTTTGCTTGGTCATAACAGGCATTCAAAGAGATGGTGGGTACATGCCTAGTAAAGGATCCAAAGAAGCGGCCAACTTCAGAAAAGCTTTTAAAGCATCCTTTCTTCAAACAAGCACGCACACCTGATTACTTGGCTAAAACTATACTTAATGGTCTTCCTCCATTAGGTGAACGCTATAGAACAATAAAGGTTGCTGGCCTATTCCTTAAACTTATTATGTCATTTACTGGGAAGAAAAATTTCCGGAAAAGCTTGGTTGATATTTGATTTTTTTTCTTTCAGTCGAAGGAAGCTGATCTTCTGATGCAAAACAAGTCTGAGTACGAAGCTCACTTATCACAGGTAAGGATTAGGAAACAAAAGTTTCACCATCTAATTGAGAATATTTTGCATAATGGCTTTTGCTGCTAACTTTTTGCAATGAGAAATCAAACATCTTCTGGTAGTCGAGTGTAATTGTGCGTTTAATTATGTACATATATACTCAGACTTCCAATTTCTCTGCAGCAAGAATACATAAGGGGAATAAGCGCTTGGAATTTCAATCTCGAGGACCTAAAGAGTCAGGCTGCCCTTGTAAGTCTAGCCCCTTTCTAGCCAATTTAATTTTACAAGGCAATGGGCTAATTTTATGGCCTTGTAGATTTCAGATGATGATAGTTCACATGCTGAAGAGCCTGATTTCAACAGAAAGCAATGTGAAAGGCAAGATGAATCTGCTCTTTCCCCTGAAAGGGCTAGCAGCTCAGAAACAACTCCCAGTCAGGATGTATTATTTGAAACGATTCTCTATACTCTTATCAACCCGTTTTTGGGAATCTAAATATAGGTCTTTTGAGTTTGATTCTCTGACGCACGATGTCAACTCAACATGTATTTCTTTGTCGTCTTCTTCTTTGCAGGACGAATTAAACGACATACATGATTTGGAGAGTTCTTTTGCCTCGTTTCCAATCAAACCTCTTCAAGCACTCAAGTACGTCCTGTTCTTTAAATTCACACTAGCTCCTATAGATATGGATTTTATCCAGTCGAACTCTAAGCACTGGCACACATGATGTGCTTTCATAGAGTAGTAGAGCAGTTTGATAATTGTATTCCATAAGTATCTCTCCTGTTTAGTATTCCATAGCTACAACGTTTCTAAATTTTGAACGAAAGATTGAACTTTATTCTACCTGTCTCATGATGCAGAGGGTGCTTTGATGTGGGCGAGGACGAGGATAATGCAACTACTCCTGATTGGAAAGATGCAAGCCTAATGGGTTCTGGACAACAGCATTTAACAAAGGCTTCTTCTATTGGATCTCTGGCCCACACCACGAAAGAAGAGGACACTGCAGCACAAAACTCTTCTTTACCACGTCATGTCATTTCCGAACAGAAAAAATATTCGAGCGGTTCAATTATACCAGAGAGTACTTTCTCTCCAAAAAGAACCTCAATGGAAGCTGACAGGTTCGCATCCTCAAAACTTATCTTGACATGCGTCATTGAATTTGAAGCTCCTTATTATCGAGTGGTGGTGAGTTAATGTTAAAAGCCACTTGACATTACTTCTGTATAGGGAGTTTCAACTGCGTAGATATCAGAGCGAGCGGAGCCACAGCGGATCATTGCATCGCACCAAGAGAGATACTGGTAATCAACCTTCCATCCGCTCATTATAAGTGTACATGTAATTCTTGTATAATCTTCAATTTGAATACAATTTATGCAGTGGACGAGATGTCAGATTCCCCGCATGTGGAGCACAAGGGACGGTTTAAGGTCACATCAGCAGATCTGAGTCCCAAGGTATAACAAGTACCGAACTCTACAAGACTTCATATGCTTATTGATGTTCGTTGAAGCTATTTATGGTCTTAAAACAGAGTGGTCTAAAATATAAAAGCGCAATGTTGATTTGTCTTTATGAAAACTGAAAATGTGTTTTGGTTTTGGGAACAATTATTAGGGATCTACAAACTCTACATTCACACCGTTTAGCGGTGGTTCTAGCAGCCCGAGCTCCCTGACGAGCGCCTCAATCCTCCCATCAGTTCAGTCGATTTTGCAGCAAAACACCATGCAACGGGTAAATTTCAAAACGATTAAGAGAAAATCACTTTTACAGTCGTTAGTTAAAATATTCTCTCGTCTTGACAGGAAGAGATATTGAGACTAATAAAACACGTGGAGCAAACCTCTGGTATTACAATCCTCTTCATCTATAGATTTATTTTCTTTAAGGACCTTTATCTCTCCTTTTTTTTTGTTGAAGAATTTAACATAAATGAACTGAGTTGTTTTTTAATGTCAAATTCATAGTTAAGCAGCAATCTGGATCACCAGAGACAAGCCTCGAAGAGCTATTGCAGGTAATAAGAGACGACAACCACAAAAAGGCTTTCAAATTTGCCATTAAATTAAATCTTATATCAAGTCTTCAAAATTGACATATTTTTATTATTGTAGACTCCGCCTGCAACTCAACGGGAGAAAGAACTTCAGACCCAAGTTATGCTACTGCAACAAAGGTACATTATAAATACACATCTCTTTCGTTAACCAAAATATATGATATTACTACAAAGACAAGACTAGTCAGGAAGTTAATTATGAAATGTCCTCAGAGGCAGATTCTATGTCCTAACCATCATGACCCACGTCTTATACTTAACATGAGCATTGAATTTACTTTTTGTTTTTTTTTGTTTCATCTTTGATTGTTAAAAGCTTTTTGAGCCTAACAGAAGAACTAAAGAAATTGAAGCAGAGAAATGGACAGGTTTGTCTTCTCACGTTTTCTAGAAATTATGTTGATTGGAGATCATGAGTTAACTCCATTCGTTGTCATCAGCTCTTGAGATAAAATCTTATACATATTTTCCACCCTAAATGCTAATCTTTTGTTTCTTATTCTGTGCAGGTAGAGAATCAGTTAAATGCAATAACACAGAGAAAAGATTGAGTCTCGTTATGTCATGGAGACAACAAAACACAAGCTTCAGGGATGAAACTGGGGATATCATGAGTAAAAACCCCCAAAATCCCTTCTCAAGACAAAGAAGAAAGAGAGATTTGTGTGTTTATATTTATATGATTATTGGGTGTAATTTATTTGACAGGTTAAATATTATGTGACAGCTACTACTACTACTATCACTACAATGTTTGTCTTCGCGTTGTCCTTTGGCCGCCTATGTTTGGTTTATGATGTGTTATATACTTACATCGTTTGTATTATTGTGGTTCTTCTTTGTTTATTTCTGTGTATGCGTGATAATTGTGGAGAGAGAAATTGACAACCTTTTAACTCGAAGCAAGGCCTTTGATACCGTTGAATTGCCAAACTAAT
This sequence comes from Brassica nigra, assembly GCA_016432835.1. Lineage (NCBI taxonomy): Eukaryota > Viridiplantae > Streptophyta > Magnoliopsida > Brassicales > Brassicaceae > Brassica > Brassica nigra. The sequence continues at coordinate 20,935,081 of CM028247.1, read as the reverse complement.
AAAAACTAATTACCACAACTCACTAGTTATATCGACCAAGAGCAAAACATAAAACACCTTTTCATTATCATGTCTTACCAAAGGTGATTATCGATCACAGCCGCTACTATCTCCTTCAACGTCTCCTACAATGAAAGGACACACAGAATCTCTAAGTATCATTTGGTTTTACGCTCACTCTTTCCATAATCAAGTCAATGTTTCCATGAAAATGTCTAAGGACCGAAGAATGATCTTTAAGACCAAGTAAGAGAACCAGAGGCTTCGAGGGAACATACGAACTGAAGGAATCAAAAAGAGATTTCACCATTTTAATAGTTAATCCCTTTGTTGTTTTCCAATTTATTCAGACGTTAGCAAAGAAGAGAAGGAGCAAGAATAAAGAATTGAGAGAGAGACCTTATGTGATCATAGCAGTTGCTACCAGCTTTGGCTTCAAGAAACATAGTGGTCAAAGAAACGAGAGAGACGGATCAAATCAATAACTATTCGCCATCGTTTAAAAATGAATCTCATAACTATCAGGCCCAAAAAAGAAGCCCAATAAAACTGAGAAAAGCCCATTAACTTTATTTGGCGGCGGAAAATGATTGGTGCTGACTTTGATAGTTTTAGGAAACGAATTTGTTAGTTGCTGTGTGAAATGAGATGGTTAGTTGAAGAGCTTGCTATTAGACGTACCTACACCCAAATGCCACGGTGAAGAAGGCTCCTCGGGCCAACACGCTTGAAAGCATCAAACTCAAGTAAAAAAACTCACTATATAAAACTAAAATAGATCATCAACAATCACCAGAAAAAAATGTAACACACATAACAATAAAACAGACATGGCAGTACTGTAGAATAAAATATACTAAATCATCGTACCAACTTTGCATAAAGAAAAACACATGAAGGCCAAATCAATAAGAAAAATAATTAACAACAGTATAAAAATATTAGTTATTCTTACTTTAGATTTTTTTAATGTAAAATTGAAATACAAATCAAATACAAAAAATAGAAATCACTACATTTTACATAATTTTTTAATTTTGTGTTCTTCTAACAAAAAAAAACAATGTTAGTGGTCTTTTTTTGTTACTTATGTTAATGATCTTTTCAACTTACATAAAAAATTAATAAAATATATAATTTGATCTTAGAATAAAAACCTATTATTATTATTTTTTTCAATATAAAATAAATGTCCAAATGTTTTATAAAATTATGTTATATTTTAATATAAAATAGTTTCAGTGTAAACCCACCTGCCCGTAGGGTTTCTGATCATGTGAATATTTTCTACCAAAATTTTGCAGATAGAAATTATAAAACTACAGATTAAAATATTACAGTAATTATTATGTAAGTTATTTATACCAAAAATAAAATGAGGGTTCTGTTAAAAAACTAGAAATTTATATTTTGTAATTTTCTTTTGTTAATTATTAGTATTACTTATGAAACTCTTACTTGCATTAGCTACAATGATTTTTTCAATCGTTATTTTTCTCTATTTAATTTAGAATTCTATTTCTTCTGTTTTTAATTATAAGTTTAACAATTCAATATATTATATATATAAACAATATGATCAGAAATTTTGTTTAAAAAACTAGCCACGCGTAACGCGGCCAAAAGATCTAGTAATAAGTAAATTGATAAATAGATTAGATATAAGATAAGTTAAGATAGAGATAAAAGAGAATGCCGAGTAGTAAGAGTAAAAAGGAATATAATCATGTTAGTAATAGGAGGGACCACCGAACAAATGATCACTACAACATTGTAAAAGTGCATAGTAAATATTTCTTTTTTTTTTTTGTTAAGTCAGGTGTCCTGTCTCCATCGGTGGTGAGTCCAGACTAGCAGAACGGAACACAAACCCAAGAACCTTTAGCCGGCAAAGGAGGTCTGAGGGGGTCCGTTGCTGTCGTTCCTGAGACGCCTGAGCAAGTCCGCATGTAAATTACATTCCCTGGTGGCAAACGGAAATCGAAGCCGGGTCCGTATTGATAGATAGAATGTACATTAGCAGAGCTTAGTGGTAAGTCTTGCAAATATTCGCCACTGACTATGCTTAGTGGTAAGAATTGGGGAAGAAGAGCCTAAAAGGTTCATAACCAAAAAGATTAATACTAATCAATAATTAGGGATTGAGGAGCGATACAATTAAAAGGGCACGTCACGTGGAGTGGTGGATTCTGAAAAGCATCACGTGGCACCACTTTGACGAAAGCCAAAGATGAAATGTCTCATTGCCCGAGACCCAACGTGCATCTCTCAAAGTCTCAATTATGTTCTTCTTTCACTTATACGTGGGTTGTATATGCGGTGTATTACTGTATTGTACCGATGGGCCTATGGATCCCGCCTTTCGCCCGGCCTCTTAAACAACACCAAAATCGTAGGTAGCATTAACTTACGGATTGCAACTTATTTCCCCCCTCCATTCTTTTTTTTTTTTTTCATTTTGCTGTGCCTTTGATCTTGAATTAGTTTTTGGTTATTGTTTAATTCTACGGTGTGCCAAGACGTATTCAATAACCTAGAACTAAGCTGTACATTTTTGGGTTACCTTAAATAACATATGACTACTGATTGTGTATCGTAATGAGTGGTATGTGTTTGAAGCAGGGGCGGATCCAGCAACGTTTTTAGTGTGGGGCATGCAGTCTAAAAATTGTTTAGATCAAAGGTATTTGTATAAATTTATGTTATACTATCAAAGGAAAAACAAAATTTGGTATGGGGCACATGCCACACCTAGAGCCTTCCTGCGTCCGACCCTGGTTTGAAGTATTTTGTGTTGATAGTCATACTAAACTTTGATTTTCTAGCTCTATAATGTCGGGGATTTATTTTTCTTTAGTAGTACTTTGTTTGAAGTATTTTGTGTTGATAGTGATACTAAACTTTGATTCTATATTTCTAGAATGGTGGTGAGTTTTTTTTTTTTACTAAATGGTGAATTCTTGCTGGGATAGGTTCTAAGACACTGATTATATGTGAAATTTAGCGATCCTGGTCCAATTATTTGTTTGGAAATCCATTCCATTATTTGTAAAATGGTGGTTTTGGGTTTTTAATTTAATGAAGCAAGCAGAGTCTTAAGAACAGTATTAGCTTTATGATTGGCGTAATTAAATCAAAAAAATGTCTAAAAGACATTTGGACCATTAAAATGGAATCAACCATCATATATAGAGAGTCCCGGTGAAGTTATTGGTTTTGAGTATTGTAATGAGAAACCTTCTATTAGATGATTAAGATGAGCCACGATCCCCAAACCAACGATCCATTGATTCCTCGTCATTCTTCTTGACATAGTGGTCATTGGTCAACACTCTCTTCCTCTTGTCAATGGCATCATCTACATCCTGAAGCTGTTACAAAAATCACACAGAGTTAGTTTTTTCTCAATGATCTAATGATAAATACCAAAACCAAACCCGAGAAGTTTCTGTTTAATTGTAAGTTTTTTTTAATGCTATACCTTAGTGTGAGCGTGAAGGAGGTTTTGGATTTTGCTGACTCAGATTTTCAACAACTGAGATGCCAACCTCTTCTGTCTCCAGCATTAATCTTCTACTCTCTCGTCTGTCGCTTGATTGGTCAATCTTCTCCATTGTGATCGACCATGGATTTTACCTATTTTTAGCCATGGTCTATAGGTGTTTTTATATATATTTACTACGATATAGAGTCTATTTAGAGTATTTACAGGTTCAGGTATGTTCTGGAGAAATATGGTGATTTTGGAGTCTTTTGAGGTGCAGAACTGCACAGACGCGTCAGATGTTTAGCTTTTGATGGAGACCTTCCCACCATTAGATTGATCCCATATTTTGTCAAAAGATGGATCTTTGAGTTAGCTTTCCAATGACATCTGTCTCAGGTCAATCAGCATCCTGTAGCAGAAGTTATGCCTGTTTTACTGAAGAGTTGTCAGTCTGTCTCGCGAGAGAAGGCTGTCGAGAAGAGGAATGTATATCGATCGATGGGAAAGCCTTCATATCGATCGATATGGATGCCAGAATGCGGGCCGAATATATTTTATGACCGCCTGAAGCCCAGAAGCTATCACAAATTACCAGAATGCCCTTGGACGACCAGAAACCCTATTTATGTTATTTCTGAGCCATTGTTGACGGCTACACGCTTTCTTTACTTCATTGTTCTATTGTTCTTAGTTAGGAGAGAAGGGAGGAACTCCTTCAGAGTCCTCTTGGAACTCCATTGGTTTTTATATCTATTTCTATTTCAGTTTTATATCTATTTATCTATGATTTCTGTGACAACTATCATGTCTGAATAGATCCACCTGTTAGGTTTAGGGTTCAGATAGGTTATGAGGGATTAGCCCCAAATATAGAATTGCTAAGTTGTGATATACATCATTGAAGATTGTTCATAATGCTTGTTTAGGAGTAATTAACCTGATCTTGGTTATAGATTTATTATCTGACTTCTCTTCTCTGGGCTAGGATTGATAGATACATTCGAGAGTTGGTCTAGAAACCCCTGTGAGAAAAGAGACAATATGATGTGAGAGAGTAATAGAAACAGAGTATGGACGAGTGTAAAAGATGGAGAGAGTAAAAGACTAAGAGAGAATCAAAGAGTAAGCAATTGAGAGTAAGAGAGTATGAGAGTTTCAGTGAGTATCCAAGAGAGTAATTTCGCGAGTAACAAGAGAGAATAGAGAGATTAAGAGTCTGAAAGAGTTTGGAACCAGAGAAAATGAAGAAAGAGAACTCCTCTTTTCTTGAGGTTACAAATTGTGTACAATGGTGGCTTTATAGCCAGATTACAACTTGCAAGGTATTAAACAAATCATAAAGTACAAATCTACTAAACTAATATTATTGTGGGGTTTCTAATGGAGCCAGGAGGATGCAGCCAAGGTGAATCTCGACCAGAGGGAGTGAGAGTGACAGGAGGGAGATGGGCACAGTCTTGTTGAGTGAAAGTGGCAGGCTCATCCTCTTATGCACATGTGACTTTTACTCTATTTAATTCCAAACTTGCCTAAACTCTCTCCAACGGTCTGATACCCTTTTAAACTTCAAATCTGCTTCAGAAGACTCAGCTGGACGAGTTTCCCACTTGCCTTGACTTCCAAGACACTCTAGGTTACTTGCACTCCAACCTGTACAAACAGATTCAAATCGCTTGTTCGGATGCTTCACTTGCTTGCTCTGGATTTGCTTGATATCTCATCAACTCCAGCTTTATTTATCTTTATTCCAACACTCCCCTCAAGCTTGACCACAGGAGATCCTTGGACAAGCTTGGAACACTGAAGCTCCTCATTAAAACCTAAGTGTGGAAAACCTCATGGGATAAAACCAACACTTAGGGAAAAGTGGAGTTCAACAATGCCTAGGGATTGGCCAGTGAGTCTAAGGAGTTTCAGATAACTCATGGTGGAACCCTTAAACTCTAGATCATGGCCTAACTTGTGCTGTAAGGATGAACTCCATAACTTGCACACACCAACATCTCGGAACTCTCTTTTAGGCCAGTTGTGTCTCCCCCTCTCTTCTGACTACTTGCCATCTTGAAAGGGCTTAGGGACCACCAGATTTTACTTCAGAGAGCTCCAACTAAGGTACCTGATACATTATCCCAAAGGTGCATCAGTTCTCAAGGCAATGCATTCAATCAGATCAAGCTCAATAACATTTTAAGTATAAGAACAATCATGAATGTATTGAGATGAGTTTGAGGTGCTTCCCTTTCATCAATATGGTGGGGAGTGAAATCCACTTGAATCCCCTCTTGGTAAAGACACAATCTGGATCATGGAAGCTCAATCTCATGCTTGGAACTGAGAATAGAAAGGACCAAGCTCGCATGGAAGGCATAGGTTCTAGATGGCTTCTTTGATCCGGTTGGTAATGAGTAATGCAAGAGTGAACTCCACCGCTTGCAAACTCCACTTTTGATCTGAGTGAACTCCACTTCTGATCTCTGGTGAGGCAATGGATGACTTGAACCTTCAGGAGTGCTCACCATTACCCCTCCTCAAGCTTGATCCAGAGAGTATATGTGAAGGACCAAGCTTGGAAGTGAGCAATACTGAACTTGAACCAGAGCACAACAGTCCCAACACCTGTGCTTAAGCCAACTGATCCACCCTTGGTCTCTGCTCCAATGCCTTACACCACCATTCTTCCTTGTGTGTCTCTTGAACCAGGAGCTCAACACCCAAACAGGCTGCGCTTAATTCAACCGGTTCTACACACAAGGTATGAGAAGATCCAGCCTGGTGGATGGTTGGTCAACTTCTGGTCTGCCTCTCCATCAATCCTCCTTGAGGTATCTTCAAAGGACAGCCGTGTTCTGGCTCAACCAAGACTTATTACCATCTGACCTCTTCTCCAACAATCTCTCCATGGTCAGGAATATACATCATGTGTAGGCTCACGAACAGCATGGGAAAAATCTTCTTCTTTGTCTTGATTTGATGATGGATGAGAGAACAACACTTGTGTACCTGAAACATCACTCAAACTCCAGCAAGAATCAGACCACACACACTAGGATCAGCCCTTGATAACTCACCAAGTCTGATCCCAATGTTTTGAGAAAAATGCAATGGATGAGAAGAATCTAAACAACTCATTCAGTTCAACTCCATGCACATAAACATCACTAACTGCTCAGGTATGATAACTCATCAATAACAAGGCAATTAGGCTATTTTATCAATTTTAATGACAAGCACAGAGACTAGACAACTCATCTATCTCTTTATGCAACACATGAATGCAGTACAAGATCAGGAAACTCTCCTAGACCTTTAGCAATGCAACAAGACAGTGATACTAAGCAACTCACCAGAGATAACACAAACATCATAAGTATCATGGGACAGAAACTAGGTTCAACAACTCTAGCAACTTGAACCTGTCCCAAGAATACCAAACAAACCAGAGATTCATCTAGACAACTTAAGCAAGTTTAATAACTTTCCTAAGACAGAGAATAGATAAATCCAACAAGTTGACACAATGCTCATACATAAGAAAGGAGGTCATGCTTACAAACAAGAAACCTGAGCTGGTTTCTTGAACCTCCAGCCCATGGGGCTTACTGAGAATGTATTGTGGAGCCCTCATCTCCTCCAGCTTCCTTGGATAGAGAAAGAGCTTCTGGTCGCCATTCATCACCATGAGCAGAACTTTGCAGATTTGCCATTGAGCTTCATTTGAGGTATGGCTCCAAACATCCATGCCTCCTGGGTTTTATTCATAATTATGACCCATAGATGATTGTTTGGACCTTTGAGCTTCACTGGAATCGCCCCAACTCCTGTCTTCTTCATCTTGGAGAGTTTTAGACCATTGGACAATAGAGAACACTCACTGGTTTGCATGAAGCTGAGCTTGAAACCGGACTTTGATGAGGCTTCTGGACTGAGCTGAAGCCTTCTTGAGTTCCAGAAACTAAAGTTCTCCTTTATCTTGAGTTCTGGTGAGCTTCTTCCCTTTGGAAAAGCTTTGGACCAGAGGATACAAGGATGAACAGAAACAAAGTTTTAAAGAGAACTTTGAACAGAAATGATTTGCGGAAGTGTTTCTGGTTTTCAGGAGCTTAAAGCTCTGATACCATGTGAGAAAAGAGACAATATGATGTGAGAGAGTAATAGAAACAAAGTATGGGCGAGTGTAAAAGATGGAGAGTAAAAGACTAAGAGAGAATCAAAGAGTAAGCAATTGAGAGTAAGAGAGTATGAGAGTTTCAGTGAGTATCCAAGAGTAATTTCAGTAACAAGAGAGAATAGAGATTAAGAGTCTGAAAGAGTTTGGAACCAGAGAAATGAAGAAAGAGAACTCCTCTTTCTTGAGGATACAAATTGTGTACAATGGTGGCTTTATAGCCAGATTACAACTTGCAAGGTATTAAACAAATCATAAAGTACAAATCTACTAAACTAATATTATTGTGGGGTTTCTAATGGAGCCAGAAGGATGCAGCCAAGGTGAATCTCGACCAGAGGGTGAGTGACAGGAGGGAGAGATGGGCACAGTCTTGTTGAGTGAAAGTGACAGCAGGCTCATCCTCTTATGCACATGTGACTTTTACTCTATTTAATTCCAAACTTGCCTAAACTCTCTCCAACGGTCGATACCCTTTTAAACTTCAAATCTGCTTGAAGACTCAGCTGGACGAGTTTCCCACTTGCCTTGACTTCCAAGACACTCTAGGTTACTTGCACTCCAAGACTGTACAAACAGATTCAAATCAGCTTGTTGGATGCTTCACTTGCTCGGATTTGCTTGATATCTCATCAACTCCAGCTTTATTTATCTTTATTCCAACAACCCAGTGAACATATATTCAACCAGCAAAAGCGCTTACTAGAAGCGTATCGTCGATTCTCTATAGAGACATCGATCGATCACGATCTAAGCTTGTCGATCGATCGCCTAACATCGATCGATGCTCTAGAATCGACAAGAGTTGGAGTTCTTGGATCTAGTAATAGATAACCTGGAAATCGAGAGATGGTTGGTTATTCTAGTAGTTGAGTTCTATAATATTATGCTTTAGTCTCTATATCATTATAATCATGATTACCGAATAGAAATCCTAGATCTAGCAACCATCCTTTCATCAAACAACTCTCGCCTTGTTGAATAATTATCTTGTTCAACTTGTTTACTATTTTATTTACTGCTTTATTTATTTATTTACTGTCTTATAATCTAATTAGCCTAGCTTAATCATATAACTATTAGATCTAATTGGTTCCTTAGCTCCTTGTGGATTCGATCCCTAAGTACTACAACTGAACCTCTTATTTGAGAGAGTAAAGTCACTCCTTAGGGTAATTTGAGTGATATCAAATTTGGCCGTTGCCTGAGAACTTTGATCGCCATTAGATCTTGTTTAGTTAGATTTAGTCTAGGTTTTGTTACTGTTCGAAAATTCTCATAATTTTTTTCTTCTTTTTCAGTTACATACATCTTAGTACCAGGAAACAATGAAGAGAGGATTTCTAGGTCCTTCAAAGAAGGAGTCTGCTGGTTTTTGCACGATCCGTAAGTCTAAGAGGGAAGTATCGATCGAAACCCTCCAAGCAGCATCGATCGACAGCGTGAGCCAAGCATCGAACGACACTATTCATCATGTGTCGGAAAACACTATTCATCGCGGTACTGTTCATCCTGTTACTGTTCATCCGGGTACTGTCCACCGTAATACTATTCATCTAGGTACTGTTCATCCTGACAATATTCATCATGATACTATTCATTCTGTGTCGGAAAATACTGTTCATCCCGGATCGATCGACACTATTCACCCGACGTCGATCGACACTATTCATCTGACGTCGATCGACACTGTTCATCGCGATACTGTTCACCTTGGCATTGTTCACCCGATGTCGATCGACACTGTTTATCCCCCGTCAATCGACACTGTTCATCCCATGTCGATCGACACTGTTCATCGCGACACTGTTCATCGCGACACTGTTCATCGCAACACTGTTCATCGAAACACTGTTCACCCGAACATTGTTCATCAAAACACTGTTCATTCAAATACTGTTCATCGAGTATCGAGCAACGTTTCCAGCTTGGAGATAGAGAAGGACCAAAGGCTGATACTTAAGATCGACAAGAAGGGTATCTGGCGAGACAAAGAAGGTCGCCCTCGCAACAGCACAGGACAATTGATTAATGCAGAGGGTATTGTATTCCTTGATGTAATTGCCGTTGCTGAGATGAATACCTTTGGTCTGAACCGCCAATGGTATGATTGGGGAAGCGAGAACCCTTTCCGAGGTCTTCCTCATGAGGATCCCAGAGATCTTATCAAGAGACTTGAGGAGTTAGCCTCAGCAAGTGAGCATAATGAAGTATCTGTAGACCACATTATCTGAAAGACTGCAAGATCTTCCCATATTCTCTACCGGAGCTGCTTTTAGCTGGTTCAGTAAGCTGCAGCCAAGATCTCTAACCTGTTGGGAGGACATAAAAGGCGCCTTCCTAGGTAAATTTTTCAGCAAAGCTGCAGCAACCCGACATAAAATGCTTGATTACATGGTGGAAAAGATGATTGAAAATCGGAAAAAAGGAATAATGACTAGTATCAGTAAGATTATTGATTTTGTCTACAGCAAGCAGAATGAAGATTTTGAAATCCCGACCACTCATGTCAAGAAGCCAGACATTCAAGTTCACCATGCAGATGAGGGTACGCAAAGGGACAAACTGAACAGAGGACAGCTAGTCAACTATAGTACGATTGAGGATGATGAACAAGATGGATCTAGTAAACCAAGAAGAGCAGAAGAAGCTGATACAAGAGATCCAACTTTAGCATCGATCGACAGTAGTACATCAGAATCGATCAATATCGGCACTTTAGAAACGTTCGATATAGACTTTCGTCATCGATCGATACCTTCTGTAATCCCTGATGCTACTGCTTTGAACGCTGGGAGTGGACGACAGAAGGCACTTAGAGATTACGACAAACCTAGGATTTATATGCTAAAAGATCTGCATTGCGTCGTTCAACACTTCAGAATACTGCCGTGGAGCTAAACCCTGCATATATCTCTCTTGTTGGTAAGCATCCCTTTCATGGTCTTCCTCATGAAGATCCCATTACCCACCTCGAATCATTCGAAGATCTAGCATCAACCATTAAAAGAAATGGAGTCTCTGAAGACTACTAATTCTGCAAACTATTTTCATACTCTATTGCTGGGGATGCAGCTAATTGGTTGAAGAAGCTACCACCAGGATCTCTCACTGCTTGGAATGACATTGCAAACGCTTTCGTCAACGATTTTCCCTATGATGCTGCAATAACTCTAGAGATTGAGATGAGATCTATGATGGAATATATGGTGAAAGATGATGAATAACATGTGTCTGGAGAATTGAGTAACTTAGAAGAAGCTGATATTAGTGAAATGAGCTCATCATCGATCGATACCCTAACCTTAACATTGATCACCACCAGCACCTCATAATCGATCGATATAGACTTTTGTCATCGATCGATACCACTTGAAATCCCTGAAAGTTCGAGTTGTCCTCAGGACATTGCAGACTCAACACAGAAGAGCATTGATGTATCGAGTTGTTATCCTGACCAAAAAGTAGAAAAAGAGATCACCATGGAAGATTTCTTGGAACTAGAAGAATTCTTGGAGTTAGAGGATGGACAACAGCTTGGAGATTTGGATTTAAGTGAAGAAGTAACTATGGAAGACTTCTTGGAGCTGGAGGAATGGGTTGAGGATTTAGATCAGAACTCGAAGTAGAAGCTTGATGATCAGCACACTTTGGGAAAAGGTCTGGAAATTTCACCAAAGACTGACGACATCGATCGACATAAACCTGATGAGATCGATCGACAACCACCCTACCTCGTCGGTCTACACCCACCCTCCGCCATCAATCGACAATCGCTATACATTATGGATCTACACACACTTGACTGCATCGATCGACACTCACCCGATTGCATTGATCGATACCCATGTTTGGATGAACTATCAGGATACCCGATTGAACCAGGACCGATTGAGGAGATAATGCACATGTCTAAGACCTCACACCCTGCTGTCCCTAAATATCAGAGACCACCTATCTGGACAGAAGAAGCTGATGGGTTTCACAAAAGAGTGAAGAGGATATATGACCCTGTGAAGCTTATGGTTCCATTCGCAGTGTTTGAAGCTGAATCTCCTATCCCACCAGATAAAGGTGTGTATCTGAGTTCTTACATTGAGGTATTGGATGATTAACAACACGTAGAAGCTTCTCAGAAAGGCCTGCGATTTATAGATGAAGTAGATAAAGGCCCAATAGAAGCACCATCGAGCGACATAAGCAATCCGAAATTGATCGACTGTACCACTTCATCATCGATCGACACCTATTAAATACTATCGATCGACACCCTTCGCGAATCAGAGCGGAATGAGTTTGAAGTGTATCACAATCTTTTTGATGGAGGCACCACCATACGATCGGACAAGTCTGGGGGAAAGAAGAGGAGGAATTGAAGAAGAGGAAAAGGATCAAGGGAGATCCTCAGTTATCAATGATTCCTCACTTCTCAGATGGTATCAGGAAATTCAGAGTGCGCAGCAGATGCTTCTCACAGCCATTTGCAAAACTTAGAGCACTCCTTATTTCTGAAATGACAGACAAAGGAGAAAAGGCTATGGAGGAGGCTTTCACATAAGAATGATAAAGCTTCAAAGAGTAGATATTGAGAAAAGTCTGGGGGAAAGAAGAGGAGGAATTGGAAGAAGAGGAAAAGGATCAAGGGAGATCCTCGCCATCGCTGATTCCTCACTTCTCGGATGGTATCAGAAATTCAGAGTGCGCAGCAGATGCTTCTCACAGCCATTTGCAAAACTTAGAGCACTCCTTATTGCTGAAATGACAGACAAAGGAGAAAAGTCTATGGAGGAGGCTTTCACATAAGAATGATAAAGCTTCAAAGAGTAGATATTGAGACTTGTTTTGGAGCAAGTTCTCATTCTCATCTGGACTGAATCAGATCTCCAGAAGTCAAACTAATGACTAAAAATAAGCGCTGAGTGGGAGGCAATCCACTGTTAGGTTTGTTTTAAATTTGGTTTTAATTTCATTTATTACTGATTTTTACATTTAGTTATTGCAGGTTAAAAAAAAAGGTGTGAACAGTAACAACGGCACTGTAGCAGATGCAAGGAAATCGAGCGACACTGTAGCGAGGACATCGATCGATACTGTAGCAAACAAATCGATCGACATCAGAGCGAATCACAAGCAGAGTCACTGTTCATCCGAAAAAAAATTATTATTATGGTTTTATCTATTACTTATTCTTAGTGTTTTATTTATGTTAGGTAAAAAGATAAAGATCCAAGGAAGATGAGTTTCCACAAGAATCGGCGATGGCTAGCTAGTATCGATCGTCTGAGCATTATGAGTATCGATCGCCACTTAACTGTGTTGGCCGACACTCACATCAAAGTCAGGTATACCATTTTTCCTTGTTAAATTTAGTACTTATGATTTATTTTCCCACCAATCTTAGACTGTATAACATTGGAGACAGTGTTGTTTAAGTCTGTGGGAGGTTCTACTAATATTGTGTTTTAGTTAGCTATATATATTAAAAAAAGGATCCAAGTAGACGATTGTCCATCATATCGACCGATGTGAGCATGTCGATATCGATCGACAGTACATAACTTGCAGCGACCGATGGTAACCTATTTCCATCGATCGACACCTAATCCGTTCAGGTATATCGATTCTACTTGTTACTTTGTGTACTTATGATTTATATCCACAACATAACTCCGGCTGGATATACACTAGGGACAGTGTATAATTTAAGTCTGGGGAATGTTTACTGATATTGGTTTATTGTGAGTCTTATAAAATGTTTTTCAAAAGTTTTTATTGAGTCAAGAAGGGGATAATGAACTTATTAGATTTATGTTTGTTATCTAACCACTCTTTAGCACCATTATAGACTTACTGATTGCAGATAGTACTAAAGATACTAAAGTGGATCAACCTGTCAACTATCAACACTTGCTGAGATTGTTTGAAGGAACCAAAGCTGACCTCCAACACTAAACCTGACTCAATTGCTTGTCTTGGGGCTTGGTATACATGAGATCGGATTCTTCAGGCAAGTCTGAAAGGTAAAGCCTTGTGTAGATTTATCACCTTCTCTCTTTCCATTTCGACCCTAGATATATAGGTAAAAAAACAAACACGAAAAAGAAAAAAAAAAAAAAAAAAAGAGAAAAGAAAAAAATATAGGTTTTTAGTTAGGTGGAATCCGAACAGGATTTGGTGGCTACAGCCATTAAGGCTTGCTTCATAAGGATTCCAACAAAAAGAATTCGAACGGGACTTGGTGGCGGCAATCATCAAGGTTCGATTCATATGAATTCTTGGATATAGGTCAAAAATAAGTGAACATGACTTGGTGGCAACCACCATTAAGTCTTGATTCATGGAAGCCTGTCCAATCTTGGTCAATGATCCTGCAATGGAAGCAGACTTTGACTGAGAGAGAAATAAGTAGAGAGAGAAGATAGGAACTAACTTTTATCTGCAGGTCCAAATACTTGTTTGAGAATCCTTGCATCTTGTGATCAATACCTCCCAAGGTAAAGCCTACACTTTTATTTATGTTAAGAGATAAGGTTGGTAGAGGGGAATGTCAGACAAGATTTGCTAAGTTGTTGGCTAGGTGAATTTGGTTGCTAAGTTAGGATATGGTATAATGTGCTTTTGTGATTAGGACTTTTTAGATGTGGATTGCAATATTATAGAGGTGATGATTCTAAGTTTTAAATCATGTGAGTCCCTGCTGTTTTCAAACCTCTTTCAGAGAGACTGTCTGTTGTTTTTGCTTGAGGACAAGCAAAAGGGACAAGCAAACCATATATGTATCCATTTAACCCAAACTAAGGCCCTTATAATTTGTAGCTATTATATATATATATATATATGAATTTTATTAATTCCTTACAAATCTTAAAACAACATTTTAATATGTTATATTTCCATACAAGATGAATAAATAAATTGATGTTACAAAATTTATATTTATTTATCTATTTCATATATCTTACTAACTAAAGTTATTTATTTCGACAAATTTAAAATTATCGAAATTGTTTTATATATTTCGTATATAATGTATCATTGTTTATTTTTCGTTTTCTTTATATGATACAAAATATTTGTGACACATTTGATTGTTAATACAAACACAAAAAGAATTTAACGTAATACAACTGACTATTATAAATGCATCATTTAGTATAAGCCAAAAAATTTAAAAATAAATAAATACCCGTCCGATCGGGCGGGTCAAGGTCTAGTTCTTATTAATAGAGAAGCAATTTGAAAAACTAACCTTTAAAGTGTAAACTATTTACAAGCATGCCATTCTGACATGTCAGCCCCATATTCACTCTCAACCCCTTTAATTATTTCTCCATGCTTCTCTAGAGTATTTACAAAAAATACCATTGCCTGTCCAAATTTATAAATGTCGTGATATAAGATGTTCTCATTAAAACTACCTTTTCTTTGACCGTAGCTTTTACTTCTGCAAAAGTAGAAATAATTATTTTATTCACCTATGTTATATAAAAGTCGTTGTACTAGATCACAAAATATATTATGCTGTAAAGTAGAAATTGTAGATGAACAACGATGCATTAAGATCTTAGTAAAATAACATTGATTCGTTTTGACCAAAAAAATAACATTGATTCGTTTTATTTATGCTGTATGTTTTTACAAACTATGCTTCCAATTTGGGATGATTATCAACAAGTTCTAACTTCTTTTCTTATGTTCTAATCTTTTAACTTTTCTTAATAAACTATCATTGATTCATTTTCTTTGATGCTGTATGTTTTTACAAAATATGCTTCCATTTTGTATTGATTATCAAGAAGTTTTTTTGTTTTTTTTTATGAATATTAACGGAGGCCTACTATGCATCCACTTAACATCTACAATAGATTATTTGTTTTGAATTATATGTTCTGAAGTTGCATGATTTTGAACCACACCTAATTAAATTTAGAGACGAGGGGATTAATTCGTAAGCTAACCATAATGCTAAACCATAATTTCTAAACCATACAAAATGAGATTGTAATTAATACAAGCTTCAGATTATCTTTCAATTTAGGACAGCTTACATATAATTCTACCAATTTCGAACTATTCGAATTATAACATATCTATCTTATTAAAGTAGAAGTACCTTTTGGTTTTGTTTGGCAACATGAATTGCAGAGTTAAAAAAAAAAAAAAATACTGTTTGGACACAAAGATAACATCTAACTTGGACTTATATAATTGGGCCATATTATTTAATTTGCTATTATGATCCATTTTGGTAACTTGATTATTTATTAGGTCATTGTAATTATTGGTTGTTTTGTTATAACTTTTGGTATTTATAGTTTATATATAATACATAGGTAAACATATAATTCTCTCAAAAAAAATTGTTGTTCATTAATACAGCAGATATGTAATTATTAATTTAAAAATTATATTTTTCTATTTTAGGGTTGCAATATCAAATAAACAATGCAATATATATATATATATATATATATATATATATATACTAAGGTATTGGTATTTTTCGTGTTACAAATACATTAAATACAATAACAAAAATATATGATAACTAATAATGTGAACCATACTTTATACAATCCAATAATTTCTTATTGGTAATAAGTTGATAATATTTTTACAAGTTAAAGCAAACACCCGCCCGACTGGACGGGTCAAGATCTAGTTAAGGATTTATGACAAAGTCATTTGATGTTCATTCCTAGATTGGAGGCTAATTACGGATTCTGTTCACACCAAAGACATATATCGTGCGTCTATTAATGTCATGATTATTCTTCTGTTATGACACTAATTATTCAGATGAGTGGTGGTCAAGATAAATAGTATGCCATTGAGTGAACGTATATTTCGCAGTTTAAATTTTTGATAATACTTATAATTATGATTGATTGTTTGACTATTACAATAAATTACATATATTACGAAAATTAATTACGTTTTTGAGTTTCATATAACTATGACCCTATATAAGTTTCAGTAGGCATGAATGTGTGTATTTTATATTATGTACATATGGTTATTTTTAATATATATAATTTAGAAACTTACTGAAATTAATACTTCAAAATGTGTTTCTACTGTTTTAGATCTTTATGGAGCTTTGGTTGGGGTTGGGGAACTTCAGCCTTATCAAGATGAAATGTTTGGTGAGATAAGCTATAAAAGAAAATTCTCTTTGATCAAATCTCGGGTGAGAATATTATTATATATACGCAAACAGTTAATCTTTAAAATAGCTTCATTGAGTTTTGGCTTCCGTCCATTTATTTCTGACCTAAATATAGGTTTGATGAAATTAAGTTTGTTGCCTATGGGCTATGGAGACATGGCTGTAGAGTTTTATCATTTATGGAACTCCACTGTTGGTACTGTAATTCTATGTGTTTTGAATTTTTGGCGTATTGAACTGGAAAAAGGTAACTTATAAACTTTATTTTAAAGGTTTTATTTTTTAATATATTCACTTACAGTTTGAGTGATTAATTAATGGATTTTATATATAGGTTGCTTCCTTCAAGCATGCGACAAATATTGAAGGGATATCGAAATTAATGATTGAGCCTGAAATTCCAGAAACTCAAGCACTCAGAATGAGGTATTAATAACTTTAGTAATGATACGCTTTTCTGGTATATAACTGCTGAATTACCTTTTCTGGTCCAAGTAAGAGCAACCAAGGAACCGAGCTGTGACCAATTATCCGGAGGAGAAGCCAATTAGCTATTCAGAAAATCGGGAATGTCGGAGATGCTTGCTATTGCAGAATGATCAACAGCAAGGAGAAAGGAATCGACTTTGAAGTACCGGAACAAAGCATGATAGAGGAATCGTTTGTGTAGGTATAGCTAATGAAATTAAATTAATTGTCAATCAGAAATCAAACACTGTGAACCCTAATCCCCTTTTCTTACTCCCAGCATCAAGTGATGAACAATTGTGTTGTTTTGTATTATCGTATGTTAGATTGAATGAAGTCGATAGGTTTCCGAAGTCGATAGGTTTCTGAACTAAAAATGGTCCATTAACATAAAACCCATCAATAATTATTATCACATGTAACAATATATTACACAAATAAGCCCATCAACCATAGTCTAAACCTAATACTATTCAGTCTGAGAATTCGATTCTTTGATCAGACATTTTTTTTGAGGAAAGTTCATATTCCAAGCATTACTATTATCCAGCTTATTCTTTATTTTTTTAAAGACAATCTATCAATATGAACAAGTAATTCATATGTATCTTGACGATCTGTAATTCCTATAATACTTGAAAATTATGAAAACAATTAACTCACCTCCGCGCATAGCGCGGATCTTATCCTAGTATAATATTAAAATCTAAAATTTATATTTTATAAAGATAATATAAATACGTGAATAATAGAAAATTATATTTTTATAATACAAATAAATAGTTAAGGATTAGTTATTCTAAAAGTAAAATTTATAAACAGGTATTAATAGAAAAAAAGAAAATAATATTTTAAATACATTCACAAAGTTAAAAAATTGTATAAATAGACAATATTTTTCACTTAAAAGTATTATAAAAATTAAATTAAATTATTAAAACAAATTTATAAGCGAGTACAAAATCTAGTATGTAAATAAAGTTGGTGGTACGAAGAGATTGTGTTTGATTACTTTTTTATTTATTTAACAGCAAGCATTATCGTTTTAGCAAGTTTGAATCTCGATCATAGCACAAGATAAACACTACTACAAACTCCCAAATTACATGTTATTATTTGTTTCAATTTTGTTTAATAATGCTATCAAGTATATGTACATGTTTTTATCTATTATTTTAGATAATTGATTATAAATAATTCAATTAGACAAAACTTATTTTTTGTTTGTTTTATTATTATTTGGCGTTTATTTTCTCAAAAATATTTTCTATATCTTTGGGTGGATATTTTCTATAATGGCTACTAGATTTTTGCCCGCGCACCCGCGCAGGTGTATTTTTAAAAAATATATTGCTATTTATTTTTTCATGTCAATATTAAGATTGGGCAAAAAAACCCGAACACGAAGAACCAAACTGATCCCGATCCAAAAAACCCGAACCGAAATTGATTAAATATCCGAATTATTCCAAATTTTGGTATTTAGAGAACCAAAACCGAATCTGATCCGAACCAAAGTATTTAGGGTACCCGAATGTATCCAAAATAGATTTATATACTTATATATATATTAATTATTTTTTAGATTTAATGTATATAAAAACATCCACAATATATATGATATTTTTAAGTTGGTTTAACTACTTGAAAATATATACAAATAGTAAAAGTAAATATCTAAAATAGTTAAAGTATACTCAAAACACCAAAATACTTAAAATAATTATTGATTATCTATCCAAATATTTAAACCAAACCAATTTATATAATAAGTTTAGGTATTCTGACATATGTTATTCAAATTTATATGTCATATATTATTTTGTTTATAGATTTTGAGAAAATTTAAATATATAATGAATTTAAAAGTTTTTAAAATAATTTAAATGGATTATTCGAATCCGAACCGAATCCGCAAAGATCTTAATTGAACCCAAACCAAAATTTAGAAATATCCGAATAGGACTGAAATCTTTGACCCGGAAACCTGAAACCCAAACACACCTGAATCGAACCCGAATGAGTACCCGAACGTCCAACACCTAGTCAATATTATATATAATATATATGTCATCATATAATTAATAGTATTTTATAATACCATCATATAAGTAATCATATAATTAATAATATTTTATACGTACCATCATATAAATAATCACATATATTATATTTTTAAAAATTAATGTGAAATATAAAAACCATAATTTAAGTTGGTATATGCAATTGGACTTTGTATTGTATTTTTCTTATATATATTAAAAACATTTTTAAATAATGGTTATTGGAAAATATTTTAGTAAAATTTAATTTTGAATATATGTATAGTTTTGAATCATTTTATATAAATCAACTTTAAATTATTATTTTGATTTGAAATGTGTATAGAAAGTTTAAATTTTGTTTTATGATTATTTTAAACAAAAGATATTTTTAGGTAATAGACTTCCAAATTTTCTTAATAACATAAATCTATTAATTTTTTTCTTAATATACTACTATTAATGTTTCCAAACAAATCTATTTTTAAAAACTGCTATCCAAGTTTCCAAACAAACTTCTTTTTAAAAACTGCTATTCAAATTTCAAACAAACATGCTTTTAAAGTCTGCTATTCATATTGCCAAACAAAATTAAAAGGTATTTCTACTTTAATAAGATAGATTCGCACGACATACTATATACCAATTATTTTAAATTATCAACTATTATTATTATTTCTTGTTTCTTTGTTGATTATTCTTTTGGTAAAATCATTTTTATTTGTGGGAATATTTTGCTCTGCCATGTAAATCTTCGGTTTTTCTTCTTTTTGTAAGGTTTTATATTTTTTCTTTCTAAAATAACATTTAAACAAACTTAAAATTGTTATAATGTTTTAATTTTAAAATTGATGAAAAGTTATTAACATTTAGTAATGTTATTATATTTTGTATTTTATTTTTAAAACTAAAATATGTTTTAATAATTTTGTATTATTTAAATTTTTGAAATATAAAAATAAAGAATAATATAACAGAGGGGCATCATTAATTTTTCACGCTTTAGACGCCGTATATGTCCGGACCGGAACTGAGTGACAATATGAAAGAAAAACATGGAAGGAAAAAGAAACAGAACAACAAGCTCAACCTTAAGAGAAGAGCATCAATCAGCTCGTATATATTTTTTAATGTCATGAAGTATTTAATAACAAAATATTTATAAATTCAATTAGTATAAAAAATAAATCAGTAATGAAAAAGCAAGAGATATTTATAATCTTCTCCTATTCTTTACGGAAATAGAAAGTGGTTTTTATTACATAGAAGCGGCTTCTGAGTTTCTAGGGTTCTATCATGGCCGCCATGGAATCGTCACCAACACGTGACCTAGCTCACGACCAAAACTCCCCAAAAGACATTCCATTCGACCTAACTTTTGAGATACTCTCGAGACTTCCTGCCAAATCCATCATCAGGTTCCAATCAGTATCCAAGCTCTGGTACTCTATCATCCGTAGCAAAGATCTGGAAGATTCGTTCCTAATTCACTCAAAGACTCGGCCACGCCTCCTTTTCACCTTCGAGCACTCCCGGAAGCGTATCATCTTCTCAGCTCCTGAACACGACATGGAAGAAAACTCATCCACAGCCAGACACGACATGACGATCTCAGATCTCGTCTACGACATCAAATCTCGCCCTGTGAACGGCCTGATATGTTGCACACACGGTTCATCGATAGCCGTTTGTAATCCAACCACCAGACAAATCTTGAAACTGCCTGATGTTACTCGCAACGGAAGATGCATGTACGCACGTCTAGGGTACGACCCTGTCCAAGACCAATACAAAGTCTTGTGTGTGATGATGCACAAGTTGTACAACAGTACAAGAAACACTTTAGAGCAAGAGAGTTTCGTTTTAACATTGGGATGTCAACAACAAGAGTGGAGAAAGATCGAGGTCATCGAAGATGATCCTTACATGGGTTTTGACGATGGGATTTGCATCAATGGTGGTATATACTATGTAATTGGACATAATAAGATAGCTAGGTTTGATGTTAGATCCGAGAAAGTGGATATCAAGAAAGTAGTCCTTTACTATATCGCAAACGTGATCACATCCATAAACGCTTACTGTTGGACTCTTGTAAACCACCAAGGAAAGCTAGGAGGAATAGATTGTGAACGCTTCCTTCTTATGCGTTTGTGGATTCAAGAAGAGAAAGATGAATCGTGGAACATCATGACCTGCGATGTTCCTACTGAGTGGGGAGATTTATTCAGAGACATAGCAAGACTGTCTTCTCCTGGAGAGATTCATACAGGAGAATTTATGTTGGTCTCTGATAGGTTCGAGCCATCTAAGCCTGTCAGTGTTTTCTATTACGATATGATCAGAAAGAGTTTCAGAAGAGCAGAAGTGGAAGGTATTGCGGATCGTGGTATCCAAGGTATTGGTATGCATAATCGTCATATGTTGTGTTTTCCAGGTCACATTGAGAATATCAAGTTCTTGTACTGATACTGTGCTTTGTTTATATCTGCATGCTGATTTTTCTTTTCTTCTCTTGAACTTGATCCCTGTCCTAGTTAGTTTCTCATATATTTGAAGATTGGTTTTGGCTTAATAATTTAGCCTATCTTTTGATTTCTGTTAGGAGCTTTAACCATTGTTGTAATGTTGTTGGAGTTAAATCGCAATAGAGATGTTTTGCTAAGTATAAGCATATAAGATTTAGTCCTGAAATTATCAAACTTACAATGGATACTCTAAAGCTTATGAACTTACCATATCTTTTTACTAAATTTCAAATTATGCGTAAAATCATTATAGTATTATATATACAACGTATTAACTACTGTCATATATATTATATAATATTGTGCACGTATAGTCGAATTATTTTCGAAAATATATATGCAAATATATTGATATCTTAATTCGCAAACACGAATATTCTTACCAGTATGATGATATATATTGATGATAAACATCCCACATCGGAAATATAAGAATTAATCTACTACTATATAAAGGATTAGGGCCAATCCACTCATTACCAATTGGTTTTAAGTTGGAAGCCCATAATAAATCCGAATCTAACATGGTATCAGAGCAAAGATCCTAAAATACCCTAAGCCCCTAATTAATATTAACCCTTCCCGACCGGGTATAAAGGTCGTAGTTAATTGACTCGCTCGACCGAGTATAACTGTCTTAAAGTTCCGAGATTTCTGGCCGATAAGATCCATCATCTCGAGGAGGGGTATTAGGGATATATATCTCACATCGGAAATTCTAAGAAACATTAACTAATATATAAAGGGTTAGGACCAATCCACTAATCACCAATTGGTTTTAAGTTGGAAGCTCATAATAAATCCGAATCTAACATGGTATCAGAGCGATAAGATCCTTTGACCTAATTTACTACAACTACTACTACTATACCGATGTTGGGCCCTCTGTGGATGTTATTCCCACATTGTCCACGCTTCAGACCTAGATGTCTGAGCGTGAGGGAGGGTATTGATGAGAAACATCCCACATCGGAAATATAAGAATTAATCTACTATTATATAAAGGATTAGGGCCAATCCACTCATTACCAATTGGTTTTAAGTTGGAAGCCCATAATAAATCCGAATCTAACAATATATATTTCGATTCAAAATTACAAATAGACACGATCACGTCACCGTAACATTGAAAAAGCTCTTCATTAGTCACGGTCAGGCATTAATCATATGAAATGATCACTGAAAAATGAGGACATTATTTCAGTATTTTATGATAAAACATTCATTAGTAGTAAATGATATACAAGTGAAGATTATATACAAAAACAATCATGTAAACGAAATCAGTTGTGGTCCGATGTTAAACACATACTAGAGTTTGACCCGCCCTTTCAAAGGGCGGGCAAGATTTTATTTTTGTCATCATCTTATGTATTGATCTTCCTCGTTTGTTAAATGTTTGAAATTAGTTTAGTCAACAAATTTATTAACCCGTCTTTTTGTTCACCAATATGTTTAAATATAATGTTTGGTTTTCGATTTTTGTTTTAGGTTGTCTTTCTTTTTGGATTTCGGTTTCAGTCTGATTATAGTTTTTTCTTTTTTGGTTCAAGAGATATATAAACCGTTCAATTATTTATGAAATAACTTAATATAATTATACTTGTGTTTACCGACCGGATCTATGGGATTAGTTTTTTCCAAAATTTATTTACTGAAAATTAGAAATTTCATACATGTATTTTATTAAAAATGTTTTTATAGATACCTAAATTAAAATTAATAAATATAATTTTTGAAAGTAAGATAATTCATTTATAAAATCCGTCATTATTTACTTATATTTAAAACTGTAAATTATAGTAAAAAATATTTTAAATTTTTATATTGGTCAAAATTTATTTTATTATTATATAAATAAAACATCTTCATTCAACTCGTATCATACTATATCAATTATTTTAATACTCAAATTTAAATATGCAATTATTTATTATTTTATATATATTGCTTTAATATTTTATTTTAATACGTTGAAGTATGTGGTAAAATTCATGAATGTATGTTATTCTTTAATTTTATGATTTATAAAATATTTAATAAATGAATTAAGTTACTTTATATTTATTAGTTGATGTATTAATTTAATTATGAATATAAATATTATGGGAATATTATTTCTTATTCTATTATGAAAGAATTAATATTAGTTAATAATTTATTTAATATTAATTACGAATTTTATTATTTAAAATAAATATTAAAAATAATTTATGTTTACATCTTAAAGTAAAAGATATTATAAGATATTTTTATAATAAAATCTTAGAAAATGATACTTGACAATATCTTTTTAGATATCTTATTTTGAAAATATTATTAAGTTAGTTGTAAGAGAAAAAATAGGAGGTTAAATTAATTATATTTTACAAATCTTGAAATATTAATAGATATTTGTTAGATTAGAAAAACATTATATGATAATAACTAATGAAATTATTCTAGTTGGACTGTTATGACTTTTTTGATAGTCCAAAACATAGTCGATAAAAAGTTCTCCTGTTTTAATAGTATTGATATGCGAAAAATGCTCAATCAACAATACCTTTTATAATGAAACTATATAGTATTTTGTTTCAAAACATGTAAGTTGTAACCCGTTTGTCGTCGACTCGTTGGAATTTACTTGTTAACTTGCTCTTATAAATTGTCTTCTTTTTTTGGTTAAAATATTGTCTTTTGTTTTATTTTTTGCTCTTACATTGTTAATTTGTTATACGAGTTTTAAATCAATTTGATTATCAATAACCAGAATTACTAAATCTTTGAACATATCGCACTTTTCTCGGCTTTGAATTGATCTATTTCTCCTGCAATAATTAATCAAATTAATAAAAATCATATCAATACTATTAAAACAGAAGAACTTTTTATCTACTTACAAATAGTCTATGTTGGACCATAACATTTATTTAATTTCCTATTATTTCTCATACTTAGTTATAATTAAATATATTTCATATCTAACCTATTATTTTAATATTTCAAAACAAGATATCCAAAAGATATTCTCAAGTATCTTTTAAGATTGCATTTTAATAATATATTTTAATATCTTTTATTTAAAACTTAAATATACATCTGTTTTAATATTTACTTTTAATAGTAAAATTCGTAACTAATATCAGCTATAATAATAATAAAGAATATTAATTCATTTTTATTTATAGAATAAGAAATAACATCTCCATAATAATTATATATACATATTTTATATTCATAATTAAATTACTATAGCAGTTAATAAATATAAAGTAACTTAATACATTTATCTACTTATACATCACTTAATTATTATTAAATATATACTCTAACCTAAAATTAAGGAACGAAATAACTAATATATTATTTTTAAAAATAATGAATAAAATTTATAAACTCACTAAATTGAAGTAAACAATCTATTATCTTTTATTTAGAGATAAAAAAATTATATACATACTAATTCATAAATATACAACTGTACTTTAATACAAGCATGAAATACATAATAGTGTAATTCTTATATATATACTATTAAAATTAAATATATATATATATATTTGATAAAATAAGTATTAATAGTTAGTTACTATTAATATTTAATGATATGATGGAACATGTTATTATGTTTTTATTGATATTTTATGTGTATAGTTTTATGGGTTACTCAATAAATAGGTAAAATATTTTTCAAATATAAAACTAATTGGAGAAAACATAAAATACACTTTAATTTATGTTTGACCATTCACGCACTGTTGGAATACGGGTTGGGTATTTTGAATTTTGGTTCTAATTTAAATCACCTACTAGGTCCTATTATGATAAATTTATAAGTATGGATCGGGTTCAGATATAACACATCGACATTAGTTTAATTTAATTTTTAGCAATATTAAATCATACAAAACATACAACAATTTTACTTTTAGCAATATCCATTGTTTTATTTAAACTCTCAATTTTAAATATTAACGATCGAATGAATAAATATAAATCGTATCATAATCTGAATTTAAAACATTAATACCACATAACAAAAAACAAATGGAGGCGAACAATGAACTTATAAATATCTAATGTCACAATTATAATCATCAAAATGCAAACTTTTAAGATTGAAACTAATCTCGACATTAAACAAACATATAAGACATTACATAACAGTATAACAAAAAAACATATTCAGCTTTGAAAGGTCAAACTCTAGTCAATACTATTAAAACAGAAGAACTTTTATCGACTATGTTTTGGACTATCAAAAAAGTCATAACAGTCCAACTAAAATAATTTCATTAGTTATTATCATATAATATTTTTCTAATCTAACAAATATCTATTAATATTTCAAGATTTGTAAAATAGAATTAATTTAACCTCCTATTTTTCTCTTACAACTAACTTAATAATATTTTCAAAATAAGATATCTAAAAGATATTTTCAAGTATCCTTTTCTAAGATTTTATTATAAAAATATATTTTAATATCTTTTATTTAAGATGTAAACATAAATTCTTTTAATATTTATTTTAAAATAATAAAATTCGTAATTAATATTAAATAAATTATTAACGAATATTAATTCTTTCATAATAGAATAAGAAATAATTTTCCCATAATATTTATATTCATAATTAAATTAATACATCAACTAATAAATATAAAGTAACTTAATTCATTTATTAAATATTTTATAAATCATAAAATTAAAGAATAACATACATTCATGAATTTTACCACATACTTCAACGTATTAAAATAAAATATTAAACTAATATATATAAAATAATAAATAATTACATATTTAAATTTGAGTATTAAAATAATTCGATATAGTATGATACGGGTTGAATGAAGATGTTTTATTTATATAATAATAAAATAAATTTTGACAAATATAAAATTAAAATATTTTTTACTATAATTTACAGTTTTAAATATAAGTAAATAATGACGGGTTTATAAATGAATTATCTTACTTTCAACAAATTATATTTATTAATTTTAATTTAGGTATCTATAAAACATTTTTTAATAAAAATACATGTATGAAATTTCTAATTTTCAGTAAATAAATTTTGGAAAAAAATTAATCCCGTAGATCCGGGTCGGGTAAACACAAGTATAATTATATTAAGTTATTTCATAAATAACTGAACGGTTTATATATCTCTTGAACCAAAAAAGAAAAAACTATAATCAAACTGAAACCGAGATCTAAAAAGAAAGACAACCTAAAACAAAAACCGAAAACCAAACATTATATTTAAACATATTTGTGAACAAAAGACGGGTTAATAAATTTGTTGACTAAACTAATTTCAAACATTTAACAAACGAGGAAGATCAATACATAAGATGATGACAAAAATAAAATTTTGCCCGCCCTTTGAAAGGGCGGGTCAAACTCTAGTAATCTATTAAAATAGAGTCCTATTTGAACATTACCATGGCATATTTTTTTCAGACCTATTGAATATATTGTGACTAAATATATAACCTTCTATTATACCATCTTTAATAACTTTTGTATTTATCTTTATCTACATTTATGTTACATTAGATTAACCCTATTAAATTAAAACAAGGTATCTAGACATAAATAAAAAATTGCTCATCAAAATTGGTTGAATGATTGATTACACTAGGTTTAGTTTCTCATTTTCTGGGTTTTGAAAAAAAGTCTTTTTGATTCCTGGCGTTTGATTATTAGTTGTTGATATTCAAATGCATGATCAGTGTCATTGGTTTTTAAACAAAAGTTGCTGATTTGGTCTAAGATTCCAAGAACAGATCATCCAATGTCTCAGTCATCTCCATGTTTGTCTTCTATTTCCTTCAGAAACTCACTTAGGGTGGACTTTGTAAATTGTAATCATGTGACCGCTTTGTCTTCTGGAGTTTCAAGTGGATTCGATAGTTTCATTTCAGCGTCATGATTCACATCTCCACCGAGGTTTGATCATATCTGCTTATTTAAGTGATTTCTTAATAACCTACAAGACCAGTAAGCTTCATGCATGATCATATCACATCGACGCTAGGTTTTTTTTCCTGATTTCTTAATAAGATCCTTTTTATGATGATTCCTTTTTCCGTCACAAGAGAAATGGGAACACATTGATAATATGATCTATCCACGCGTGTTCTTTCTTATATAATTGGCGTGATCTAATATTTTAACAAGCTTCAGTTTGATTAATTTGTGCTTTTGGTTTTTCATAAGGAAGGTATGGTGATGGAGGATGAGTAATACGACGCCTTAACCGTCAATACTGATACTTCTGAAGCTAACATTAAAAAGACAACTTAATTAGCAGTTTTTTTTTCTTTCTTTTGTATCATCACTTTCTTGTGGGAATATGAGTAAAGAAGTTTTAAACTTTTTTCCTGGTTTGATTTTGTCTCAGGCAAGGACAGTTCATCCAGACGAGAACTGTGGAGATTCTCAAGCTACTAAAAACTTTCATGTGATGATTAGGTGTTTTTCTTCACATTGCAATTGTTTCTTTGGTTTGGTTTGTTGTTTACTGGAACCTTGATGATGTAACAGTTCTGTTTTTTTGGTTCAAGGTGATAGGATCAGTCCTTGCGATTAAACATATTACTCAAATTTTTCCTGAGATTGAAAAAGGTCCGAAACTAAACGTAGCAAATAATTACGGTGTCCAACCCGAGGTGATACTAAAATTTTCATAATACTGTTCTCAATGGGACTAGCAAGAAAGATCCCAAGAAGTTTATCCAAGAAGACCTGGATTAGTAGTACTGCTAAGTTAACTCTCCATGTTCTTGGACCAGATATTACTGCCTACCGGTGGATGCAAGAATCCAGCAGAACCTATACACAAAATGGAGTTTTTGAGATTGATTTTTAAACAAAAGTTGATGTTTGTCTTTATCTCTTCGTTTTATTGAGTGTTTGCTTGGAATGATACCTTTGCAGGTTATCAGATGGGCTTATGCACCCGGTGAACATTTAACAATATACATTTATTTTAGAAAAAAAATTTCTCTGAAGCTTTTTCTTTTTTTGTTCAGAAAAAAAATCCCAACACGAAGAGGATTGTACAAGAACATGTTCTGTTAAAATGTCATGACAGACATGAAAGCTGGATCATTGTTTTTAGGTTTTTCTTTGATGTTTTGGTCTTTAAGGATACCACTATCATGAATCCGGTTATTTATGAAATAATTTGAGAAACTGTAAGTTTGCTTGAAATTAAAAAAGTAAAATGTTCTTTTTGCGATTGGTTGGATTGTAGTTGTAGCGAATTTACAGTAGAATTTAGTCTGTAGAAATTAAATGTCAAAGCGAATAAAAAGGAAAGATATTCCTACAACAATATTTATTTGCTTTAGAAAACAAGGCTCCTACAACCATTTTTCTAAATTTTTGGCTATATCTTTAAAAACTACATAAAGCATGATTGGTAATTTATTTGGTTGTAAAGACAAATTAAATCTAAAGTTACTAGCTAAAGCCCAACCAATCACTCCCTTTATCATTAGTGCGGGTTCTTATCCAAGCGGACATTTCATTAGACTTAAATTCTTATTGTCTATAAGTTAATTTAACGAAGTAGCTAGATCTCAAATAAATCCAATACGAAAACCCATTAAATCTAATTTTATTTTTCAAAAACACTAACAAATTTTTGAAAAACTACTCCCTGTTTCTGTTTATAAGATGTTTTTAGTATAATACACAAATTAAGAATACAAATTTTTTTTTTTTTTTAAAAACACATGATTACATTGAAAAGTAACCAAAAGTAATTAATCATTGATATTCTAGACAAATAAGACAACAATTATACATTATTTTTTATTATTTTAATTAATTATTTTAAAAAATTTAGATAGAAAGTTTAGAAATCGAAACAAAATTCTCTAAAACATATTACAAAAAAACAGAGGGAGTATTAAATTAAATTTAGATAGAAATATTTTGATCTACATTCTATGAACTATATTACTGAAAAAAAAATTATATTACTGAAAAAAAATTATATTACTGAAAAAAAATTATATTACTGCCAAAAAATAACGTGAATGAAGTGCAGTGTAAAAAAATTTAATTGGATGGCCACCAAAATAAATCAACACTACTATATTTACACAGTATAACAAACATTATTTACTATTTCATAAGAAAACAAATCTATAATTATAAATTTTCTTCCGATTATAGCTTGCATATATTCATAAATATGTATCTTACATGATTTTATTATTGTTACATTATGATTAATTGCATCAAATGATTATGAGACACATTCCTCCCATAAACATATCAAATATAAATAATTAGTTTCAACAATCACCAATATATAGTGAATAATTACCAAAAATATAGCTACTTAATCTAGGAATATCAAACAAGTCGTCCCGTCCCGTCCCGTACCGCAGCGGGCTCGTCGTCGAGCGGTACACAGAAGACCCGTCCCGCACAAGTTGCGGTACTGAAACCATCAAGCCCAATCCCGTCCTGCTAAGCTCACAGTCCTTTGCGGGCCGTCCCGCAGGCCTAATCTATTCTACAGACAAGCCCAATCATGTCCTACGTGCAGCTTGCCTGGTTGTGGCTTGAAGTCTGAAGATGATCAACGACTGACACTGTCCATCAGCTTACCTGCTTATTGTATGTACATAAGTTGTGTTCATATGTACAATATTATATATCCATGTTCTTGATCCTAAGTCTTTAAGTCAAAATTAAAGCAATTCCAAGTCATAAGTCATCTCATAACAAAAGCAAATAAAATAACTAAATCCAAATTTTATAAATAATAAGTTCAAAATCAATGCTTTAGTTCTCTGAATCAAAACATAAATAAAATCAAACACCAAATCAAAGCTGCTAATACCAAAAGAAGTTCAAAAAAACAGAAACACAAAACACTAAAATCAAAAGAAACATATCACACTTCTTGAGCTTCAACTTCATCACCACCAACAACAGATTCTGGAGGTTTCTTTTCTTCACCATCGACTTCATCTTCTGCAAGTAATAATCATACTTGAAGTTAGTTAAAATTCTATTCATCACATAAAACCACTAAAATGGTTAATAATGTCAAAAATTACCATTTGGATAAGACTCGTATCCCCTGATCCAATTCCTAGTACATATCAAAGCTTGCACATTTTTTGGGAGTAGACGACTCCTATATTTGTTGAGGACTCGCGATCCAATACTGAAAGAGGACTCCGAAGCCACTGTTGTGATTGGAACACTCAGAAGATCACAAGCCATAGCAGCCAAATCACCATAGCGATGGGCATTATCTTTCCAGAAATCAAGAATGTCCAAGCTCTTAAAATTAGTAAACTCCTACGGTGGTTCATCAAGATATGCTTCTAGAGGTGTCTTCCCACTCACACCGCCACTGACTTTGCGAAATGCAAAGAAATCCTATAAAGTTTTTTTAAAAAAAATATGTAAGACTTCAAGTTTCAAAATTAATAAAAAGAAGGTTAAAAATAAAACAAACACTCACGGTGTAGTTCTCAAACAGTCCTGCGGACGCTGACTCGTTTGGTGGTGGAACCGTCTCACGCGGCTCTGTAGAAGGTGAACTAGTCTTGGATTTTTTGTCATAAGACTCGAACAGAATCCTGAGCCTCTCACACAAGTTCTTCAACTTAACTTCCCGTGTACTCATGTCAAGCTTCCCTAGACAATAGTCAACAATTGAAAGCTTAAATCGTGGATCAAAGACTGCTGCCATCGCGAAAGGACCACTGACATCATCCCAATATTTGTAAAATTTATCTTTCATCGGTGGCACCATGTGTCTAACAACCTCATCGTCGCTGTCCTCATTATTTTGAAACCAATCTTGGATCAACCAGATTTGATAAAAATACAAGTTCGCTGTCGGGTAACTAGAACCAGACATCATCTTTGTGATCACAGCAAACGGCCCGAGAAAAGTGAAATAGCCTCAGTTCTTGTCCATTCCTCGGCTGTGGGTGCCACTTTAAAACCTTTCTTGTCAAATGTCCCCAACTTCTCGAATGCTTTACGGTACTTGATTGCTCGTTCAAGCATATAGTACGTCGAGTTCCATCTTATTGCCACATCCATTATCAGGCCGCCCCAATCTTTTACACCCGCGGCAACAACTGCTTTTCCAAACAAAACTTCTCTCGATTCCGAAGATAAAACATACTTAACACTCTCCCTTACTTTGTGCAAAGCACCTCCAATCACCTTTAACCCATCTTGCACTATCAGGTTAAGTATGTGAGCTGCACATCTGACATGGAAAAACTCTCCTCCACACAACAAGTCATCAGTCAACATCAGCTGCGATTTCACAATATCTTGCATCGAGTCATTACTCATAGCATTATCTAATGTGACTGAGAAGACTTTTTTCTCAATTCCCCACTCTTTCAGTGTATCAAGGAGCTGAATCGCAACATTCATACCAGTGTGTGGTGGCGGTAGAGCACAAAACGTGATGATTTTGCTGTTCAACTTCCAATTCCGATCAATGTAATGTGCTGTCACACACATGTACCCTTCACGTTTTAATGAGGTCCACAAGTCAGACGTTAAGGAGACTCGACCAGGAAGACTCGCCAATTCTCTTTTCAAGATGTCTCTCTCACTTTCATACAGTCGATACACATCTGATCTAGCGTGTTTCGACAAATGAACTTCACATCAGCATTCAAATACTTCCAAGTTTCTCGCACTTTTTGATACTCAACGTACGAGTACGGTAGTTCATACTGGTCTATCGTCTTAGCTATCATCTGCCGAAAGACAGTATGATCATACTTGCGAGATTGTAACTTCCCTTCGAAATTGATTTGCTGCTGATTTCTATTGTTCCTTTGATACACCTTACACCTCCAACGATGCCTTCTCAGTCCACTGGTTCCATGCGAGTGGGAATGCCAAGCATACTCATTCCTGCAATGATTGCATACAGCTTTCATCGTCCCATTCGGTTTATGGACCACCTTGAAATCGACCCACACATCTGATCTTTGCCTATTATCCCTTTCGATTTCTTCTTCATCCAACTCTTCTTCATCCAACTCTTCTTCCTCCAATGAATCATCAAAATCTGGTATCTCCATGACCTTCTTCTTCTTCTGCGACCGAGAAGATAATGCCTTCTTCTTCTGCGCCGTGGTAGCCTTTGCCTTGCCTTTTTGCGACTGAGTCAAGGGCTTCCTTCTCCCTCCCCGAATCACTAATTTCATAGGTACAGGCTTCTTCTTTCTACACGCCTGTGAGGACGAGCCTATGCCACCATATTTTGATGAAAGCTGTAACATGGGTTTCCCCATGGCTGCTCCAAAATTGCTCTTTCTGCGAGGATTGCTGGTTTGGGTTGGTGGAGTGATTTCGACATCAGATTCATCAGTTTCATCATCAAGGCTGATGAGCTTTCTTTTGCTTGCACCACCTTCAATCCTCACATCCACGTGCTCTTCAGCCGCAGCAAGAGCAGCTAAGGTAGCTTGACTGTCTATATCCAATGTTTGTGGTGGAGAATAGTCGGTATGCTTGGTAAACTGCTCTTCTGAATCGCTCCTTGATCCCATCGTCTCTCAACTCTCAAGGTTTCGTTAGGTTTTTTTTTTCAACTTGAAGTCGTGTGAACGTGAGTTTTGACTAAGTAAACGTATTAGGGTTTTCTAAAATTTTCCTAATATTTTTATTTAAAATTGTATGATATTTTTTAAACGTGCTCTTCTAATATTTTTTAAACGTGCTCTTCTAATACTTTTTTAAACGATATTTAAACTTGCTTCAAAAGAATCAAAACAACGCTATCAAAAACAAATCACATTCTCTAAGACTCTAACGAGAAGTAACTTTAGTCAAGCTAACAAGACAGTGATCCGATAACCTAGCAAAGCTAAACTCTGTTCTATCTATGCTAAACAACACAAGTCTCGTACATTGAAGAGAATACTAACCAGAGGTCATTGAAGCTGCTACACTGGAGGAGGTGGTCTATCTAGTCATTGTACTCCTTCCTTGTTCACCATAACTTCGTTATCTCAAGATAATGTCCAAAAAAAAAACACAAAATACACGTAT
Source organism: Brassica nigra (assembly GCA_016432835.1). Lineage (NCBI taxonomy): Eukaryota > Viridiplantae > Streptophyta > Magnoliopsida > Brassicales > Brassicaceae > Brassica > Brassica nigra. The sequence goes on along the minus strand of CM028247.1, from coordinate 20,901,166 downwards.
CAGAATCAAGACAAGAATCAAGACAAGAGTATGGTCTTAAGTTCGCAGTGGATTTTGTAGTGTAGCTAATGAACAATCACTCTTCATTCCTTTGAGTGATTTTTCATAATCTATACTGCGAAAATCCATTGAACTAAACTATGTTCTATCTATGCTAAACAACACAAGTCTCGCACATTAAAGAGATTACTAACCTAAGTTCATTAAAGATGAGTCACTCGCTAACATGCTAACTGTTGACCCTACTCCACCGTTCACAGTGATCACCACCCGACAAAAGACATCCTTCTTGACATCCTTCTTGACCATCACCCCATCACCTCGACGCAGAGCACAAAAAAAATTAAAAACATATCAGATTAAAAAAAAAACATATCAGATAATTAGCAACAACAAACGACAAGCTCAAACAACATAAATATGATTAACTAACCTAGATGAATGTCTCTTAAGGAACTAACATCAGTTACCAACAACAAACGACAAGCTCAAACAACATAAATATGATTAACTAACCTAGATGAATGTCTCTTAAGGAACTAACATCAGTTACCAACAACAAACGACAAGCTCAAACAACATAAATATGCATCAAGTTAAGACAAGCAGACACAACACACTTTCACAATTTATAAAATAATTAACTAACCTAGATAGAGATATAACACAAAAAAAAAACAAAAGATGATAAATGGTGAAGTAGACGCACATGCATGCAGTGAAGCTCCGTTGGTGAAGCTTGAAAGATTACAATCTCCGGCGGTGAATCTATTAGAAAAATAGGAGCTCCGGTGGAGAACCGAAGGAGAGAAGCTCTAGAAGAGAGTAACCTGCAAAAAAATTGAAATAATTAGTTACTGCCGAGAATATAGATCGACAAAAAACTAGAGAAATTTTCCTTATCTGTGACATGCAGGGACCGCAGGAGAGCCGAGGAGCACCATCGATGAAGAAACCATGGCCGGAGCTGGATCTTCCTCGTCGTCAGAAACACACATTCGCAAACTTCTTGTTATGTTTTCAAGAAGCTTCACCGGAGGAGATAGAAGGCGAAGGGTAGACAGGAAGCATCATCGGTGAAGAAACCATGGTCGGAGCTCCATTTCTTGTGGCGGCGACTCCTCTCTCACTCTCGCTCTCCTTCTCTTTTTTTTCAGGCGGCAGTGAAATGAGGAGAGAAGAAGCTGCGGGACAGTAGGTTAAACCGCGGTCTCCTTCGGCCCATCCCGCAAAAAGCCCATACCGCTCAGATCTTTTACCGCGAGGCCCGCGACTCTGCGGGATACCAATTCCTAGGCCCAAACCCGCCCCGCCACAGTCTAAACAGGCCTATCCCGCGGTCCAAGCCCATCTTTGACATTCCTAACTTAATCCTTATTTAGAATAAAAATATTTAGCGGTTAAAATGATATGGGTTTGTTCTGATCACAACTGTTGAATATACTTATTACCTTTATAACATAGAAGTACAGAATAATGAATAATGTATATTTTCTGATTTGGTATATAATCTTGAGATATACCAATTTTCAAAACATATTTAAAATATAGAAACATTCCACAACACAAAATAAAAAAAAAATCAGAAAATGTAACCGAAATATAACTACATAAATCATAATCGAATCGAAAATTACATATCCCTATTCAGACTCATGCGCTCAAACTGAACTCAAAATTTTATCGGATTCCTAACATCGATATTTGAACCAAACCAAAAAATAAAATTTATAAATAGCAGAATAGTTCATATATTTCTTAAACTAAAATCCAAATGTCGCAACCAAGCCAGAATCAAACTGAAAACCAAAATATACCAAAATTTATAAAATATCATCAAATCATAAAATTGTAATTTAAAAACATAAATTATAAATAATCTCGCACAACCGTGCGGATCAGAATCTAGTTTACTAATTAAGTTTTGGTTAGCTTAAGCCTAAAGTTCTAAACGGATATTCATATCTTTTATATAAAAGAAGATGCAACCTAATGGTTTAACTTAAACAACAACATGTATAATACGTATGTAACTTAACCTACAAAAAAACGATTAAGACTAATCGTAAATATAAGAAAATTGTTGTAAATCAATGAAAAAACTACATCTTATTCTATAGCCTAATGGTTCCTTATATACAAGTCTAAACCGTCATAAATAGATCGTCATAAGATAAATAGAAATATGACAATTCCTAGTCTAACTATGAAAAGGTAAATACAAATATGGAAAGAACATAAACCAAAACCAATATAGATTAGGATATCCATCTAAACCAGTCGGTTTATAACACTCCCCCTTGGATGTCAAATCCATTTTGAGCTCGTGATACATTTTACCAATATTAGTATTGCCTCATTAAAACCTTACCAAGAAAATCCAGTGGGACAAAACCTGGTGAAAGAAAAAGAGTACAACATGTATCACTCCCCCTGATTTGTACCTCCGTGTATGTTCTTCAAGTTGGCGCATGGACAATCTGATAGTTGAGCTTCATGGGCGCCAAGTCTTGAACTGGTCCTTTAATCGGCACGTCCCAAACTGATAGATAAGTTTCATGGACGTGGAGTTGGTGTAGACATGGTGAAGAAGTCGGCTGACATATTATATGACTGAACTTGTAGTACTTTGAGCTTCTTCATCCTTTTCCAAACGTGTATAACCTGTTTGAGACCTTGTATGGATCAAATGTTATAACCTGCATTATTATCAAAACCAAACAAACTTCTCTTTGGGTTTGGTTAGTATAAATCAATCTCAAACATTTAGTTCCTTTGAAGGTAACATAGGATGTATTAATCCTGTCCCATTGCCTCATGTTCGGACATGCCAAATTTATCTAAGCAAGGTGCCAATAGTACTTATGGCAAGGGACGTGTATGGCTTTAGTTCCAATGCCTTATGGTCTAAACATATACATAAAACTATCCGACCTAGTATGGCTTGCCATATTAAGGCGCCAATGATATCAATATAGTGCACTTTTGGTCGGATGTGCATAAGCTTTAATGGTACTTATGTAAAGCTTTTCCCGGACCAAGGACATATGCCTTGTCCAATCTTAGGATCAAAAGGATCTGTGACCAGGCTTAGGGTAAGAGACTTTATAACTATGAGACCATGTAACCATACAATGGGCGAGTCTTATTCATATAAAACGTTTGAGTACCAATGAACCATATAGGACTTACTCAATGGTCCATGCTAATCATTTTAGCACCTTTCTATGTATGCCTTTGATCACAAGGATTTCATCTTTAAGATACTCAATTTGTAGTTCCAAACAATCTTTGTTTGTCCCAAAACTTAGTCTTTCCCAAATCTTTCATTTCAAACTCTTTCTTTAGATACTTATTTGGAAAATGTCTCTCCAGGGGTTCCTAGGATATTCTTAGATCATTAACATATTTTGTACAAGTTTGTTCTCGAGAACTTGTTGCATTTGACAACTCAATACCTTCTGGGACTTATATATATATATATATTCATTATCCAGTGGACTTATATAAGTAGGCGGTTTTTACATCCATGAACCGCAAGTATAAGTTTCTTTCTTATGTGCCAGACTTATCTAGGAATCTCAACGTTTGTTGCATCCACCACAAGGAGCATATCTCCTTATAATTGATTCCTGATCTTTGTGAGAATCCTTGTGCATATGACCAGGCCTTATATCATGCATATGGCCGTGCCTTATATCAAGCATATCTCGCCATGTTCATTTCTTTCACAAAGATTTATTTCTGTCCAACTGGTTTAACATCTAGAGGTGTCCGAACTTATGGGACCAATCCTCTCTTTTCTTAATAAGTTTAGCTCCACATCTTCTTTCCATATGATCTTATTCTTATTGTTGAGTGCACTCATATATAGACATGGGTTCATGATCCTCATTCATTTCATAATTTCAAGTGCTACATTGCATGCATAGTATTAGTATATCATTGATGTCGAGTACTCTTTTGTTCCATTGTGTCCTAGCCATGACTTAACTTATTGAGGTTTCATTATGACCTTCAGTACCCTGATGCTAGGCGTCCCAAGCATCATTCTAGGAACCTTAGGTACAACCTCATCCATGGCCATGGCTTTTAAGTTTATACATCTTATGATTGATTATGTCTAGGAGTCCCTCATCTACGGATTAACACCTTTTTTTAATATCCAAGGGATCTTATCTTTAGAACTCATTGGTCTATCATGTTTTCAAACATGTCTTAGACTCAGTAGCAACTTGATTGTGTTCTCTTGAACATCAATTCGAATTTGGTGCATTCATAGCTGGTATAGATGACTTAGTCATTATATTCGGGTCTGCATTGGAATCTGGCAATTTGTTTAAGCTAATTTTTGTATAATCTTTTGGAATTCTAGATCTCACTCTAGAGTCTGAGGATCTTGCCAATAAAAGGATGTTTGATTCCATGTAATTTTCTTTTACCCAGCTAATTCTTTTCTCCCCTTAATGTTGGATGTTCGGATTCACTGAAGTGACTATCCGTGTACCTGGCCTTTAAACAAATCATCCGTGGTTGGCTCAAGGTACTTAGAAACGTGGGAAAATCATATTAAGTCATATCCAACATATATTCTCATCCTCCCATCTTATATCTCTGTGGTGGAGCTATTGGATTCATAAACGGCACATCCATATATCTTAAGATGGGATATGTTATGTCTGGCTCTTGACCCGTTAGTACTTGGGATGGGGTATCTATGTTCACTTAGATCTGTATGTATGTTCATGTGCCAAGGAGTTTTTATACTTACCCCCATGGACATACCATACTTAATAAATGACTTGGGATGTGAATATATCAAGACATATAGTCTTTAGGCAATTTCAAGGAACTCTTTTCCTTTGCCATTAGTTTCATCTATGTTTACTTCTTGTCCTTGTCCATTCTTTGTGTATGTCCACGTCCATATTTCTTCCATGGGATGTTTTATACTTATCCCATGGACATATAGTGGTTATTAAACATTTGGAACGTGAACTCTTTGTCATATAGTCATTTGGACGTTTGAAGTAACATATTTCCTTTGCCTTTTGTTTCATCCGGATGAGGATTGTCTATTTTATTTCTTGTGGACTCATTGACACGTCCATATTGTGTATGTCCATGTGTCATGGAGTGCTTAACACTTACCCCCATAGACATATCATATTTATCGAACACTTGGACGTAAACTCATTAGCTTTTATCAAGATATGTAGTCTTTACCACTTTCTTATTTCTTTATTTCTTTGGACGGTTTCTCTTAATTCTTGTATAATCTTCAAGTTGAATACAATTTATGCAGTGGACGAGATGTCAGATTCCCCGCATGTGGAGCACAAGGGACGGTTTAAGGTCACATCAGCAGATCTTAGTCCCAAGGTATAACAAGTACCAAACTCTACAAACTTTATATGCTTATTGTTGTTCGTTGAAGCTATTGTGGTCTTAAAACAGAGTGGTCTAAAACATAAAAGAGCAATGTTGTTCTGTCTTTATGAAAACTGAAATGTGTTTTGGTTTTGGGTGCAATTATTAGGGATCTACAAACTTTATATGCTTATTGTTGTTCGTTGAAGCTATTGTGGTCTTAAAACAGAGTGGTCTAAAACATAAAAGAGCAATGTTGTTCTGTCTTTATGAAAACTGAAATGTGTTTTGGTTTTGGGTACAATTATTAGGGATCTACAAACTCTACATTCACACCGTTTAGCGGTGGTTCAAGCAGCCCGAGCTCCCTTACGAACGCCTCAATCCTCCCATCAGTTCAGTCGATTTTGCAGCAAAACACCATGCAACGGGTAAATTTCAAAACCATTAAGAGAAAATCACTTTTACAGTCGTTAGTTAAAATACTCTCTCGTCTTGGCAGGAAGAGATATTGAGACTAATAAAACACGTGGAGCAAACCTCTGGTATTACAATCCTTTTCATCGATAGATTTATTTTCTCCAAGGATCTTTATCTCTCCTTTTTTGTTGAAGAATTCAACATAAATGAACCGAGTTGTTTTTTTTTAAATTTCAAATTCATAGTTAAGCAGCAATCTGGATCACCAGAGACAAGTGTCGATGAGCTATTGCAGGTAATAAGAGACAAAAAAGGCTTCTAAACTTGCCATTAAATTAAATCTTATTCATATCAACTCTTCAAATATTCATTTGTTTTAGCAAAAAAAAAATATTCATTTGACCCGAAATTGATGTCATATTTTTATTATTGCAGACTCCGCCTGCAGCTCAACGGGAGAAAGAACTTCAGACCCAAGTTATGCTACTGCAACAAAGGTACATATAAACACATCTCTTTCTTTAACCAAAATACATGATATTACTACAAGACTAGTCATGGAGTTAATTATGAAGTGTCTCAAGGCAAGATTCTATGTCCTAACCATCGTGAACAAAACTAAAACACGTCTTATACTTAACATAAGCATTAAATTAATTTTTGTTTTCTTTTCATCTTTGATTGTTAAAACTTAAAAGCTTTTTGAGCCTAACAGAAGAACTAAAGAAATTGAAGCAGAGAAATGGGCAGGTTTGTCTTCTCACGTTTTCTTGAAATTATATTGATTTGAGATTATGAGTTAACTCCATTCGTTATCATTAGCTTTTGAGATAAAATCTTATACATATTTCCACACCCTAAATGTTAATATCTTTCGTTTCTTATTATGTGTAGGTAGAGAATCAGTTAAATGCATTAACACAGAGAAAAGATTGAGCCTCGTTATGTCTTGGAGACAACAGAACACAAGCACCAGGGATGAAACTGGGGATATCTGAAGTAAAAAACCCCAAATTCCCTTCTCAAGACAATGAAGAAAGAGAGATTTGTGTGTTTATATTTATATGATTACTGGGTGTAATTTATTTGACAGGTTAAATATTATGTTACAGCTACTACTACTATCACTACAATGTTTGTCTTCGCGTTTGTCCTTTGGCCGCCTATGTTTGGTCTATGATGTGCTACATACTTACATCGTTTGTATTATTATATGTTCCTTCTTTGTTTATTTCTGTGTATGTGTGATAATTGTGGAGAGAGAAATTGACAACCTTTTAACTCGAAGCAAGGCCTTTGATACCGTTGAATTGCCAAACTAATAAAAACTAATTACCACAACTCACTAGTTATATCGTCCAAGAGCAAAACATAAAACATCTTTTCATTATCATGTCTTACCAAAGGCGATTATCGATCACAGCCGCTACTTTCTCCTTCAGCGTCTACTTCAATGAAAGGACACACAGAATCTCTAAGTATCATTGGTTTTATGCTAACTCTTTCCATAATCAAGTCAATGTTTCCATGAAAATGTCTAAGTACCGAAGAATGATCTTTAAGACCAAGTAAGAGAACCAGAGGCTTCGAGGGAACATACAAACTGAAGGAATCAAAAAAGAGATTCATCATTTTAATAGTTAAATCACTTTGTTGTGTTCCATTTTAATCAGACGTTAGAAAAAACAAGCAATGGAAGAGAAGGAGCAAGAATGAAGAATTGAGAGAGAGACCTTATGTGATCAATGAATCTTCGAGCAGTTACTACCAGCTCTGGCTTGAAGAAACATAGTGGTCAAAGAAACGAGAGAGACGGATCAAATCAATAAGTATCAACACGCCATCGTTTAAAAATGAATCTCATAAAAATCAAGCCCAAGAAAAGAAGCCCAGTAAAACTGAGAAAAGCCCATTAATTTTCTTTGGCGGCGGAAAATGATTGGTGCTGACTTTGATAGTTTTAGGAAACGAATTTGTACTAGGAACGACTTTGATGGCATTAACGAGTTCCTCTCCCCTCCATGGAAAACAGTATGTGCCAATGGACCCAACCGACAGAAGTAAATACTACATTAGAAAACGCAATCTTACGAGTTTGCTACATACTAATATTTATTATGAGACCACACAATGACGATAAATATGGTCTCTCCGTGACAAATTGGACGGAGCCAACTCGGGTTGGCTCCCCGATCAAAACCACGCACGAGAGTTTGTTACAACGTACCAACCAGAAGCTTCCACGTCAGCAAGATTCAACTAACCATCTCATTTCGGACAGAAGAAAGTAAAGTACGGTTGAGAAAGTAAATATCCTGCGCGTGTCTGTTCGTCCTTCAACAAGTGCTGCCAAAAAAATTCGCACACCTCCTCTCAGCCGAGTTATTTTTTTTTTGGGTTCAACTACAACATTCATTCATTCATAATATAGTACAATTATTTTTGGCTCAGCCGAGTTATTCAAGCCGAGCTGATTACATCATCTCTTGGTTGCCACATCTTTTTTTATATTTCTGATAGTTTTTCTTTCCTTACGATGAATAACAACATTTCATGTACTGTCTACGATGACATATTATTTTCATTTAGATCTTAGGATATACTACCATTTATACATGATTAATAGTAACCTTTGTAAATTACGAGAGCCGTTTAAGTTTGCGGGGGCAGCTTTCTTAATGACATTAACTAAAATACAATAATAACCTATAATAATATAATGACAAATAGCCACATTTCTGTTTTGATATTTTCTATTTTGAATATATATATATATATTTATCTATTTATACAATACAACTATTAAATTAATAAAAGAAAGAAATGAAAATATGGCTAATTAAGCATTGTGAACCGTTAGATATTGAATATGAAACAAGATATCTAAGACCTTTTTCTTTATATGTATCGCAAAATGTGTAGGCATGGACGGTCCTGGTTCGGGCTAGGCATTTTATCCGTTAAATTTGATTTGATTCGTTATTTATTTCGATTCGATCTGAAAATTTTGGATATCTATAAATTTTCGAAACAAATCAAATACCCAAAATCAATATCTGTTAAAATCGAAGCAAATCACAAATATTTAAATTTTGGGAAGCAGAGATCCGGTCCGATCCGGCAATTTTAGGATATACATATATATCTTGATTATATTTAAAATTTTAAATGTATAAAATTATATAATTATTATTCTAACATATGATTTGAAAAATTCGATTCACATTATTACTTATATAAAAGTATTACATAAAAAGAAGAGAAAAAAATTATGACGATTATAACTTTTTTGCTAAGTTTTGTGTTATTATAATTGTTAACTAAGTTTAAAAAATTAATAAAATATGTAGATTCGCTATTTCTTTTAATTTTTATCTTATATATCTTGCAAAAATATTTTACAAAACAAATTTGTATCGAACTTTTAAGATTATTAGTATTAATCAAGACATATGAGATATCCATAAGTATTCGTAAATATCCGCAAATATCTATTTATTTTCCGGATATCCATTTTTTCAAATATACGTATTTTCCGAAGCAAAACAAATCGAAAAATTAGATATCCGTGACATACGAAACATATCACAAATACCTTTAAAAGCCTGGGTATCCGATCTGTGTCCAGCCCTAGTCATGATTACCGAGCCAATCCTAATCTCGTTAGCATATGAATATATGCATTAAGTCAACGTAATACAGTTGTAAAATTTTGGGTAGATAATAAATATATATATTGGAATAAACTGAGGTGACAATATTCGTCAAATAAAAAAATGCGAAATTGTTTGACCATCAGCTACCAATCGTAATTTCGCAGTCAGAGCATATAAAAGTTGGTCCAAAATCAAATTTGCAAATATTGACCTAGTACTCGTCTGGCATCTTCGTTTTTTCGTCGCTCGTTATAATTGTTGACCTTGATTGGGTTTGGGAAGTTGACGAGTACAGTAATCAACCGATAGTACATGCTTATTGTATGTTTAGATTGTGGATAATATAATTGTACGATTCAGTTCCCTACGAGAAGATCATGTATACTATGGATAAACTTTAGAACATATATATATATATATATATATATATATATATATATATATATATTCATCACTATTGCCAATGTGGTGGTTTAGGTTTACTCAATGTGTCATCCGATAACAATTAACTTCCTTATTATAATCGTATACTTATCGTGGAATAGCTTTAATGATTCACGAGCAGTAGATTTGCCTTTTTCTTTTTGGCCTTACGAGACCTTCTGAGCAAGAGCAAGAGCAAGAGATTAGCCCTTAAAAACAAAAGAAATAGTGACTCGTAAAGTGATAAGAGTTGGTGAAAAACTAATAATGTGTTGCACGACTATTTCACTTGCGTCAACTAAGGAAGTCATAGGATTTTCTGGTTTAAAACACGAGAGGTTTGTAAGATTTGACCTTTTCGTCCAAAAAAGTATTGAGTGTATTTTTAGGTTTTAACAGTAACCCATAGAGACATAGAGTAACAAAGAGTTGGTGAGAATGCTATGTATAGTTTACTTGCGCTTAAAAACAAGAGTCGCAAACAAAAACCGTGAACGTTATATAATAATCCGTAGATAAAGAATATAGCAAACGTGTATTTACTATCACCAAATACAAAAGAATATCCTTTATATATATCACTAGCAATTTATCCAAATAATAAAAGTTTGATATCTTTAAATGTAATTTACGCACATTTAGTTAATTTGTGTTAGTTCAGTTAGCTATCATATATCCGACTAGTTTGACAGTAATAAATCCAACTAATGATCAGTTTGGACAGAAACCAAGTGGATGCAAAATGACCAGTCATGTATTACGGCGTGGTCAATTTCAATTTAAAGACACTACTACTAATAATTAATTTAGTTTAGTTTAAACGTGTTTTATTTTTTAATATGTTTAAGGCAAAAAAGTTTGAAAACAAAAGTCATATTTAAAAAATTCAAACTTCTGTATAACAAGTTAACCATTATAATATCTTGTTTACGGATACTCCAAAAAAAATATAAATTGAAAAATTTAAAAAACGTATTTTGACAGCTTGATGAACTATTGAACGCTTGAAAACTGAATAGTTTTAGTCTTTTGGTACTTTATTTACAAAAACGGAAGAACTAACTATTCAGTTTTCAAGCTGTCAATAGTTTATCAAGCTGCCAAAATAGATTTCAATCTGTTAAAAACATATCAGATCCTTCATTATTTTTCTTAATATAAATGCACAGTATATCTTAATAGTAAAACATAAGAAATTCAAAATCTAATACAATAACCCGCAGATGTATAGTTTTATTTTTGTAACGTATTTATTAATGGAGAAGATACATATTTAATGGGATGGCATATTAAAAGTAAAATACGTTTTTTAACGTATTTAATTTTTTTTTAAAGTGTTGATAAGAAAATAAATAGGAAAGCCGTTGTAAAGCTTAAGCCGAGCCGATAAGCTGCTTTTTAATACAGTCTTTCTTGGAAGCATATATCGTGTGATGTGTAACACGGCCTCTGTGTCTTTATTATATATATAATCTTTCTCGTTTCTAATTCCTCTGTGTAACTCTCTCTCTATCTTCTCTGAACTCATAGGCATAAGGAGCAAAGACAGTGTACAAATAAGTTAACAAAACAATCTTTAACTTGTTGTCTGCTTTTTGTTCTCCGACGACTATGAGGATTGTACGTGCGACGGAGAACTTCTCGGCGGAGCTGAAAGAGTTTATCTGCGCCGCTGTGCAGAGGAGGAGAGACGACGACGGATACCGAGGCTCGGGAGGTGGTAAATGGAGAAATGCGATGGATCTTGATTCCGACGGTGGAAACAGGTTGGTCTGTGTTACCGGCGGTGTTTCGTACCTTGGTCGCGCCATTGTTAAGCGGCTTCTTGTTCATGGCTACTCCGTGAGAATCGTCGTCGACTGCGAAGGTAACTTGATCAACATTACTTGAAAAGTAATTAAGGATTTGATTATTTTTCCTTATTTACTAATTCTGGATTTAACTCTTTGAAACCAATTAATGATATTTATAGAATGACTTTAAATTTTGATAAAAAACGACTTTACATTAAATGAAAGTAGATTTTCTAGAAGTTCTGAGGCTTTCAAGTTCTTGATTTTCTTCCACAAATTTGATGTAAAATGCAGAGGACAAAGAGAAAGTGAGCGAGATGGAAGCAGACGCTGAAACGGCACCGTTTAGCAACAGGATCACGTCGGTAGTCTCACGATTAACAGAGACGGAGAGTTTGGTTAAAGCGTTCGATGGTTGTGCTGGCGTTTTCCACACCGCGGCATTTGTCGATCCAGCAGGAATCTCTGGTTATTCGGTATGTTTCAGTATCATACACTTAATGCATAAAAGCACATTTATGTATCATCAGCTTTTTGTTTACACGTATGTGTACACATTCATCACATGGAATGTGCATGACATATTACGTTCGAATTCAAAACTCTTCGTAGCCATGAAAAATTGCATATAAACATGGAAGCTTTACTTACATGTGTGTTTTGTGCGTGACTCGAATAACATTTTTTTTTCTCCTCTCCGTCTAAACACAATCTAATGCGGTGTACGTGTCATGTGTGAATACGAGAATGTGTCAAAAGGCTTGTTTTCTAGAACACTTTTGATTGGCTCTGCTTTCTTGTTAGTGAAGTGGTTATGAGTTGAGGTTGGTACTTAGAAAGTGCACCTTATTTTTTTCTGAATGTTTGTTGAGTAGCCTACTTATTTTCAACCATAAAATTCAATGTCCTTTGAAAATCACAATTCATCATCAACCAATAACATTGAAAGAGTTGACAGCTCTTTGCTACCAACATAAATAAGATTTTAGTTGATAGCTCCCTGCATTGTGAAAGCTAAGCGCTTCTCTTTTGAATAGATGCCACTTTATTTGAGATTTTTTTTAGTGATTTCACTTTTTTGATGTTGGCATTATGAAACATTCAACCTCAACCACCTGATTTAGGAAGAGAGTTATAGAGTGCTTAACTAATTTACACTTATGACATCTATACACTTCTAGATTGATTGTAGGTTCCACTTGTATTGAGAGTTTAACTGTGACATCCCTCTCAGACGTACATATTCTCGACCTACTGATAAGGACACATATCTAATAATAATTAAGGTTTATCTGTAAGCTCGACAATGATGTGTTTGTGACCCATGCCTTATATCCATGGCCACTATTCATTGAAACGTGTACGAACCAAGAACGTTGATTCAGTAAATACAGCATTCATGTTGTCGCCATAACAGTCAGATCAATAACTCTTGCAAAAACAAAACTGGACCTACCCAATTTTTGTAAATTTACAATTGAGTTTCACTCTTTTTTTTTCTTTCAAATCTATTCCACTCTGTCTTAATTCCTCGTCCTAACAAAATGTATCTAACCCATTTTCATTTATTCATATTTTGCAGAAATCAATGGCTGAATTAGAAGCAAAAGTGAGCGAGAATGTAGTAGAAGCATGTACAAGAACAGGATCAGTGAGAAAATGTGTCTTCACATCATCTCTTCTAGCCTGCGCTTTGCAAGATAATTCCTTAAACGATCTTGATCACTCTGTTATCAACGAAGAAAGCTGGAGTGATGAACAACTCTGCATCGAAAACAAGGTAAAAGATAGTTCATCTGTTTTGTTATCTATATGATAATGCATCTACCAATTATTAATAATATCCTCTTAAACTAATTCCACAGCTTTGGTATGCACTTGGAAAACTGAAAGCCGAGAAAGCTGCATGGAGAATCGCAGATTCAAAAGGATTAAAACTTGCCACTATATGTCCTGCTCTTATAACTGGTCCTGACTTCTTCCATCGCAACTCCACTTCAACGTTGGCTTATCTCAAAGGTAAACTTTGTAATGAATATGAATCCAAAATTGAATAACCGTCCAAAAATTATATATATTCAAACAAATAGTAATGGCATGTGTACGTAGTTCACGGGTAGTCCATATCAATGAGGAGACAAAAGACAGCTAATAAGATTTTGATTTTTTTTTCAACATAAATGCAGGAGCAAAAGAGATGTATAGCAACGGGTTACTAGCGACTATGGATGTGAGCAGGTTGGCTAAAGCTCACGTACGTTTATGGGAAGGTTTGGGTGATAAAACCGCCTTCGGTAGATACATTTGTTTCGACACAATTCTCTCAAAAGATGGAGCTGAAAAGCTTGCTAAAGATATTGGTGTTCAAGTCGAAAAGATTTGCGGCAGTAGCAGCGATTCAAACGCGATCGCAGAAACTTCTACTCGTAATTTAAAAATATCAGATAAAAAGCTTTTTGATCTCATGTCAAGAACTCTAAGAAGTTGCTATCATGAAAGTTAGCTAAAAATTAAAATGAGCAGTTTTAAGGTAGTTATGTTATGTTTGCTCTTGTCTATACTATTAAAGCTGAAGTACAAAAATGAAGTGTTTGGAAACATGAATAGGAAAACAAAATTTTTGATTGGAAACATGGATAACATACTAATTGATATTATTACTTTTTTAATTAAAAAAATATGCACACCATATACAAAATGTTACTTCGATATCTCCCTCCACTTGAACGTTCCCTATAAAAAAAAACAGAGCTTCATAACAGAACTTCATATCAATTCTGTTTGTCATCAAAGTGCTGTTTCAAATACATTTGTTTGTGTTTTATATAATGGTTTGTCACTCGATCTTTATCCAGCTTATCCATGCACAATGCTTCTATCGAAATCTCAACTTCATTTTAGAAAAACAACATTATTTGATCATGGCAGTGCAACAATAATATACAGCGTTTGATAATGAATCCTCAGAAACGCATTTTGCTTGAACAATCCTGTTTGATCATAGAAATGGCATGTCAACCCGAACTAACTAAAGATGAACGAATTTGATAGTCATTGTGCATCAACAAACATCAGTAATCCGCAATGTGTATTTATTAATAAAGACTTTTATAAATATGTAATTGTTCAGATGATATTTACACAAATTATCAATTGATTATAGTGAAGTTTTATTAGTATATTATTGATGATCAAACCGTAAATAGAAGACCAAAATCTATTAAACCGGATTCATGATACAATCTATTTCAGTATACCACGTGAATTGCTCACCAAGTTTGAATTAATGGCACCAAATATATTAGTTAACTACTTGACAAAATCTACTCATTTATCTCCCACATATATCTCTTACGAATCCTACTTACTTGGTTCACTCATATTTTCACATTCCTTATCCAATAAAGTATATAAATATTTAAAAATATTTCTTATTAAAAATATGGAACAATCGAAGTATCATAACTAATTTACCTATCTTTGCCTATAATGTATATCTTATGCATATTATTTATAGAATATTCTCGAGTATCATAACTAATTTAACTAAATTCGCCTACAATGTAAATCTTAAGAATATTTTTTGCATGATAGTTTCCACAAAATCTAGGTATTAAATTTGAAATTAATACTATTCCTAATAGGCACACATTACCCTATCTATATAAATCACCCTTCAGCTCTTATTCGTCATACTCAAAAGTCTAAGCAAATAGAAAAATGTCTAACAAGCAAATTTTGTTGAAAACTATTTATACATATATATACTCATGTTTTAAATGTATTTATAATAAATCAAGAATAATATATACCTTATTTATATCATTTATGTTCACTATTGTTAAGAGTTCTTAACAGTGATATACTAGCCTCCCAATTCTTCATTAAAAATTAACTCAAAAATATATCTAAATTGTTTAAGGTATATAACTTTATAAAATTCTTGCTAGAGTGTTTACAGCTCACAACATTTCACCAATGCCCATGTTACATAATACAGTGATAAAATAAAATGTTTAAACAGTATATTTAATTAGTAAAACTAGAACAATTAGATTGTAATTTTTGATATGTTTATATATATCATAAAAACAAAAACCCGCCCAGTCGGACGGGTTATGATCTAGTTATTATTATTTTTATATCATGCTTCATTTTCTTAATTTAGTTTCTCTCTATAATCATTAGAATCATTATTATTGTACGAATGTGTTTTCTTTTATGTGGAGGGAGTGTAAAGGGCGGTAGAGTTGGTGGTATTCATTGAAAATTTATAAAATCATTAGATTTTTCTATTAAAAATATAGGTAGCTACAATAAGTCAAAAACGAGAAGATAAAGCCATTTTGCATGTATTTGCTTTTATTTATTTATTAAAGAAGTATATATTTGCTTTTCATTCTGTGATTATGTGAATCATTGAAAACTAAAAGTCTATAAGTATATGTTTAGTTTTCTGATAACACGACATTTTTATGATGTAAGAACCAATCATATATATAGCTCCTTCGCTCACAGCAAGCAAATGAAGCAAATGAGCTGTTCGAACCAGGACCTACAGCAACATGTGTTATCATATAATCAGTGATAATTAGATCCATATGATTAGCTGAAGAAGACTGATGTGTGCGTAGCCACACGGCAAAGTGACTTGCCTCTCTCTTTTTCTTTTCCTTCTCGTCAACAAAAAGCATCTCAGTTGCGGACGTGACAGTCTCAGAATCGGATGCACGTGCAAAGTCTTTCGTAGACAAAGTCACTCCAACGGCAGCAACACCAGAGGGGAAAAGGCGTGAACGACGCTGCTATTTTTACGTTAAAAAGGCACGGAAATCAGAAATACTACTTCTATATATGATTATATAAAATTTAATTAAAATGCTTCAAAATCAAACCAGATATAGTACTGTACTTAACATTTAAAAAAAAACTCTGAAGTTGCGTAAATATTACTCGCATCAACTCTGTAATAACTTCATTCATAAATGCATCACTGAAACGTATAAACTTAAATATTACTCGTACTGTCACTTTTTTCATGGCATTCTTATACTCCCTCTGTCCCACTTTAAGTGGTGTTTTAGGTTTTTGCACAAATATTAAGAAAATACAAATTTTTATGTATTAGTATTAAATTAAACTAATTCAACCAATAAAAAAAAGATGTAGTATTTTGTAGTTGGTCAAAATTTTCAAACAACAATAAATTGTATATGGGATAAAGAGAACATCACTTAAAATGGGACAAAAGAAAAACCCTAAAAACCCACTTAAAGTGGGACAGATGGAGTAGTTGTATAGTTGTACTTACAACCATCACTGAACGCAACCTAATTAAGTGCATACTTTAAGATACTTTTGGTCATCGATTTAGTAATGAAATGCTCAGATTTACTATTTAACTATCACTCACATTTACAAATAAAGGGTAAAAATAAATAAATCTATCTAAAATGGGTATTTGTTGTCCTCTTTTGTTAGTGTTAAAAACTTAAAATACATGGAAAGCAACACAAATTGGGCCGAGTTCCCATGAGATGATTCTCTCTGTCTTCGGGACTCATCGAACACCAAACTCCGATATTTCCTATAAATTCGTTCAAAAGCTTATTCTTATTTATTTTTCCACAGTTCAAACCTGGGTTATAATATGTGAAAATTTTGTTTTGCTTTTAATTAAAGTAAAAGAAAAAATTTCAAGAGTTGAAAATAGGTCGAATCGATCGAAAAGCGCACAAAATTTAGTACTATAGTCTAATTAGATCAATAAGAAACGTTCATAAGCATCAAACTATTCGTAAAGTTATTAGATTATACACGTACAACAACATATTAATTATTGTAGTATATTATATAACATTGTGCACGTATAGT